>CM026387.1:20207069-20317386 GCA_014843695.1 Archivesica marissinica
AATTATCTATCCTAGTATTGGACACTTGGTGTCCGTTTGCTAGGTTTCTAGTACCCCTGTACCTAGGTGAATTGGGATCTGCCCAACACTCTGTTCGTCCGTGGCCATTACGCCTACAATAACTACAATATTTTCTATCCGGGGAGTTCTATGGGTAGCTTGGGAATTATCTATCCTAATATTGGGTCGATACATGGGTGATGGGATATATGGCCTTGGGGCTGGAGGTCGGTGTTCTGTATCTCTGGGTTTCACATTCGGATTTGAATTAATCCGTGTCCTTGGCGCTAATCTGCGATGGAGGTTATATTCATCAGCCAGGGAAATACATTCCTGGAGAGTAGATGCTTTCTTATCCAGAATGAACAAATTAAGCTCATCACTTAGCTGGGAATCGAATCTATATCTCAAGAGCAGCTCGATCCATTTGACCTCGCTCGGATCATTGTTCTCCGTCCATAGAGTCATTTGCTCCCTTAATTCCTTAATGAATTCGGAATATGTCTGCTGAGGTTTCTGTACCCAAGAGAAGAAATTCTTTCTATATACAGTGGGTGAGAGTCTATATTCATCCAAGATGGCGGCCTTGAGGGTATCGTAATTATTAGCGTCTTGGACAGGAAGAGTGGCATATATATTTCTGGCCTTGTCGGACAACTTGTCTATAATATGGCCCACCCATGTTTGTTTGTCGACCTGGCTAGCTTCGAACAGTCTCTCACATGTTGCGAAGAATTTATCTGGCCTCATAGTCTGGGTCCAAATAGGAACAGAAATGTTTGTCTTCGAGGGCCTATTATCTGTATGGAGGGGGTTATTTTGCTGAGATTCCTGATCTCTCTGGATTTCTCTCAGGCGAATCTCCATCTGCATTTTCTCCCTTTGCATTCTTTCCTCCCTGTCCCTTTCTTTCTCCCTCTTTGTTTTACTTCTTCCCTCTCTCTTTCTCTCTCTCTTTCTCTCTCTCTTTCTTCTCTTTCCCTCTCTCTTTCTCTCTCTCTTTCTTCTCTTTGTTTTACTTCTTCCCTTTCTGTCTCATAAATCTCACCCTGACGTTCCAGATTTGCCTGATTAAAGAAGGGAAGTCTCATTAATTTGTCCCATATCTCATCACCTGTTGTCTGCAAGTCGGGGTGAACCAGCCCCTCAGTTTCCTTATTAGCACTCCTAGTTGTAGCCATTTTATTTTTTTATTTCCCAAAATTTTTAATCCCCAGAATGTATCTCCAAATGTATTATAGAATTGAGTTCAATAAAAGGAAGTAAATCACTAATATAATTTTAATGATAATATTTAGCCTCTATGAAAAGAAAACTGGTACTTACCGAAGTCTGTCTCGTCCGTTAATCCAATATATAATTTATCACATATTCAAAGTTTGCACATTTCCAATAATTTAATCCATTTCATTAATTTAATAAGTCGTTGACGTCTTTCACTTATTTCCAAATTCTAACACTGTCTCGCATGCACTTCTGTTTTCCCACGTTAATTAATAGTCCCTTGTATTCTTCATGTATAAATCCTAGTGTCCTTCACAATATTCCATATATAAATTCTAGTGTCCTTCACAATATTTCACGATATGTCACCTCTTCTTTATTTCCAATCCCGGATGAGCCCCCAATTGTCGCAAACTCTCCTTTTTCTTCTCGTAATAATATGTCTCGGTTGCTACGGCTCTTACCAGGGTCTATCCTATTGTAGACTCGCTGGAGTTGTCTAGGGGGTTTCTTCGTTATTATATGTATTAATGATAACTCAACACAGTATTACATTTCTTCTATATAATATCTTGTTTAAATTGGCATCAGAACTATCCATATATATATAATCAGTGATCTATATATATATACATCGTATCATTAAAAGCTTATTTAACAATCCATTTGTGTGAGCCGACTATGCGCTTACACCATATATTTAACATCCAATCTTTCTAATCCGTCATTACTCAATATCACTATAATCTAATCACTGTTTCTGATTAGATTAACTTTTAATCACCTTCTGGTGGTTCGCCGAAACTCTGTTTCTTCTATGGCTGGGACACCTGCAACCACGGCCTGTTATCTAATATTACACCATCAAACCAGTTCGGTGCCTTTGTATTACATAACTGGACACCTGCAACCACGGCCTTGATAAACTGAGATTAGGCCTAACATCTTAAGTCATTTCCCGCGCGAAGCGAGATTGATAATTTTAGGCGCGAAAATAATAGCAGACGATTATGCATAAAACAAATATATATATATTACATGGTAAACATTTGGCCATATATAGAAACAGTTTAATGTATTTATATAATACATTACTATTTATATATAACAATAATAAACATTTCGTGCAAATTGGGGTTTTGCACACTATGTGAAATGTAAACACTATTTTTTACGTTTATTTATCGTCGCTACCGGTTGCCCATATGAGCGACGCATTCTGAAGAGATTAGTCATTTTAGATTGTTGGAGGACAGTGCACTGATACAGACAGCGACCCATTCCAGAGTCTCCTCTGGTTCTTTTACGTGCACGGTGTACAGCACCGACACGAGATCTCGGTTTAAATTCTCATCTGAAAGACTTCATTTTATTAGTGTCAGACGGGGGATCGAACCTGCGATCCCTGGATTACCAGTCCAGCGTGTTACCACTGGACTACAGATCCGTCTGACGTATAATACCATCGTATAGAATAGTATGCGTGTATTATACAGATGTGTTAGCCTGGGTTCCAATCTATCGATTTTTCACTTTTTTACTTCTGGAAAAATGACATTGATATTACCAGAAACTCAATTTGTCTCGGTGTTAACACTATTTTATATGACTGACAAGGCAAAATAATATATATATCAACGCCTGTTCCCAGGCTACAGATATGCACGTGATACGGAATTTTGGTGCGGTCATATGGAATAATCATACCGTAGGAATCGTTTTGCGATAGACGGTCGGGGTCGGGATATGTGGAATAAAAATGCCTCCACACTGGTAAGGAAAACGCAAACAGAGATGTAACTGAATAGGGAATTGTATAGTTCTTGCAGTATAATATAACATAGCTACTTGGAGTGTTAGTATTGTCGCATAATGTGTGTGTATTTATCGTCGCTACCGGTTGCCCATATGAGCGACGCCTCCTGAAGAGATTAGTTATTTTAGATTTTGGAGGATAGTGCATGATACAGACAGAGACCCATTCCAGAATCTCCTCTGGTTCTTTTACGTGTACGGTGTAAAGCACCGACACGAGACCTCGGTTTAACGTCCCATCTGAAAGACTGTTAATTTTATTAGAGTCAGACGGGGGATCGAATTTGATGTTTTGCGAACACTGTTGTCCTGATGATACACTCTTGGCAGTCTTGTTTTCACAAAGTTTATCATTTCGATTAGCCTGGGAACAGGCGTTTATATATTTTGACTGGTCAATCATATAAATATATTCATTTAACACCCAAACCGTTAATTGAGCAGTGTTGAGTTTCTGATCATACCGTCATACACGTGTAACAATATCTGGAAGGATTCTGATTGGTCGCGGCACGACATTGACAGCTTGCAATACACATTCGACACACATGTATACATGTTGTTACATGCTTTATTTGTTGAACATCAACTGCTTAGATCAATAAAATGCTAAATATGCACCAGTGATTAAAAATATTGTGTTGATTATTTGTGTGAAGTTGTTTGATTATCAGGGACTATTTACTACGGCGTACGGACGCAACTTAATGTAATAAGGCTCAAACGGGTAAACAGAAAAGTATTTTTTTCTTATGGTTACTATGGTAATGTGATAAAAAGGATCTTACACTCATGGTGATTTCATGCCATTTTGAAATACAGTGATTTTTACAAATATTGTGTCGATTGTTTTCGTGAATTTGTTTGATTATAAGGGACTATTTACTACGGCGCACGGATACACGTGAATGTGTGATAAGGCTAAACATTATACAGGCAAACAGATTCCCCCCAAAGTTTATGTAATGTGATAAAAATGATCTTACACTTGTGGTGATTACATACAATATGTTATGAAACGAATGTTCAAGATACCCCTATACGTGATATACAGTCCTGTCTTAAGCAGCCAACCAAGGGAATCACAGAAAGTGGCTGCTTAGCACAGGTGGCTGCTTACTAGAGGTCAAATATATAATGAAACGTCATATTGGGGATCTGGAAACTGACTGCTTAAAGCAGCATTATATCGTAATAAAGGATGTTTTGGGTAAAATATAAATACTAATGCGAGTGTGTTTACAAAAATCGAAATAGTCGCTCAGAAAAGATAAAATTCCAATAAATTTAAGCCGTCGTATACGCGAATTTGTTTATCAACACGCGAAATATAAACACGAACAATGCTCATGCGTGAAACAACAGATGATGTAGAAAACAACGTATATATTTTGAACATGAAATACTATCTATATATCTTCCTCTAATGTCGAACCCCTCGCAGGGATGTAGAAATGTCCCTAAAGACTTAGCTAACAGAGCTATGAATCAACATATCAAGTAATCTAATTATAAAAGATAACGCGGGACAAATGGGGACGATGCATTCCGAATGCAAACAAGTTCCGGTTGTAAACAAGTACGTGACCGATCGACTCGGAAAGTCCTACTTTCGGTTTCGACTTTGTTTTATCGCAAAAAACACTGTTTACCAAATGAACATAAGCATACAAAGTATAATGTTAGAACGTGTAGCATACGTAAAAATTGAAATTTCAAATATCTTTTATTTCATACGATATAATGCTGCTTTAATACAGACTGGCTGCTTAATAGAGGTGACCACTAACACAGGTTTGCCTGTATGCACATTGTTATATAGATGTATTGTCATTTATTGTCTCATTCTCCATTTTCTTCTCTGCTAGACCATTTCATATATCATCATATTCCATAACATATTATATATAGTTTATCTACTGTTAACTTTACTATATAATTCCAATATGCAGTTTTCACTTATAGTCCTATCATTTGATTTGTATATGTGTTGAGGGCCTCATGGTAGATTGACTTTTGTTAAATGAGTTCTCTCGTAAAATAAAGTCTTTATTATTATTATTATCAGTGGTGGAATTTTTTTAAACTTTATTTATTTTACAACGATTGCGAAGCAAGTTTTAACAACTTATATTAATCACTCTCGTTGGCGCGGATGATAGCGTAAATGTGGTCATTCGTGTGGGAGGAATCCGGAGTACCCGGAGAAAACCCACCTTTCCGTTCTAGCGACCACCGTGCCAAAAGACTCGCTTAATAGGAAAATTCCAAAACTTGTTATATAATATATGGTATGAAATCACAACGAGTTTAATATCCTGTATATATAGATCTGCTGGATATTATAGTAATAATACAGTTAATAAGCTTAGACTTATACGCGGATATTCCCGTTCCTAACAAACAAGCGGCGTATACTATGTACGTGCATATCTATATTAGTACTCATTAAATCGAAGATAGATGAAACAAAGTGTATATTGTCACCAGCATACAGCGTTGCATAGATACAACATGCTGTTGATCATCACTACCGTCACCATAGCAACCACTGATTACCGTACCGTTTACATGCAGGTTAACGACGACAGGAATATATGTTCGATTCAGTGAATGGTCGAATTATATTTCATTAGTTGAACATTGCAATCAATCTTATCGTTTGGTGAAGCTACGAATGATCGCAAATACTCCACACATATAGTGTATACATATGTGTTTTACGTTTATTTAGCGTCGCTACCGGTTGTCCATATGAGCGACGCCTCCTGAAGAGATCAGTCATTTTAGAGGAGTGTGCAATGATATAGACAGAGACCCATTCCAGAGTCTGCTCTGGTTCTTTTACGTGCACGGTGTAGAGCTCCGACACGAGACCTCGGTTTAAAGTCACATATGAAAGACTGTTAATTGTATTAGGGTCAGACGGCGGATCGAACCTGCGATCCCTGGATTACCAGTCCAGCGTGTTAACCACTGGACTACAGATCCGTCTGTTTAGTTTAGTGAGTAAATGAACGCATTAAATACATGAGATATGTTTTTCAATTGCATATTATTAAAGTGTTACAAATGATTGTATATATATATATATTTAAAACACTGTCGTGACGTCATACCTTTATACTTAGTTTAAACAATATTTATTTCTGTGATTATACATAGTCAAGTATACATACTATGTACATACATGTAGGATTGAGGAGAAAGCAACTTGCTTATATATGGTTACCTCTTGCAGTCCATTATTATTAATATTGGACTGGTGTCAAAAGGCCAGAGTATTATATTAAATACTATGCGTAAATATACGAAATTAACAATTTTAATTAGTAGGATATTGTTACATAAGCGTGTGTTTTAAGTAAGATATAAGCCTCAAACGGATCCAATATGCAAACTATGGTAATGTCGTCGGCGCTACACGCCTCACACATTACATATTGGATCGTTTTCGGCTTATATCCTATACGTACATTTATAAGAAAATACCGAGATGATTTCTGTACAGTAGTATTTCCATAGTCGTACCTGAATGCATAACCTTGGAACATGTGTCGATATATTTTGCCTGGTCAGTCAAATAAATATAATTTAACACCGACTATAAATTGGGTCGTATTGAGTTTCTGGTCTTTGCTATACTCTCTCTAAACTGATGTATACCAATAAACAAGCAACAACTGTATGCTGTACCAGAACGAGCGACGTTTATTTCGGCAACCTGGCTACACATATGCTTACATATTTACATATACTGAGTCAAAAAAGAAACGATACCTGGTGTTTATGTGTCTATAATTTCAACATTTATTAAGAAAATTCTTTGAAAATTCATAAGATGATAGTCCAACATGTTTGAAAGAGGAGCACATAAAGCATAATGAGCCTCTGAAATTGTCTGCTGCGTGATGACGTAATTCGTCGGACGTTTTCACACAGACGTCAATACCGAGTATGGGCACCATTTGCGTCTCTCACTGCAATGCACCGCCGTCGCATCGAACGGAAGAGTGTCTGAATCTCTTGCTGGTCAATATTTGTCCACTCCTGACGCAAAACATCCCTCAGTTGGTTTAACGTTACCGGCTGACGTCGTCTGACGCGGCGGTCTAACGTATCCCACAAATGTTCTATGGGTGACAAGTCTGGTGACAAAGCAGGCCACGGCAGGGTTTCAATATTGTTCTGCTCCAATAATGTGGTGGAAATCCGAGCAGTATGACACCTGGCGTTGTCCTGTTGGAACAGTGTGACGTTTCTGTTGGCGTTAAAGAACGGCACAACAACTGGCGCAAGGATCTCATCACAGTACCGCTGGGCGTTTAGGTTCCCGTCCACCACTAACAGTTCAGTGCGACTGCCGAAGGTGATACCGCCCCACGCCATAACGCTTCCGCCCCCGAACAGATCGACCTGACGTACACATGCGTCGGCGTAACGTTCACCGCGTCTGCGATATACCCGCTCTCTGCCATCCGCTCGACGCAAACAGAACCGCGATTCATCGCTAAACATCACCGAATTCCACTGTAACCGAGTCCAGCGAGCACGTTCCGTCGTCCATTCCCGCCGTACGTCACGGTGACGTCGTGTCAGGATGGGTCCAACGTATGGCCGATAGGCACGAATGCCACGTTCACCGAGCCGGTTCCTGACTGTTTGTGCACTGATGCGATTGTTGGTCATCCCAGGAGTAACGGCAGCTGTGTGCGTAGCAGGTAGGAACCGGTCACGTAAATGTGACGTCCGAATGTGACGGTCCTGTTCACGCGTCGTCACACGTGGTCGACCAGATCTTGGACGGTCGTCCACCGATCCATGTGTTCGATAACGTCGAAGTAGACGTGTTATCGTGATCCGCGTAACCCCGAGTCGATTTGCGACGTCACGCTGACGTAAACCGCCGTCAATCATGCCAATGGCACGCATTCTCTGATTGCGGTTTAGCCTAGGCATTTTGTTAGAGGTAACAATGGGTATGTAAGGTGTTTTTCCTCGATGATAATGCAATACCAGTACAATAAACCGGTTTTCCGATTTGTACATGTGTAGGAAGTTGTCTTTGTTGAGGAGCACGTGCAAATCGGAAATTCGGCGTTCCAGGATTATCGGGTGTTTATTTACCTGTGTTTATGGTTGGCTGACGTTGCAATAAGATACCCGGTACTGATACGTAATAATATATTAAACCTTTCTATGGTTTTATCCGTTTTACGTCATTTTTAGTTTGGTATCGTTTCTTTTTTGACTCAGTATATATATATTTCCACAAGGTCGACTGTATCAACAATAATATCAACATTCAAGTGTATTTACATATCACTATTGATATTACCGTATAATTACGTCTTAAGCATTATATATCTGCGCAATGTTTTGTTTTGTTTTAGTCAATTGATCAAAAATTACAAACCGACTTCGCCCAGGAAAAACCAGAGAATTTACTCTGGAAACCTGTAACCCATGTCTACATGACCACTTGTACAGAAAGTGACCGGATTGTAGAGCAGTATGGGTCCACGCTCTCTTGCAGATATACATAAATACAGTATTTAATTGTGAAATGCCTTAATATTCATAACATGAAATTATAACTTGTTAGAAGTCGTTCGGTAGAATGATCAACTCTACATACACGTCTCAATATATAATCTTAAATAGCACGCTTTCCTCGTGCTATATAGACCGACCGATACACACTATCACGTTAGGGTACCGCTACGCGAAAGACAAATAGTTCACGCTCTACTATCGAAACGCGTGAAATGAATAATCATATAAATGCCTGGGGAAAAGTGGGGGATTGTCCATGTAATTATTGATTCGCATTAATCCTATTAATAGGCCTATTAGCACGTGACTTAATTAACGACGTACGTGAATCGAAAGAGAGGCACTGCAATGTTGATACAACTTTATTATTGTTCACAGGTCAACGGAACGATAAATAGTTTTAAAAAGTACAATGTGCTTTTTTTTACCTATTTACTCAATATTTAAGTCGTCCTTAGTTCAATTACGTCGAATCGATCTAGTAAAATCCGCAATCTCGTCGAAATAGCACAGAAACGGGACATTATATGTTTGCAATGTAAATGAGTCTACGGGAGCATTCGTGTATATTCGGAAATAGGGTGTTAAAGAATAATATGACATCACCTTTTACTAGGGTGCAGTTAAATGTTCAAAGAAACGAAGAAACAATTTAGTTCATATTTTATAATCAATTTATACAATACTAAAATTCATTTCTAGGTGCCTCGTCAAACCTGAAAATAGAAATGATGCCGTGTCTTAGTTAAAGATTCGAACAATTTGCGCTTATAGATCTGTCTAACTGCTAAGGTAATGCATTTCTAACTTAACGCCCCCAATATGCCTTTCTAACTTAAACCCCATAGAGGGATTTCTTTATCATCGCAAACAATGTTATTCTAGCTTAAACCCCATTCAACGATCATCACTTATAAATAACCTCCATTTGCACACCAAGCTTAAAGTTTCAGTATGTGTTACTAACACATGGTCCCATAATGCTACATAAAGCCTCATAACGTGTCTCTAACTTAGTTTAAACATTTTATTTCCAGAATAACACACAACACAAAATCAGTTGTAACAAAATAGTTATGGTTATGATATTTGAATCAGTTCTAGCCTAATGCCCCATTAACGTGTCTCTAACTTAAACCTCCAAACTGTGTTTTGATTTTAAAAGCCCCATTGCCAGTTTCTAACCTAACTCCACAATATAAGAAACATACATTGCGTTTGTCTAATGAATGTGTACTGTTGTTAAATGATAGACAAATACTTAAATAAACTTAACCTCAAAGTGTTTCCAAATATTTCAAATGCTCTTTATCCTTCACTATGGAAGCCTCCAGCCTTTCAATTTCTTTCACCACCCGTTCGTATTCGGAAGGTGACATGCTGCACTCCGAGGGAGTGAGGCTGACCTCAGAGGATACACTACTGACATCCGAGGGTGCAACACTCGCCTCGGAGGATGCAACACTTGCCTCGGATGGGGCAACACTTGCCTCGGATGGGGCAACACTCGCCTCAGATGGAGCAACACTCGCCTCGGATGGGGCAACACTTGCCTCAGTGGGTGCAAGGGAAACTGCGTCATCTACAAAAATAATGTTTATTATTAAAAATTCGTTCCATTGAAGGCTGTCCGATTAACGTAGAGGTTAGCACGCTCGATGTTGATTCTCGGACCTCTCGGTCTGTGAGATTGTACTGTGGTAACCAGATCAGACAGGTTGATTTACTCTGTGTGCAACATACGTATACGCTTTCATCCGTGCCGACGAGCGTGATTGATATAAGGTGATAAATTTATTTATCATAGTTATGGTTAATTATTGGTTTTTGGACACTGTGAACAGCGAAGCTGTAGACTATTTGCTGTTCACCGAGCGTAACCAATGTGTAAATCGGTCATATATAAAGCGAATACACGTTTATATTGACAGACGGATATGTAGTCGAGTGGTAACACGCTGGACTGGTAATCCAGGGATCGCAGGTACGATCCCCCGTCTGACCCTAATAAAATTAACAGTCTTTCAGATGGGACGTTAAACCGAGGCCTCGTGTCGGTGCTTTACAGAGGAGATTCTGTAATGGGTCTCTGTCTGTATCATTGCACTATCCTCCAAAATTACTAATCTCTTCAGGAGGCGTCGCTCATATGGGCAATCGGTAGCGACGATAAATAAACGTAAAACACACACACATATTGACCATTCGACGTTCAACAACAGGTTTTTAGTACACGAACAGACTCTAGCGCCCCGCCCTTCGTTTACGTTGTAAGGGATTAAATGACTATGTTCATTATATACGTTTATAAGTAGGTTTTCCAAGTAATGGCAGTTCATTAATCTGGAGGCTGAGCAGAAACCACCGAGTATGAAGAAGATATATTACGCATTACTCCTATACTGTGTTTATTTCTTTATTTATCCTTTCAGGATGATAATTATGAAGTTAGATGATAAATTGTTTATGTTTGGCTGAATGTAATGAAAGAAAACATAAAGCTTGTTTCGCGATCGTTAAATAAATAACGTCTACATACTTTATTTCTAAATTGAACCATATTAGTGTAATGTATGTTAAATGATAGGCCTACAACAATAGGAACCACATGTGATGCATCGGTGGACAATCTGTCCAGATTTATCCAGGGTAGCAAAGTAATAGTTGGGAATGTTTGCATTCTGTCTATCTACCGAACACAGTTTTTCCTTACACTTTTGATTTGCTTACCATTTACATTATTCGCGACAAGTATCTCTGGTTGTTGTTGTAGCTACACATCACACCTTATTTTTAGAAATACAAACATATATAAAAGTGTACTGATCGTTTCTTTAGCATTACCAGGTCTTTCCTCCACTACGTGCACGTCGTGACCTAGGCACAGCTCATAACAGGAATGTGGTTCAAGGACTTCGCTGACGGAAGCCATGCCATCGGAATCACGTGCCTCTATACATTTACATATAGAGTACCATACGACTAACTTACCTACTTTGCGAGACAGCACCACTTAGTGCTGGAGACGACGGATAGCTGTTTTTTTAGCCGGCTCCTTCAAGGGGAGCGATCTCCTTGAAGGAAGACGGTGGGACTTCTTGATGGCATTGAGGACCCCAGCGAAGAAACCGGAACCATTATTGCTGCTGTGAGCTGACAAATCGTGGAGGATGTGGCCCTACAAGGGACCCCTTCGAAATATGATACAGGACTTATCACCCTGCAAAGAACGAAGATGCCTTTCCAGTTGTCTACATAAACAACTTAGATGTCTACATACACTTCTTAGAGAAACCAGTCGCCCAAATGCCTCGGCGGAGGCGACTATAAAAAAAAACATTTTGGAACTTTAGCATTGCCACCATATATTAATATAGTACATCACTTTGTTGATGATATCTTGGCTTTGGGTTTGGTTTGGCCTACACTTGAATAGGGATGTCTGTCGAACAATTTACAACATTTAATCATTACCAACAGCTAAATGGTCTGCCAAATTGTTAGGCTAGCAGATGCAAATGGACCGTTCACCAAGTGTCTGTGTATAAACCGGGGTCTCATGTATCGGTTCTATACACGGGACCACACATATAGGCAGCCGATTGCATAGATACGCCCCGCATAACTCTTTCATATGTATCCAGTAAAATCATACCCTATGAAATCGGCTGCTTATGCATCGGAATGTAAAAAAAATAGGGATGAGCCTGGAGTCGTATGTTCTATTGTATCTTAATTGCACTATCCTCCAAAGTAAGTGTGGCATTCATGGTCAAGTGGTAAAGTGTTGGATTTGGAATCGAAAGGTCCCAGGTTCAATACTCGATCAGGCCACCTATGTAGTGTCATTAAGCAAAGCACCCCTCCCCCCACACACACACATTGCTTAGTACTGGTTAACCGCTTAGGTCGGCAAAGCCTGCACAGGAAATCATGGTTGGGTCCCTGCAATAGGTTTGACATTAATGGAACAAAAATAAGTATAAGCAAATTAGTATGTGGATAATTGCACTAACCGACGGTATACATCTTCGTTTTTCCATTACATGCGTCCATCAATCTATTCACACGTCGTGCAAACTGTTCCGATTTTGCTACCTTTCACATATGTTGAAAACCTTCGCCAGATGGTGTTTCTCACTTCCTTCTCCATTTAATATATAATATTGAAATCGATTGTTGAGCGTGTTTTATGTTTTGAACGCGTTGTATTATTGACGTCGTGGCGTCTTAGTAACGACGCCAACATCACACATGCGCACTCAATATACAACATGCTCGACACTGATTGGACCAGCATATTATGAGTACGTTCTATGACATTGTAATAAATTAAATGTAGTATTGTGCGTCATTCTTTCAGAAACAAACTATTATTAATTACGGGAAGGTTTGCCGAGGGTCATCATACCGAATTCGTTTGTTATGTATTTGTCTGAGAAGTAGTTATCTCCGCATCCATAGCTATTGTAAATATTTATTCCGTGACTCGTAGTTTCGTGTTCAACTAAATGAAATTAGAAACATCATATTATCTGTCCTGTTCAATTCCGGCGCAACATAAACCGCAACTAAACAACAACAACAATTATTACTACTGTACATTTGATAATCAAAAAGTATCAATAGGAAATGATGAATTTTGGGAGTGTGATATTTTTCACAGCGCCAGTAAACAAACAGAGCTTCAAATGATAGAACTTTACTTCGCATGAGGATGTCAAACAAACGGCGTAAACAAACACAAGGGACTGAACTCATCCCTGACTAGCTTGCAGTCGTATATGCACTAACTGCCGTACGATACTTTACTTGACTTTGTATAATCTGCCTCTTATAGGCACCTCTCATAAGAGCACATAGGAATATGTTGTATATTCTGACAATAAAAACTTATAAACTTATAAGCTTGTAACAGTAACCATTTGTATAGAAAACACAAAATAATATATATAATTATATATATATATATATATATATACATACATATGAAGTAGACAATGCACACATTAGCAATTTGATAGACTAGACTTGATTTGAATAGCGTGATTGGCGTAGATGCGTAATTGCATAGCAAGCATTGATACAATAACTGCCGTACGCAAGTACTGGCGCAGATAGAAATGTAATAATCAGAAAATTGAAATGCGAAATTGGATGTAGATTATAAAATAGCAACTAAAACTATTTCAAATATTCAAAGTCATGAACAAACTGGTTTCATGAACGGTCACTAATATAGGCGAAACTGTTCGACTGATATTTGAAAATTATTAAATATCCTGAGGAAATAATTTTCATTGTCTGCTCTTCTTCTTGGATTACCAAAAAGCATTTGACAGTATTGACCATGAGTTCATATTCAAGTGTTTAAATCACTTAAAATTTGGAGAATCTTTGACTAATTGGGTTCGCTTGTCCTACAATCTGTCAACTTGTGTTATCAGTAACAATGATAATATGTCTGAAGCTTTTCCAATTGAAAGAGGTGTACGACAATGATGTCCATTATCATCTTCTCTCTTCATTATATTCATGGAACTACTATCAAACTTCATTACTAAAGATAATACAGTAGTTGGAATAACAATAAAAAACCAAACAAACCACTCGCAGTGAGGGCGATGCAACATACATCAACACTGAACAAAACGACTCATTTGAACGCCTAATAATGATTATCATGGAATATTATTATTATTTATCGTCGCTACCGGTTTGAAACAACAAATAGTTAACACTAATCCAGGGATTATTATTATTTTTCGTTCCAGTGTCACCGTACAACAGTGATATATATTTTGCATATATGCAATGTTGCATGTTATCACAGACAATATAAACGCACACTATAATATTGAACAGGCATACATTGCAATGCAGTATGCATTCATTTACACATACAGTCACACCTGTGTTAGTGGTTACCTCTATTACGCAGCCAACCTGTATTAAGCAGCCGGTTTCCTCAATTTTGCCAGAATTTAAAAAGTGAAAAATCGACAGACTGGAACCCAGGCTACTGAATGCATTATGATGGGTCATAGATCATGCGTATTCCAAAGTGCATGAGGAAACATGGATGGAATACGTCACAATCTCGTGAGATATGTTCAGATTGGTTTACGTGCTGTTGAAAAGAACTGATGATGGTGGTCTGGTCAAAAGCATGCCCTCTGCATTAATAGAATCTCGTGGAATTGTGGTCCTGAGAAGCTGAATACTTTGTCTTAATTCGTCAACAGGTAAGACAGGCCGTCAATATTGAGGGCTTCATGGTAGATTGACTTAACCCATTCAACACCAAGTAACTGACATGGACTGGTGCGTGATATATTCAGACCAATAAATTAATAAGAAAATTACCTTTGGACCAGTTCATTTATCAAAATGGGTAATTTTATCTAAATATAGTAATAATTATTACTGGCAAAAAAGTGCAGATCCTGATGAGACGGCTCGTCACGAGCCGGCTCATCTGGATCTACACTTTTCATAAGCCTATTTAGAGGCCTGTGGGGTTGAAAGGGTTAATGTTCAAATGAGTCCTCTCGTTCAATAAAGTCTTTATTATCATAATAATCATGCTGCCATCAGCAGTGCACTGTCGTACCCGTGCCAATGTCCTGTACCTTCCGCCAAGTGACAGACGGATATGTAGTCCAGTGGTAACACGTTGGACTGGTAATCCAGGGATCGCAGGTTCGATCCCCCGCCTGACCCTAATAAAATTAACAGTCTTTCAGATGGGACATTAAACCGAGGTCTCGTGTCGGTGCTGTACACCGTGCACGTAAAAGAACCAGAGGAGATTCTGGAATAAGTTTCTGTCTGTATCATTGCACTATCCTCCAACAATCTAAAACGACTAATCTCTTCAGGATGCGTCGCTCATATGGGCAACCGGTAGTGACGATAAATAAACGTAAAACACACAGAGAAAAATGCACTAAACGGTCCAGTGATCTCTGTTGAGAAGCAGACCCCAATGCTGTTCAGATTCGCACTGATGCTGCTGACGGATTTCGAACAAGTTCAACGTGACAAGATTCAATATGGCTCGAAGACCTAGCTAGGCTGCTAACAAAGAGACACAGCTGTTCAGATTCTAGCTCAAGCATGTGACCAGTGTGGTGATGCTTGTGCTATGTGGTTGGATTTAAGCCACATTTTAAAGCCACTAAGATGGCGTTGCCTATCAGACTTGAGCCTTCCATGAGATTAAAGTCAATTAGATTATTAGTGGAAGTCGTGATAGCTCAGTGGTAGCGCGTTCGCTTCACGTGCGAAAGGCCCGGAGTTCGAGCCCCGCTGGAGCCGTTACGATTTTGTCCTTAGGCAAGGCATTTAAATTCCACATGCCTCTTCTCTCTCCCTCGTGGCGATGGATTCCATCAGGAATGAGGTTGGGTGTTGTTGTTGTTGTTTGTGGTTTTTGTTTTTGTTTTGAATTCTAGTACAATAAAAGTTAGTATAAATATAATCAAAATTACATTTATGTCCCAAATATCTGGACATCGATTAGTTTGCATACTTGAAATATATGTCGAGTTTAACCCTTTCAACACCAAGTAACTGACATGGACTGGTCCATGATATTCTTAGACCAATAAATGAATAAGAAAATTACATTTGGATCAGTTCATTTATCAAAATGGGTAATTATGTCTAAAAATAGTCATATCACTGGCAAAAAGTGCAGATCCTGATGAGACGGCTCGTCACGAGCCGGCTCATCTGGATCTACACTTTTTGTAAGCCTATATAGAGGTATGTGGTGTTGAAAGGGTTAAGTGGCGTTAGAAGTGTCCAGTAGCCAGTGCTAAACATTGTGCGGAACATTTCTTCTTCAAATGTAATAGGTATAGAATTGAACGTCATTCACTTTTCGTAAATACCTGTAGATTCCATCCACTAAGTTCCATAAAATTACTTCACGGTATAGTCGTTAACAAATGAGGTGAACAAAACTTTATTTACATACAAAATTTGCATCGTTTTTCGGCACGCCTCCCTTGATTAAATATACGTTGCTTGTGGGTGGGGAACAACGGGTGGAATTGTGAGATACATGTATCAATCTAAGCAATATTTTCTTTCATTTTTTTTATAAATTTGTCTTTTTTTTCCCTGATCCTTCATGTGATTTTTATTTACATTCTAGTTTGCGTACTCTTTTCAGGAAAGAAATTCAGTCATTTAACTAAATCAAACGTTAGCTTGACTTTCTGGTGCGGGCCGTTGTCTAATGTTGTTAAAACTTGTGGCCCAACTAGGAAACATAAACTCTGTTACAAAGATAGCCATTTGAACTCTTACGTTCCAAGTGTGACCGATTTAAATTCCACGTTGCCTCTTCCTCCCTCCCTCGTGGCGATGGATTCCATCAGGAATGAGGTCTCGAGAGTGATTAATATAAGTTGTAAGAACATGTTTCACAATCGAGCTAAAATAAATTTGTATAAACTAAGTGTGACTGTGGCTTTGAACTGTCTGAAAGCTTCGCTCTGCACATTGTTTCAATATGCTTAACATTTGTCTCAAGCAGGGTTATGTACTACTGGATATATATAAATGTTGTAATCAGAAGTTTTCAAATTTTACAAATATACTCAAAAGCATAAATGTGTATCAAGGCTGTCTGATTAGCGTGCTTGCTTCTCACCAATGCAACCAGGGTTCGATCCTCGGACCGGGAAGTATGTGAGATGGTACGGTGGTCGCCAGATAGGACAGGTGGGTTTTCTCCAGGTTCTCCTGTTTCCTCCCACATGAATGGCCACATTTACGCTTTCATCCACGGCAACGAGGGTGATTAATATAAATTGTTAAAGCTTGTTTCGCAATCATTGTAAAATAAAGTTTAAACTAAATGTGTATCAGTTTACCAATTGTTGTTTATGTGGCGACTACTACCCACAATGCACTTGCATTGTTTGTAAACATTTGAGCTCTCTTTAAATCTTGTTATTTATTAGTTCCTTTAGTATGATGGTTAAAGTCATAGATTTTAATCTTTACCCGTGTTGGATGGAAGGGTTTAGCATTAAATTTAAATGAAACCATTAAACTTAACATGTAATTTGTGGTGTTTACTTCAACATCAATGTGTATTGTGGAAGTCGTGATAGCGCAGTGGATGCGCGTTCTCTTCAGGCGCGAAAGGTCCGGAGTTTGAGCCCCGCTGGAGCCGTTACGATTGTGCCCTTAGGCAAGGCATTTAAATTCCACATTGCCTCTTCTCTCTCCTTCATGGCGATGGATTCCATCAGGAATGAGGTCTCGAGAGTGATTATAATAAGTTGAAATAACTTGTTTCGCAATCGAGCTAAAATAAGTTTGTATAAACTGACATCAATGTGAGTAAATTGTCACATTCCAATGACCTCATCACTTTACAGTAAATTCATACGCCATTCACACTGGCATAATTTGTAAAATGCATCTAAAAGAATAAGAAAGGTGAGAAAATAAATCTACCACCTCCATAGTGTTACAGATAAGGAAATCCCACTGTTGGGCTGTAGATGCGTGTTAGAATTCAACAGAGTTACCACCAAGTTTCAAATAACAACCACCTTCGATGCAGTTAATTTAAGTTAAAAGAAAAATTATGACCCCAGAGACCCATTCCGCCCCCCCCCCCCAAGTATATAAGCATTAACTCATCTTCAGCCCTCAGGTGGGATTTCCTAAATCTTCAACTCTTGCAGGGTGCTGGATTCACTTTGTATTAGTTTAGTTTATACAAGTTATTTTAACTCGATTGCGAGACAAGTTCTTACAACTTATATTAATCACTCTCGAGACCTCATTCCTCACTTTGTATTAATGTATTGAATCAGCCTGCATATTGTCATCATAATAAACAAAGTGATAGTAGTAAAATATATTTACTTTCAATGTAAAAACACACATAAAATAAGAAACTGTTGTTTC
Organism: Archivesica marissinica; assembly: GCA_014843695.1. NCBI lineage: Eukaryota > Metazoa > Mollusca > Bivalvia > Venerida > Vesicomyidae > Archivesica > Archivesica marissinica. The sequence continues at coordinate 20,225,604 of CM026387.1, forward strand.
AAGAAAATACCAATAAGTGGCGTATATTGTGTTGGCAGCCATTTTGATTTATTTAAAATAGTGCACAAAATATTAATAATAATTAAAATATTTCTTGGAAACAGTGTAACGTAGTGTGATTCCGTATTTCGTGGCCCTCCGTGATCGTTAGCGAGATGAATTCAATTAACGCATATAACAGAATATATACAGTCAAACCTGTCTTAAGCAGCCAGCTAAGGGAATCAGAGAGTGACTGCTTAGCACAGGTGGCTGCTTAATAGAGGTCAAATGTATATAAAAACAACATTTTGGGACTCTGGCAACTGGTTGCTTAATGCAGGTTGGCTGTTTAATAGAGGTGACCACTAACACAAGTTTGACTGTACACATAACTTTTAATTAGTTATTAATTTCAAAATGCATCGGCCTGCATACATGAATTAACCAGTATAATATGGTGTTAGTTATTAATTTCAAAATGCATCGGCCTGCATACATGAATTAACCAGTATAATATGGTGTCTTGTTAGATAATAACACGCCATGACTCTGTTTCCCTACAGAATAGGTGGCTGTTTTATATTACAATCTGATATTCAATATGCTAGTCGCACAAGTACGTCCCTGACAAGGAACCGGCTGAAACTAATTAAAATGATACAACATACATCTTATGCAAATGTCAATACAATCCTGCAATCACCCCATCGTCTGATTTCCAGAATCCATATTGACTATGCATATGATCAGCATGTAATATTAATTCTACAGCCATGAGCTATATGTACAGTCAAACCTGTCTATAAAGGCCACCCTCGGGAAAGTCAAAAGTGGCCTTTGTTGACAGGTGGCCTCTCAATAGAGTGTTAAAATGCATTGAAAATGGCTCGACTGGAGAGACAAATATGGTGGTCTTTAGAGGAAGGTTTTTCATATGCGGCCTTTATTCAGAGGTGGCCTTTAGCACAGGTTTTACTGTATTTTGGAAACCCATCTCCCAAATACATTCAAAGTACATCACATATCAATAGCTAACTCCATCAACGAGAATTTAGTGCTATCAGTCATGGAGTATAAATCCAGTAAAACCTCTCTTAAGCAGCCAGTGTGGGGAAAGGCCATTTTTGGCTGCTTACTGGAGGTGACCTTTTAACGGAGGGAACTCGCAACAGACAAAAATGTCTAACGTTCATCACACAACTTGACAACATTTTTATATTTATGTTGTATACATTTGTGTTGTTTATTCAAAGGTTATAGTCTTAGTTATCCGTGATCTCACAATTCCTCTTTAATGCCTCCTGTACCTGGGTCCTTCTGGCCCCAGACTCTTTTTGCCACTTTCCTGGCGCTATAACCTGAATCGATGCTCTATATTACTTTACCCGAGTGTCTGCACTTTCGTATTTTTGAAGATATAATGATTTGCAATAACAACCAATATTTGATCATTTCTAGATTTGCAGTAGCTAACAATTAATAGAAAGAAAGGAATGAAATCAGGCCTCAAGACACAATAATTACCCATATTACTTACTAATGTCAATCCCTGGAACATGAATAAAATAACAGAATCGATTAACGAAGGCAATAATGATAACGTTTTTCTCAAAAACCTTCAAACAAGCCATTTCCTTCTCATAAACGGCCATTTGTTTACATACATAGTGTTAATTACATTTATGCACAAAGTGTGACAAATTTTACCACGCTTATTATACAACGCGATGCGTCATTGATTTAGGAAGCAGCGAATCACCATGTGAAAAGAATATTTTCTTTTAAAAATATTCTTTTCTTTCAATGCATCAATAGGTTTAAAGTAAAGTGTAAATCTGTTGATCCATTGAAGAAAATATAACATTGGCCGTTGATCCATATAATTGAACAGATAATCTGCCGACCGCAAGTCCTGTTTTATTGAAGCAATTAAATGTCAGGTTAATTTGCATAATCTACTTTCGTTTTCAACAGTTTCCGAAATGGCCTTTTCTCGAAGAAAATGACCGTTTAAATAAATAGTTTTAATAAATGCTTCCCAAATATCAATTAAAGTAGTGTTCATTCTAGAGTATGTCGCCTTAGGGACCCCACTTCTCCCTATAAAAAAAAATATATATATATTTTTTTACAATTTTCATACAGGATTTTTCATGTAAGATACACTAGCCTATAATAAAGCACTCCTTCTATTCAAATGTTGTATTTAATGGTTGTACTGTGTATTTTAACCCTATTTTGCAGAAGTATATTAAAGAACACCATTTAAGGACGCAATAGCGCACTTTCTCACTTCTCCCAAAAAATCTGACCTAGAATGAACCTGTTAAAGAATAATACTGTTTATAATTTAATTAATACATTATCATTTTACTGTATACCTGTAAAACACTATTGATACACTTGCGCTGAAATGCAGTTGTTTATAAGTAAAAAACTATGAAATGAAGATGCATGTACAACATGTACCACATGCATGTCCAACATGTATCACATGCACGTACAACATGTACCACATGCACGTACAACATGTACCACATGCACGTCCAACATGTACCACATGCACGTCCAACATGTACCACATGCACGTCCAACATGTACCACATGCACGTCCAACATGTACCACATGCACGTCCAACATGTACCACATCACGTCCCATGTACCACATGCACGTCCAACATGTACCACATGCACGTCCAACATGCACGCCAACATGTACCACATGCACGTCCAACATGTACCCATGCACGTCCAACATGTACCACATGCACGTCCAACATGTACCACATGCACGTCCAACATGTACCACATGCACGTCCAACATGTACCACCACAGCATGTACAACATGCACGTCCAACATGTACCACATGCACGTCCAACATGTACCACATGCACGTCCACATGTACCACATGCACGTCCAACATGTACCACATGCACTTCCAACATGTACCACCATGCACGTCCAACATGTACCACATGCACGTCCAACATGTACCACTGCACGTCCAACATGTACCACATGCACGTCCAACATGTACCACATGCACGTCCAACATGTACCACATGCACGTCCAACATGTACCACATGCACGTCCAACATGTACCACATGCACGTCCAACATGTACCACATGCACGTCCAACATGTACCACATGCACGTCCAACATGTACCACATGCACGTCCAACATGTACCACATGCACGTCCAACATGTACCACATGCATGTCCAACATGTATGTCCAACATGTCCCACATGCATGTCCAACATGTACCACATGCATGTCCTTGAGTGATGCTTTACCTATATTTTAAAGCCAAATCACACGCAACATTCCGTAAAATGATTATTTATAGCCAGAAGATCAAATTCAATCTTTTTTACAATTTTATTTAAAATTTAAATATACCGTCCATGCTCACCTATAAGACGCCCCTACTTTGGGCATGAAATCTGTGGGTTTTTGGCATGCACTCGCATATAAGACCAGGGTTCATTCTAGGTCAGAATATTTGGGAGAAGTGAGAAAGCGCGTGATCGCTTCCTTAAATGGTGTTCTTTAATATACGTCTGCAAAATAGGGTTAAAATGCACAGTACAACCATTAAATACAACATTTGAATAGAAGGAGTGCTTTATAATGGGCCAGTGTATCTTACTGGACAAAATTGGGTTTGAAAATCATAAAAAACAAAAAATATTTTGTTTTTTTATGGAGAAGTGGGGCCCCCAGAGGGCGACAATTTCGCCCACATCACCCTCTAGAATGATCCCTGTAAGACGGGTTAATAAAATGAACACAATGGAAAGGGATTCATATAAGCTTTAAGCTTGTTTCTCGACCCATATCGGTTCGAATGTATAAAAATATTGTGTTTATATATGTATATATGTATTTGATCCGAATAAAATATGTTTAAACTAACACAATGGACACAAGTATAAATTGCATGTTTGGCCAGTGCAAGTTGAAGAAATGTTCAGTGTCAGAGTGCTTTATTTCTCTTCTAAAACGTAAATATAGATACCATTTACATGTACACATTTAAAACAAATTTTGTTTAGCACTCGTGTATAAGACGGGATGCCACTTTGAGGCCTATATCTGATGGTAAAAAACTCGTCTTATAGGCATGTGTGGATAGTATGCAATTTTATCATTTTCCACAATAAGGCTAGGCCATCAATCACAATGTCACCACACCAGTAGGCCTATCAGTTCATTAATTTATATCTTTATATCCTGAATGATCCAAATCTGATTGATGCTTTCGACAATATCATTTCAAAGTTAATAATGTGCACCTTTGTTCTTTTAAACCATAGACCACAATGCAAAATAAATCAATCGTAGTTTTGTGTTCCTAGATTGCAATGTAACCTGACGTCACATGCATCTGACTGCAAAATGAGATATACATCTAAATAATTATAAACATTTCTACTTGATATTTTGATTTGATTAACCCTTAACCTGTCAATCACGACTAAACTCGCTTTTGCAAACAGCATAGAGCCTGATCAGACGGCACAGAATGCATTCTGATCAGGCTCTATGCTTGTTGCTATTCAGATAGTGGAGCTAAAACACACGTCTCAATAGCAAACAACATAGATCATGGTCAGACCGCTGCATTATGCAGCGGCTGATCTAGATCTATGTTGTTTGCACTTTCAGTCCAATTGATTCAGCAGGTTAAGGGTTCATACCTCACATAATCACCTGACATAATAATCACCTGCATGGAGTTCATATAAATATCTAAACGAGACAAGCAGTCCAGTATTGAGCCATGGTAATTGTGTTCAGGATTTTTCTTTATCCATATTTACAATAATTTAAAATATATAAATATAACATTTTAAAATTATATTGGTTCCAAAAGATTATGAAACTTGCTATATTATGTTGTTTATAAAAAAAGGCATATTTGCTCACAGGGATTCGGCGCGTTTGGGGGTACTAGTATATAAATCCCTGTGATCCGGCTCAGTGCAATTTTCGCAATGGTGGCCATTACCACAAGCTTTCAAAATGAATTGATCACTCGTGCCATATAGAAACTTTAACGTCTGTCCTGCATACATGTAACAACGTCTGTCCTGCATACATGTAACAACGTCTGTCCTGCATACATGTAACAACGTCTGTCCTGCATACATGTAACAACGTCTGTCCTGCATACATGTAACAACGTCTGTCCTGCATACATGTAACAACGTCTGTCCTGCATACATGTAACAACGTCTGTCCTGCATACATTTAACCGATTTACCACAATAAAACATTTAACCTTTAACCTGCCAATCACAACTAACGTAGCTTTTGCAAACAGCATAGAGATAGATCAGATGGCACATTCTTCTGATCAGGATCTATGCTGTTTGCTATTTCCGTTAGTGGAGCTAAAACACTTGTCTGAATAGCAAACAACATAGATCTTGACCAGACACTGCGCTACACCGCTGCTGATCTGGATCTATGTTGTTTGCACATTCCATCCAATATATTCGGCAGGTTAAGGGTTAAGCTGACTTCCCTACAGTCAATAAAATAAATCTTCATTCAACAAACAAACTCCGGAATCTTAGCGATGATTGCAATATTTCCAAAACTACATCCGGGAAATGGGAAAGCAGACGATTTTCATGAGCATCTGTTCACTAAATGTTGCATGCTTGCCTGTACCATTGAACTATCCGAATGAATCTATCATATTCCTTGTTCTATCATTTCTTCTTTCTTCTGAGTCAATCTCAATTTCAACCTTCTAAATTAGTTACTATATGTACTTGGTTCACCTTAATAATCTCTTTATCTTATTTATATTCTAATTTACAGTTCCTGAGTAAAACGTTTACCTACCATTATTTCAAATTTAAATTAATAGCTTAGAAAATATTACAACACTGTCATACCGCAATTGCATTAAGTACCTCGCTATAGGAGAAGACCTCTATAAGCTATAATAGCTTTCGGTTCTAATCCCTTTTCATTCATGTATCTAAATTTGTGTAAACTGTATATTTGTATACGCTGTATGGTTTGAAATAAACTATGTTTAATTTGTATATGCTGTATGGTTTGAAATAAACTATGTTTAAACTAACAAACATAGCTGTATAGATTGATCTTATTTTGAATAAAAACTTTAGAAGTTTGTATGATAGTATAGTGTAGTAGATAAGGACCATGAATGTTCAGAGGGTGTAAAAAGCACCAAATTTGGCATGGTGGTAGTTTAGAACCAGCTTGTAAATAATAGGCCGGAAGACAATCACGAGAGGCCCTGAGTCCCCCGTGAAATGGAGCCCCAAAGGGGCACATAATTGTGTAAATTTGCATGTATATAATTAATTTATTAGTCACAAATGGTATATAACTTGTGCAAATGAGGTATGTTATCAGGATAATAGGTTACACCAGTATAAAAATGACTTGTTAAATACAAAATTGAAAATTGAGGCCCTAATTAGTGATAATGCCATAAACGAGGCCCATAATGTTGTTAAAATTGGCCAATTGCGATTAATAATATAATAAATATTACAATTTTATGTCAGTATCCACTATTGTACAATAAATAACTACTTTACTCAATTACATAGATCTAATTGCTGCATTATGCTTTAGGTAATGGCCAGAAGCCACTTTTAATTGGTTAACAGAGTTGTTTCCCTTTTAGCAAAATGTCCATGAACAGTTCAGAGAGTGGGAAAGTTCGAAATTTTGTTGCGTTTTTACATGCTGTATCACGCCAAGATGTAAGTATTATTAGTATATTTTGTTTGTATAGATAACACATGTATAAACAATGGTGTTGCACATGTTTAAATAATTTAAAGAACAAGAATTATAAAGGTGGGTGGGGTATGCATAACAAAATTAATTAGTCCTACACATTTTACATTCTTAATGGAGTTTCATTAATTTCAGATATCATGGCAAGTCAACCACATTCTACTCATGGACTCATATGGCTAACAAAATACTAACACAATCAAGAAATTAACATGAGTTAAACCTAGTAACACAGTCACATGTTGACAATCAACCAGAGGTTATGGTTCGTAATTTAATATACTATTATATAACATGTGATGTTGAGGACTGAATGCGAATTTATTCGACCTGCTTGTTTGTTTTGTTATGCTTACAATGTCATTCCGCCCATTTGGCGCAGTAGAGTAGTGACCCCGGCATGTCCCCCACATGCCTTAAAGTAAACTTTTTTGAAGCTGAAGGAGGAAATTTACCTGCCAGAAATTTCCAGCCAGTATTTGCCAAACATGCTCATTTTGAACCCAAATTGTACACACTGAAACAACTGACATTGAGACCTGAACGTTCAGTGGCAACTATTTTTCCTGGATCGAACCAGAACTAGGACACTTTCCTGGATAAAAATCAACTAGTACTGTGCCTCGGCCGGGGATCTAACTCACGACTTCCCGCCTTGGAATTAAAGGCGCTAACCACTGTGCTACCCGAGCTGTTTTATTCTCCAATTCATAATCATTTCAATCAAGGGTTACATTCATAGGCTCATCTACCTGTTTGTACAGACACAGGCACACCTATCCTGCAGTTGTCAGTATGCATTGGTGATCATTCTGAGGTATTGCTGTCATTCTGTACAATCTTGTATTGGTTACATTTTGAGACAATTAATAATGTATTCTACGTTTTAGGAATCCACATCAGGACATGCTGTTGGGTTTGAGCAACCTTCGACATATGAGTTGTACAGGGCACGATGTTCCAACTGGAGCCAGTGTTGCCTATGCCAAAAGAAGACTGAATGCCATATCAACCTGAGTCCACACAATGCATTGCCACAGGAACAATTAAAACTTTGGAATGACTTGACCTAGGGAGTGGCAATGATGGAGCAAAATGCCGTCTGGCATATGTCCTGCTTCAGCAGCAGAATATTGATAGAGCAGTAAAGAGACAGCAAGTGTGTATGGAAACGATAGAGACAAAGAGGCTTAGAAAGAGTTTTGATACAACGTTTCATGGTAGTTGTTTCGTTTACACTAAATCTTATGGTAGACTACATTAGGTGGAAACAATGGAAATAGATACGAAAGTGTGACATATCACAACTAAGATGTCAGATATCGAAATTCTAGCCAAACATTAAGAGGTGGATATGGTACCAAGAGGCGCAGAATATCATGGAAACTGTTTGTGCACATTTTATAACAAGTACAATAGACAGTATACACTTTCAACTGATTCTACGTCGATTCGTGTGTATGATACTGGTGAAGATTAACTGAAATAGGCTATCATTGTTGCTGAGTTGATTGCATATATAGAGAGTTAAACTGATCAATGTGAAAGTGATGGCTTGTTGATAATAATAAATGACAAAGGCGTTTCAGTGTCTTATAACAGGGTTATACAGGTCTCCACAGACATAGTAAACTGTCTAAGGTGAATATGAAACTACTAGCATTGCATGCCCACCAAATCTCACGAACGGACTGTACACCACAGCATGGATCACAATCCACAGGCAGTAACATCGAATGATGCATTTCATGGTACGGCAATCTCGGTCACACGAAGTCTGAGGCGCAATGTATAAATATAACTCATCTCAAGGCCGATTAGTCACAAAATATCTACCAGAGAAGTACAAAGATGTCCCTCCTGTAACATTGAAGGCCAACACTCCACAACCGGTTATCGTGTGAGCCTCCTCCCAACTACTCAACGTGAATTAGTTCTTAGTGACCAAATGGTTAGAGCATGTTGCCGAAAATCTTGGAAATCTAGGTCAAAACGAATCTTTTTCATGGTCACCATTCTTTGCACAACAACTCTCAATTGACACAAGAGCACCAGCCATAACAGCACTATTCCCATTGTTTCGTGACTCTGCGTTCACTGCGGCTAAGGTAAAGCATGGAATGCCACTTATCAAACATGTCACTGAAGCTAAGAACCCTGGCCAGATCACAGTCGATCAACCAAGAAGATACAATGGTTATGGCCCACATAGTACCGGGTATGGACCTGGAAATTGCATGGTGTTGATGGGTGGCCTTCTTGAAGGTTATTGGAGATTGGTTTGATGGGAGTGGTTGGCTTGCATTATATGAGTACCTATCACAATGCATTGAGAGCTACACTTTCATGGCAGGTAAAACTGTTACATCAACACATGGAGATAATGTCTTGAAATCGAACACAGAGATCGACTTTGATGTGACTGACCTTCAACCCTGTAACCATGAAGAAGCAGACGACAGAATGCTTCTCCAGGCAGCGTATTCTTTCAATACAGGTTGCAAGAGAGTACGTATCCAGGCTATTGATACTAACGTTGTGATGTTAGCAAATGCTGTGCTCAATTTACATACAGCTTCTACTTGCTGTCTGTGGGTTGCCTTATGCCATGCCAAGCATTTCTGTTCCATACCTTGACATGAAATATCTGACAAGCTCGGTATCTTGTGGACTCCTACTATTCCATGCTATCTCCGGCTGTGAAACGGTCTCTGCATTAAATGGTTTTGGTATTCAACATATGGAAATCTATGCATTTTTCAAGAGATTATCTTCAGCACCTGATCACGTTCCTGATGAAGACACAGCAGTGCTCGAGAGATTTGTTGTTCTTATGTACTCCAGAACATGCCATATGAGCTAGGAAATGATTCTAGGAAACATATATGTTTTGTTATGGTAATAGGACTATTGACATGGTTCCACCATCACATAGTGCACTCGTCCAGCATGCACTAAGAGCTGTCTACCAGAGTGGCCACATATGGGACCAGATGCCCTTATCTGCCATCTCCAGAGTTGGGATGGACAAGAGAAAGCAACAATTGGATACCACAATGGAGTACATGTCCAGAGGCTTCAAAGGGTTCATAAGAATTGATCAAAAGTAACTTACACCCCACATGTGTGTGGTGGCCAATGTGAAAGAGAAAATGTTTGTTGAATATAGTACACTGTGTATATTTATGCAGTGTTAAATGCACAATACACAATAACATGCATATAGACATAAAATTATTCCATTCACATGTTAAGATTTATATATTTTAGACAAATAAGATTGTTTTCGAATCTTCTTTCTGCAATTACATTAAGGGCCTCACTATTATAAATATTACCCTTTGAAGGGCCTCATTATATTATACATGTGTAAAGATAAGTATTTTATTAATAGTTTAGTGTGTTGTACAATTCAGATATAGTGTACAACCTGTTCACTTATATTTGTTTAATTGTAATTATAGTTATTATTGAAAATATGCAATTTGCCAAATTAACCGAATAGTATAATGGCTGTTAACAGGGCCTCAGATGACACACAAAGACATGTATACACACAAAGGTTTCAAGTACTGATACTATTCTACCAACAGAACTAAGTTTATTTAATTTTCCCTCACTGGGAACAAAAAGAAAAAACTTTGTATTTTATATTTCTCTAAAACACGAAAAATTACCCTTCAAGGGCCTCATTTTCATCAAACGAGTACAACATTATTATTTGTATGTAAAACATTAGATACTACTATGCCTTCTCTATTAATTATCATGTGAAAACAATTGAAGTAGTAACAATTAATTAAATTATTGGAACTTTAAAAAGTGTTGTTTTTTTTAAAATTTCTGTTGGTGGTCCCTTTTTGGGGCCCCAAAAATGGAGTCAAAGGGCCTCTCGTGATTGTCTTCCGGGCATTTTGGAAAGTATACACCCTCATGTTACTTGTGTGAAAATTTGGTGCTTTTTACACCTTCCGAACGAAATCATCATTTTGTGGTCCTTATCTACTACACTAATATTGAAATATGATCTAAAATCAAAAAGTTGTAAAGCAAGGCGATTTCAGTTTGCATTATGGTATACAGTCAGACATGTGTTAAGCAGCCGGCCAAGAAAATCACAGAAAGTGGCTGCTAAATAGAGGTCAAATGCACAATAAAACATATTGGGAATCTGGAAACTGGCTGTTTAATGCAAGTTGGCTGCCTAATAGGTGACCATTAACATAGGTTTGACTGTAGGTATATGGAGAAACTGACAAAAATGTCTCCTGAAAATTATAATATTCCGGTTATAATTTTACATGTTTTGTATGTCATTCAGGTAGAGCAGTTAAAGCGACATTACATCGCAAAAAGCCAGCAAAATGCATTGTTCACGTATAAAGGCATTGCTACTACAAAATCTTCCGAATACATTCAAACACAAATATTGAATCAATATGCAGTGTGTTTGTGGTCTACAAACTTTCAAAAGTGAAAGTAGGATTTCATATACCAGTCATCCATGCTCCTGAATTGACATTTCTTTGTCATTGTAGTCAATACTAAATAAACGCTTGATACTGTCGCTTAGAGATAATAAATTTAACTAAGATTAGTCCACAAACAAATATGCACAAATGTGAGATATAACGGTAATTCTGTACTATAAATCTCGTTATTCGGGATACACAGGTTGTATTACGCATGTATGTCCACCCTGTTTACATTATTTTGTTATGTCAACAAACTGCGTATACGACGCTTGTTATTTGGGGAAAAAATTATACCATAAATTTGTGTTTTCACTGATGTAGTGTCGCTTTAAACATGGCAGACCGTAACCCTTTCAACACCACAGACCTCTAAATAGGCTTACAAAAAGTGTAGATCCAGATGAGCCGGCTCGTGACGAGCCGTCTCATCAGGATCTGCACTTTTTGCCAGTGATATGACTATTTTTAGACATAATTACCCATTTTGATAAATGAACTTGTCCAAATGTGATTTTCTGATTCATTTATTGGTTTATGAATATCATGGACCAGTCCATGTGAGTTACTTGGTGTTGAATGGGTTAAACACAGATGTTTGGACATAAGTAGGTATTTGATTATATATTACAATGTAATTAAAAATAAAACTTTCACACACGACAATGGAATGAATATATGTTATGAACATCATGTTTCGGACGGGTATGGTGTAACGTCAAAAATACCCAACAAGAACGTTGTACGAGCCCTCAATGCTAGGACATAGAATCATCAGCCGGTATGTCCACCTCACACCGCTTCAACAAACTCCCGATAATGTTTGCGTAATACGACCCAAACACCGATCTGTTGTGAGAGATAAGCCTAAGAAACTGTCCGCAGATCTGCGACAATTCTTTCTCCATCACCGACATCCCCGCTGGTACCTTCAATGGTTCAGTGTGTTTTGAAAACAAAGCCTGCTGTATGAAGTCCAGAACACGCTTGGCTGAAACGAGAGTTTTGATGTGTGGATAGACGATGCATACCTGGCAAGGGGTATTGAACACAAGGGGTATTGAACATGAACAACAGACAAACATTGTATGGACAGACGGTGCATACCCGGTAAGGGGTATTGGACATGGAGCACATACAAACATTGTGTGGACAGACGGTGTATACCTGGTAAGGGGTATTGGACATGGAGCACATACAAACATTGTATGGACAGACGGTGCATACCTGGTAAGGGGTATTGGACATGGAGCACATACAAACATTGTGTGGACAGACGGTGCATACCCGGTAAGGGGTATTGGACATGGAGCACATACATTGTGTGGACAGACGGTGCATACCCGGTAAGGGGTATTGGACATGGAGCACAGACATTGTGTGGACAGACGGTACATACCCGGTAAGGGGTATTGGACATGGAGCACATACAAACATTGTGTGGACAGACGGTGCATACCCAGTAAGGAGTATTGGACATGGAGCACATACATTGTGTGGACAGACGGTACATACCTGGTAAGGGGTATTGGACATGGAGCACATACAAACATTGTATGGACAGACGGTGCATACCTGGTAAGGGGTATTGGACATGGAGCACATACAAACATTGTATGGACAGACGGTGCATACCCGGTAAGGGGTATTGGACATGGAGCACATACAAACATTGTGTGGACAGACGGTGCATACCCGGTAAGGGGTATTGGACATGGAGCACATACAAACATTGTGTGGACAGACGGTGCATACCCGGTAAGGGGTATTGGACATGGAGCACAGACATTGTGTGGACAGACGGTACATACCCGGTAAGGGGTATTGGACATGGAGCACATACAAACATTGTGTGGACAGACGGTGTATACCTGGTAAGGGGTATTGGACATGGAGCACATACAAACATTGTGTGGACAGACGGTGTATACCTGTTAAGGGGTATTGGACATGGAGCACATACAAACATTGTGTGGACAGACGGTGTATACCTGGTAAGGGGTATTGGACATGAAGCACATACAAACATTGTGTGGACAGACGGTGTATACCTGGTAAGGGGTATTGGACATGGAGCACATACAAACATTGTGTGGACAGACGGTGTATACCTGGTAAGGGGTATTGGACATGGAGCACATACAAACATTGTATGGACAGACGGTGCATACCCGGTAAGGGGTATTGGACATGGAGCACATACAAACATTGTGTTCACAGACGGTGTATACCCGGTAAGGGGTATTGGACATGGAGCACATACAAACATTGTGTGGACAGACGGTGCATACCCGGTAAGGGGTATTGGACATGGAGCACAGACATTGTGTGGACAGACGGTACATACTCGGTAAGGGGTATTGGACATGGAGCACAGACATTGTGTGGACAGACGGTACATACCCGGTAAGGGGTATTGGACATGGAGCACAGACATTGTGTGGACAGACGGTACATACCCGGTAAGGGGTATTGGACATGGAGCACAGACAAACATTGTGTGGACACACGGTGCATACCCGGTAAGGGGTATTGGACATGGAGCACAGACATTGTGTGGACAGACGGTGCATACCCGGTAAGGGGTATTGGACATGGAGCACAGACAAACATTGTGTGGACAGACGGTGCATACCCGGTAAGGGGTATTGGACATGGAGCACATACAAACATTGTGTGGACAGACGGTGCATACCCGGTAAGGGGTATTGGACATGGAGCACATACAAACATTGTGTGGACAGACGGTGCATACCCGGTAAGGGGTATTGGACATGGAGCACATACAAACATTGTGTGGACAGACGGTGCATACCCGGTAAGGGGTATTGGACATGGAGCACATACAAACATTGTGTGGACAGACGGTGCATACCCGGTAAGGGGTATTGGACATGGAGCACATACAAACATTGTGTGGACAGACGGTGCATACCCGGTAAGGGGTATTGGACATGGAGCACATACAAACATTGTGTGGACAGACGGTGTATACCTGGTAAGGGGTATTGGACATGGAGCACATACAAACATTGTGTGGACAGACGGTGTATACCTGGTAAGGGGTATTGGACATGGAGCACATACAAACATTGTGTGGACAGACGGTGTATACCTGGTAAGGGGTATTGGACATGGAGCACATACAAACATTGTGTGGACAGACGGTGCATACCCGGTAAGGGGTATTGGACATGGAGCACATACAAACATTGTGTGGACAGACGGTGCATACCCGGTAAGGGGTATTGGACATGGAGCACAGACATTGTGTGGACAGACGGTACATACCCGGTAAGGGGTATTGGACATGGAGCACAGACATTGTGTGGACAGACGGTACATACCCGGTAAGGGGTATTGGACATGGAGCACAGACAAACATTGTGTGGACAGACGGTGCATACCCGGTAAGGGGTATTGGACATGGAGCACAGACATTGTGTGGACAGACGGTACATACCCGGTAAGGGGTATTGGACATGGAGCACAGACAAACATTGTGTGGACAGACGGTGCATACCCGGTAAGGGGTATTGGACATGGAGCACTGACATTGTGTGGACAGACGGTGCATACCCGGTAAGGGATATTGGACATGGAGCACAGACATTGTGTGGACAGACGGTGCATACCCGGTAAGGGTATTGGACATGGAGCACAGACATTGTGTGGACAGACGGTGCATACCCGGTAAGGGGTATTGGACATGGAGCACAGAAACATTGTGTGGACAGACGGTGCATACCCGGTAAGGGGTATTGGACATGGAGCCACAAACATTGTGTGGACAGACGGTGCATACCCGGTAAGGGGTATTGGACATGGAGCACAGACAAACATTGTGTGGACAGACGGTGCATACCCGGTAAGGGGTATTGGACATGGAGCACATACAAACATTGTGTGGACAGACGGTGCATACCCGGTAAGGGGTATTGGACATGGAGCACATACAAACATTGTGTGGACAGACGGTGCATACCCGGTAAGGGGTATTGGACATGGAGCACAGACAAACATTGTGTGGACAGACGGTGCATACCCGGTAAGGGGTATTGGAACAAACTGTATGGGGACAGACAGACGGCCGGACAGAAGATGAAAACAATATGTCTCCCATCTGTTTATAGGTAGACACATAATTTAATGGAGACATTGACAAACTGTGCCCAAAATTAAGACTGGTTTTACATACATATTAATGCCACTGTATTTGTCTAGCTTTTCTCCCATGCCACTAGTTTTACTTATACTTATTAATGGATGATCTGGTTATCTCCCCTCCCCAGACTGGTTTTACTTATTAATGGATGATTTGGTTATCTCCCCTCCCCATACTGGTTTTACTTATTAATGGATGATTTGATTACCTCCCCAGACTGATTTTACTTATTAATGGATGATATGTTTATCTCCCCCTCCCCAGACTGGTTTTACTTATTAGATGATTTGGTTATCTCCCCCTCCCCACACTGGTTTTACTTATTAATAGATGTTTGGTTATCTCCCCCTCCCCACACTGGTTTTACTTATTAATGGATGATATGGTTATCTCCCCTCCCCAGACTGGTTTTACTTATTAATGGATGAGTTGGTTATCTCCCCTCCCCAGACTGGTTTTACTTATTAATAGATTTGGTTATCTCCCCCTCCCCACACTGGTTTTACTTATTAATGGATGATTTGGTTATCTCCCCTCCCCAGACTGGTTTTACTTATTAATGGATGATTTGGTTATCTCCCCCTCCCCAGACTGGTTTTACTTATTAATGGATGAGTTGGTTATCTCCCCTCCCCAGACTGGTTTTACTTATTAATAGATGATTTGGTTATCTCCCCCTCCCCACACTGGTTTTACTTATTAATGGATGATTTGGTTATCTCCCCTCCCCAGACTGGTTTTACTTATTAATGGATGATTTGGTTATCTCCCCTCCCCAGACTGGTTTTACTTATTAATGGATGATTTGGCTATCTCCCCTCCCCAGACTGATTTTACTTATTAATGGATGATATGGTTATCTCCCCTCCCCAGACTGGCTTTACTTATTAATGGATGATTTGGTTATCTCCCCTCCGCAGACTGGTTTTACTTATTAATGGATGATTTGGTTACCTCCCCAGACTGGTTTTACTTATTAATGGATGATTTGGTTATCTTCCCCTCCCCAGACTGGCTTTACTTATTAATGGATGATTTGGTTATCTCCCCTCTCCAGACTGGTTTTAATTATTAATGGATGCTTTGGTTATCTTCCCCTCCCCAGACTGGTTTTACTTATTAATGGATGATTTGGTTATCTCCCCTCTCCAGACTGGTTTTAATTATTAATGGATGCTTTGGTTATCTTCCCCTCCCCAGACTGGTTTTACTTATTAATGGATGATTTGGTTATCTCCCCTTTCCCAGACTGGTTTTACTTACACATTAATGCAATGATTTGGTTATCCTTTTCCCTGAGATTGGTTATTTGTCCTTTTAGTGTGTTTTGCTGTGTAACGTCTCGTGGTTGGAATGCGTGGTTCTTCAGAAACTCCTCTATATTCTTGTTAACCTGCTCACTGACGTTCTCCATTGCCGACTGATGCTTGCTGGAATGGAATAGTTTAGCTAAATACGTAATGAAATTACTACATTCTCACCCACCACAATATGTAAGTAAATACATAGACAAATTACTCTTAGATTGATTGTGAAACAAATCTTACAACATTAGTTTAATCCCTCTCAAGACATCCTTTCTAATTGAATCCATCATCATGTGGGAGAGAGAGAAGAGGCAATGCGTATTTAAGTGTCTTGCCTAAGGATACAACCATCGTGGTTCTGAATATCAGGAAGATACACAAAGCGGTTTAGCCACAAATGTCTACGGTAAACACAAACTATTCATGGTACCCAAGTCAGCTATCTCGGACTGGAAAACACAATATCCTAAAATACCACAATGAATTTCACTAAGATATAGAGGATATTTGTGTTTATTAGTGTAAGATAGAATTTTATTTCATCTCGTGATCAACGAAATATGTATTTAAATTTTCTTTTTCTTTTATGACTTCCAATGACTTTGGCTAATATAATATTTGTTTTCAAATTTTATTCATTTTAACTCCCGTCTGAGCCTTATTGCACTACATGACACAACTGCACAACCACTTCTCTTTGCGTGAACATCCGTAATAAGAAATAGGTCCTGTATAATTTTCAAGTTAAGTTTCTATTTGCTGTCAAAATTAAAAACAGATAAATCAAATTCATTAGAATATATTACTTAATAATTAACTGTTCATGATAGTCAGAAAATAGCTAAAATAAAAAAGTACATCTAACCGTGCAGGAATACGAAACGCAACCAGTGGCAGGGAAAATGCCACCTTTCACTGTTTCAAAGCGGTGTAAGATAGAATTTTCTTTCACTGAGAAAACTCTATGATTCATTGGAAAGCATAAAAGAAATGTAAATGTTTTTCAGTAACAAATATTACGGCTAAATATGTAATGAAATCAACATGTTCTTAGTCTCCATAATATGTGACTCTTGTTCATGGTTATGCATGGTTAGCTCCGACTTTGTGAGCCAATGTATCTCTCTACGCAGCACCACAACTCTGCACCATATTGACATAGCATGATTGCATTCGGACAGTCAATACAAGACTTGAACTTGCACCCCCAAGAGATGCACATCATATGGCTGACTGTGATTCGTAAGCGTTACGATTCATGAAAATGACTCTTGGTATATGACCACTAAATCATTAACATGCCATATTTTCTACCTGCGTCTTATATACAGATGATTATGGTACTAGTATGTGCATAAAATTACAACTAAATGAAATAAAATTGGAGGGTGTGATATAATTTAAGTACTAACCTCTCATCTACTCCTTCGAGCAGTGTGCACAGTTCCTCTTTCAGTTTGACCTTGAGAGATTGGACACCGGCTATTGATTGACCGACGGTATTGTATGTAACTAGGAGGACAGAGGTCACCCAGGTTAATAGCTGCGTCTGTGCTCGAAGATCCAGGAATCTGCTGCTGTCCATTACCAAGGTCTAAATAAGACACATATTATACTTATACATGGTTCATCACATAGCACAAATATACATTGTTATCATGCCCGGTGTGTTGAGCCTCTTACAGTCTACTGCGTATACATTCCGGTAACCACAGTTGCCCCCGGGAATTTGGGGGTATACAATACATATGTGCTGCTTAAAGTGGATATGAAGCCCCACACACACTTTAAACAGCAAAACTGTATTGCATACCATGATATATCACACATTGGGATATATTGTACACCATGATATATCACACATTGGCATATATTGTACACCAGGATATATCACACATTGGGATATATTGTACACCATGATATATCACACATTGGCATATATTGTACACCATGATATATCACACATTGGCATATATTGTACACCATGATATATCACACATTGGCATATATTGTACACCATGATATATCACACATTGGCATATATTGTACACCATGATATATCACACATTGGCATATATTGTACACCAGGATATATCACACATTGGGATATATTGTACACCATGATATATCACACATTGGCATATATTGTACACCATGATATATCACACATTGGCATATATTGTACACCAGGATATATCACACATTGGCATATATTGTACACCAGGATATATCACACATTGGCATATATTGTACATCATGATATATCACACATTGGCATATATTGTACACCAGGATATATCACACATTGGCATATATTGTACACCAGGATATATCACACATTGGCATATATTGTACACCATGATATATCACACATTGGCATATATTGTACACCATGATATATCACACATTGGCATATATTGTACACCATGATATATCACACATTGGCATATATTGTACACCAGGATATATCACACATTGGCATATATTGTACACCAGGATATATCACACATTGGCATATATTGTACACCATGATATATCACACATTGGGATATATTGTACACCAGGATATATCACACATTGGCATATATTGTACACCAGGATATATCACACATTGGCATATATTGTACACCAGGATATATCACACATTGGCATATATTGTACACCAGGATATATCACACATTGGCATATATTGTACACCAGGATATATCACACATTGGCATATATTATACACCAGGATATATCACACATTGGCATATATTGTACACCAGGATATATCACACATTGGCATATATTGTACACCATGATATATCACACATTGGCATATATTGTACACCAGGATATATCACACATTGGCATATATTGTACACCATGATATATCATACATTGGGATATATTGCATACCATGATATATCACACATTGGCATATATTGTACACCATGATATATCACACATTGGCATATATTGTACACCAGGATATATCACACATTGGCATATATTGTACACCAGGATATATCACACATTGGCATATATTGTACACCAGGATATATCACACATTGGCATATATTGTACACCAGGATATATCACACATTGGCATATATTGTACACCAGGATATATCACACATTGGCATATATTGTACACCAGGATATATCACACATTGGCATATATTGTACACCATGATATATCACACATTGGCATATATTGTACACCATGATATATCACACATTGGCATATATTGTACACCATGATATATCATACATTGGCATATATTGTACACCAGGATATATCACACATTGGCATATATTGTACACCGGGATATATCACACATTGGCATATATTATACACCAGGATATATCACACATTGGCATATATTATACACCAGAATATATCACACATTGGCATATATTATACACCAGGATATATCACACATTGGCATATATTGTACACCAGGATATATTATATATTGGGATAATTTATAGACTGGGATATATTATACATTGGAATGTATATTATACATTGGGATATATTATACATTGGAATGTATATTATACATTGGGATATATTATACATTGGGATGTATATTATACATTGGGATATATTATACATTGGAATGTATATTATACATTGGAATGTATATTATACATTGGGATATATTATACATTGGGATATATTATATATTGGGATATATTATACATTGGGATATATTATATATTGGGATATATTATACATTGGGATATATTATACATTGGGATATATTACACATTGGGATACATTATACATTGGGATACATCATACATTGAGATACATTATACATTGGGATACATTATACGTTGGGATACATTATACGTTGGGATATATTATACGTTGGGATATATTATACGTTGGGATATATTATACATTGGGATATATTATACGTGGGGATATATTATACGTGGGGATATATTATACGTTGGGATATATTATACGTTGGGATATATTATACGTTGGGATATATTATACGTTGGGATATATTATACGTTGGGATATATTATACATTGGGATATATTATACATTGGGATATATTATACATTGGGATATATTATACTTGGGATATATTATACGTGGGGATATATTATACATTGGGATATATTATACATTGGGATATATTATACATTGGGATATATTATACATTGGGATATATTATACGTGGGGATATATTATACGTGGGGATATATTATACATTGGGATATATTATAACCAGGATATATTATACATTGGGATATATTATACATTGGGATATATTATACATGGGGATATATTATACGTTGGGCTATATTATAACCAGGATATATTATACATTGGGATATATTATACATTGGGATATATTATACATTGGGATATATTATACGTTGGGTTATATTATACATTGGGATATATTATACATTGGGATATATTATACATTGGGATATATTATACATTGGGATATATTATATATTGGGATATATTATACATTGGGATATATTATAACCAGGATATATTATACATTGGGATATATTATACATTGGGATATATTATACATTGGGATATATTATATATTGGGATATATTATACATTGGAATATATTATACATTGGGATATATTATAACCAGGATATATTATACATTGGGATATATTATAACCAGGATATATTATACATTGGGATATATTATACATTGGAATATATTATACATTGGGATATATTATAACCAGGATATATTATACATTGGTTAATGAACCTTGATGACTTCTGGTATTGTTAGCATAAAGACACATTTATACCTCAGGGAACAGTCGACCAGTGTCCCACTGCAGCAATTCCATGTATGCCCCATTCATGATGGCCGCCGGTGTTGCCATGTTGGCTTGAGTGGCACCCTCAGTAGGAGTTACTCCCCCTGGTCTCAGCTTCTCAAAGCAACTTCTTAACCAATGTCTCGTAAGTTCAAGTCCATCAATTCCAGATTCTGGAAAAAGACAAATTCACATGTACAATCAAATCTTACTGCGCACTGAGTAAGAAAATACTAGATGGTCTCTCTTAACAGGTCATATACTAACTTAACAGGTCATATACTTAACAGGTCATATACTTAACTTAACAGGTCATATACTAACTTAACAGGTCATATACTTAACTTAACAGGTCATATACTTAACTTTACAGGTCATATACTTAACAGGTCATATACTAACTTAACAGGTCATATACTAACTTAACAGGTCATATACTAACTTAACAAGTCATATACTAACTTAACAAGTCATATACTAACTTAACAAGTCATATACTAACTTAACAGGTCATATACTAACTTAACAGGTCATATACTAACTTAACAGGTCATATACTAACTTAACAGGTCATATACTAACTTAACAGGTCATATACTAACTTAACAGGTCATATACTTAACAGGTCATATACTTAACAGGTCATATACAACTTAACAGGTCATATACTAACTTAACAGGTCATATACTAACTTAACAAGTCATATACTAACTTAACAGGTCATATACTAACTTAACAGGTCATATACTAACTTAACAGGTCATATACTAACTTAACAGGTCATATACTAACTTAACAGGTCATATACTAACTTAACAGGTCATATACTTAACAGGTCATATACTTAACAGGTCATATACAACTTAACAAGTCATATACTTAACAGGTCATATACAACTTAACAGGTCATATACTAACTTAACAGGTCATATACTAACTTAACAAGTCATATACTAACTTAACAGGTCATATACTAACTTAACAGGTCATATACTAACTTAACAGGTCATATACTGAACAGGTCATATACTAACTTAACAAGTCATATACTAACTTAACAGGTCATATACTAACTTAACAGGTCATATACTTAACAGGTCATATACTAACTTAACAGGTCATATACTAACTTAACAGGTCATATACTAACTTAACAGGTCATATACTTAACAGGTCATATACTTAACAATTCAATGTTATTTTCCTGCGTTTCAACGACGTATGAAGTGCCAGTTTTTTACACATAATATGTTCATATAAACCAAGCAAGAGCACTGTTAGCCGTTTCCAATGGTCGGTGGATCTACATGTCTGATAAATTATGTGAAAAAGTTCAAGATCAAGAGAATAAGAAAACTGTTAGGTGTAATTTATGCACATTTGATTAACATATTCGGGTACAATATCAATCTGAATAATCATTTGAAGTAGATGATGTTTACGCGTAAAACAGAAATTAGGTTAGTTTGGCAATTTTTATAAGAGTTTGAGTGATTTTGATAGAATTCTTATCAAATATTCGAATATTCGAATACCTTCCAGATCGAATATTCGAATAATATAATCGCTATCCCTAATTTTTATAGAACACATAATGCTACTGTAATTTAAACAATGATCTTTTCTTTAACCATTTGCGTGACTTTCCAATTGATATGTTTATGCAATCAAGGCATTGGAGACATGGAACAGTTCTTCATCAATGTAAAGGTATAGAATTGAACGTCATTCACTTTTCGCAAATACTCGTAGATTCCATCCACTAAGTTCCATAATATTACTTCGCGGCATAGAGTCGTTAACAAATGAGGTGAACAAAACTTTATTTTTGGAAGTGCAAACCTACATAAAAAATTCGCATCGTTTTTCGGAAAGCCTCTCTTGATTAAAATATACCTTATTTGCTTGTGAGACTGGATCGTGGGTTCGTCTATTGGTGTGGTGTGGGGAGACTGGATCGTGGGTTCGTCTATTGGCGTGGTGTGGGGAGACTGGATCGTGGGTTCGTCTATTGGCGTGGTGTGGGAGACTGGATCGTGGGTTCGTCTATTGGCGTGGTGTGGGGAGACTGGATCGTGGGTTCGTGTATTGGCGTGGTGTGGGGAGACTGGATCGTGGGTTCGTCTATTGGCGTGGTGTGGGGAGACTGGATTGTGGGTTCGTGTATTGGCGTGGTGTGGGGAGACTGGATCGTGGGTTCGTGTATTGGCGTGGTGTGGGGAGATGGATCGTGGGTTCGTCTATTGGCGTGGTGTGGGGAGACTGGATCGTGGGTTCGTCTATTGGCGTGGTGTGGGGAGACTGGATCGTGGGTTCGTGTATTGGCGTGGTGTGGGGAGACTGGATCGTGGGTTCGTGTATTGGCGTGGGTGTGGGGAGACTGGATCGTGGGTTCGTGTATTGGCGTGGTGTGGGGGACTGGATCGTGGGTTCGTGTATTGGCGTGGTGTGGGGAGACTGGATCGTGGGTTCGTGTATTGGCGTGGTGTGGGGAGACTGGATCGTGGGTTCGTCTATTGGCGTGGTGTGGGGAGACTGGATCGTGGGTTCGTCTATTGGCGTGGTGTGGGGAGACTGGATCGTGGGTTCGTCTATTGGCGTGGTGTGGGGAGACTGGATCGTGGGTTCGTGTATTGGCGTGGTGTGGGGAGACTGGATCGTGGGTTCGTGTATTGGCGTGGTGTGGGGAGACTGGATCGTGGGTTCGTGTATTGGCGTGGTGTGGGGAGACTGGATCGTGGGTTCGTGTATTGGCGTGGTGTGGGGAGACTGGATCGTGGGTTCGTGTATTGGCGTGGTGTGGGGAGACTGGATCGTGGGTTCGTGTATTGGCGTGGTGTGGGGAGACTGGATCGTGGGTTCGTGTATGCGTGGTGTGGGGAGACTGGATCGTGGGTTCGTGTATTGGCGTGGTGTGGGGAGACTGGATCGTGGGTTCGTGTATTGGCGTGGTGTGGGGAGACTGGATCGTGGGTTCGTGTATTGGCGTGGTGTGGGGAGACTGGATCGTGGGTTCGTGTATTGGCGTGGTGTGGGGAGACTGGATCGTGGGTTCGTCTATTGGCGTGGTGTGGGGAGACTGGATCGTGGGTTCGTCTATTGGCGTGGTGTGGGGAGACTGGATCGTGGGTTCGTCTATTGGCGTGGTGTGGGGAGACTGGATCGTGGGTTCGTCTATTGGCGTGGTGTGGGGAGACTGGATCGTGGGTTCGTCTATTGGCGTGGTGTGGGGAGACTGGATCGTGGGTTCGTGTATTGGCGTGGTGTGGGGAGACTGGATCGTGGGTTCGTCTATTGGCGTGGTGTGGGGAGACTGGATCGTGGGTTCGTCTATTGGCGTGGTGTGGGGAGACTGGATCGTGGGTTCGTCTATTGGCGTGGTGTGGGGAGACTGGATCGTGGGTTCGTGTATTGGCGTGGTGTGGGGAGACTGGATCGTGGGTTCGTGTATTGGCGTGGTGTGGGGAGACTGGATCGTGGGTTCGTGTATTGGCGTGGTGTGGGGAGACTGGATCGTGGGTTCGTCTATTGGCGTGGTGTGGGGAGACTGGATCGTGGGTTCGTCTATTGGCGTGGTGTGGGGAGACTGGATCGTGGGTTCGTGTATTGGCGTGGTGTGGGGAGACTGGATCGTGGGTTCGTCTATTGGCGTGGTGTGGGGAGACTGGATCGTGGGTTCGTCTATTGGCGTGGTGTGGGGAGACTGGATCGTGGGTTCGTCTATTGGCGTGGTGTGGGGGACTGGATCGTGGGTTCGTCTATTGGCGTGGTGTGGGGAGACTGGATCGTGGGTTCGTCTATTGGCGTGGTGTGGGGAGACTGGATCGTGGTTCGTTATTGGCGTGGTGTGGGGAGACTGGATCGTGGGTTCGTCTATTGGCGTGGTGTGGGGAGACTGGATCGTGGGTTCGTCTATTGGCGTGGTGTGGGGAGACTGGATCGTGGGTTCGTCTATTGGCGTGGTGTGGGGAAACAACAGGTGGAATCGTGAGATACATGTATCAATCTAAGCAATATTTTCTTTCTTTTTTTATTATAAATTTGTCTTTTTTTCTGATCCTTCAAGTGATTTTATTTACATTCTATATTATGTACTCTTTTCAAGAAAGAAATTCAGACATTTAACTTACAATATACATTATCTGTCTGTCCAGCACAACAATATACATTATCTGCCTGTACATCACAACAATGTACATTATCTGTCTGTACATCACAACAATTACATTATCTGGTACATTATCTGTCTGTACATCACAACAATATATATTATCTGTCTGTACATCACAACAATGTACATTATCTGTCTGTCCAGCACAACAATATACATTATCTGCCTGTACATCACAACAATGTACATTATCTGTCTGTCCAGCACAACAATATACATTATCTGCCTGTCCAGCACAACAATATACATGATCTGCCTGTACAGCACAACAATATACATTATCTGTATGTCCAGCACAACAATGTACATTATCTGTCTGTACATCACAACAATGTATATTATCTGTCTGTACATCACAACAATATACATTATCTGTCTGTCCAGCACAACAATATACATTATCTGTCTGTCCAGCACAACAATATACATTATCTGTCTGTCCAGCACAACAATATACATTATCTGCCTGTCCAGCACAACAATATACATTATCTGCCTGTCCAGCACAACAATATACATTATCTGCCTGTACATCACAACAATATACATTATCTGTCTGTCCAGCACAACAATATACATTATCTGCCTGTACATCACAACAATATACATTATCTGTCTGTACATCACAACAATGTACATTATCTGTCTGTCCAGCACAACAATATACATTATCTGTCTGTCCAGCACAACAATATACATTATCTGTCTGTCCAGCACAACAATATACATTATCTGCCTGTCCAGCACAACAATATACATTATCTGTCTGTCCAGCACAACAATATACATTATCTGTCTGTCCAGCACAACAATATACATTATCTGTCTGTACATCACAACAATATACATTATCTGCTGTACATCACAACAATTACATTATCTCTTCCACACAACAATATACATTATCTCTTCCAACACAACAATATACATTATCTGCCTGTCCATCACAACAATATACATTATCTGTCTGTCCAACACAACAATGTACATTATCTGTCTGTCCAGCACAACAATATACATTATCTGTCTGTCCATCACAACAATGTACATTATCTGCCTGTACATCACAACAATATACATTATCTTTACATCTTTTTTGCTGTCCAGCACAACAATATACATTATCTGTCTGTCCAGCACAACAATATACATTATCTGTCTGTCCAGCACAACAATATACATTATCTGTCTGTCCAGCACAACAATGTACATTATCTGTCTGTCCAGCACAACAATATACATTATCTGTCTGTCCAGCACAACAATATACATTATCTGTCTGTTTTTTGTTGTACAACAATGTACATTATCTGTCTGTCCAGCACAACAATTACATTATCTGTCTGTCCAGCACAACAATTACATTATCTGTTGTAGCACAACAATGTACATTATCTGTCTGTCCAGCACAACAATGTACATTATCTGTCTGTCCAGCACAACAATGTACATTATCTGTCTGTTTGTTTTTGTGTTTTTTTTTCCAACACAACAATATACATTATCTGTCTGTCCAGCACAACAATATACATTATCTGTCTGTCCAACATAACAATATACATTATCTGTCTGTACATCACAACAATATACATTATCTGTCTGTTGTTTTTGTTGTTTTTTTTTTTTTGTTGTGTGTTTTTGTTGTGTGTTTTTGTTGTGTGTTTTTGTTGTGTGTTTTTGTTGTGTGTTTTTGTTGTGTGTTTTTGTTGTTTGTTTTTGTCTGTCCAGCACAACAATATACATTATCTACCTCTCCAACACAACAATATACATTATCTGTCTGTCCAGCACAACAATATACATTATCTGTCTGTCCAACATAACAATATACATTATCTGTCTGTACATCACAACAATATACATTATCTGTCTGTTTGTTTTTGTTGTTTTTTTTTGTTGTTTTTTTTGTTGTTTTTTTTTGTTGTTTTTTTATCTGTCTGTACATCATAACAATGTACATTATCTGTCTGTACATCACAACAATATACATTATCTGTCTGTACATCACAACAATGTACATTATCTGTCTGTCCAGCACAACAATATACATTATCTGCCTGTCCAGCACAACAATATACATTATCTGTCTGTCCAGCACAACAATGTACATTATCTGTCTGTCCAGCACAACAATATACATTATCTGTCTGTCCAGCACAACAATGTACATTATCTGCCTGACATAGACCCTGATCAAATAAATGTGTTTTTCTTATTTGAAACTGAGCATTCTTTAAATATGTCATGGAATTTCATTAGAATTGTATCAATACGACACAATTCTAATAAAATTGCACAACATATTTGACTGTTATTTTCATCGCTAGTGTGCAAAGAGTTAATTTGTTTTGGCGTTTAAAGTCGTATCGACAGCTACACATAGGTCATACACACAGGTAGAACCACCAACCTTCCACATGCTAACTGGATAGCTTTCTCACATGAAAGAATTCGTTATCACCAGTGTATGTCAGTTAGGGAGTCTGGTAGCTGGTGACCACAAACATAGATATGTAAGCAAAACTGTTATAATGCCGAGAGGATGAACATTGTCAACCATAAGACAAGGGTTCATTCTAGGTCACATTGTTTGGGAGAAGTGAGACACCACGTGATTGTGTCCTTATATGGTGTTCTTTAATAAATTTCTGCAAAATAGGGTTAACCCTTTCCTTCATAGAGATTTAGGTTAATATACTATTGTATCTCCATACAAACGACAGCCATTTAACCCTTTCCTTCATAGAGATTTAGGTTAATATACTATTATATCTCCATACAAACGACAGCCATTTAACCCTTTCCTTCATAGAGATTTAGGTTAATATACTATTATATCTCCATACAAACGACAGCCATTTACCCTTTCCTTCATAGAGATTTAGGTTAATATACTATTATATCTCCATACAAACGACAGCCATTTAACCCTTTCCTTCATACCCTTTCCTTCATAGAGATTTAGGTTAATATACTATTATATCTCCATACAAACGACAGCCATTTAACCCTTTCCTTCATAGAGATTTAGGTTAATATACTATTATATCTCCATACAAACGACAGCCATTTAACCCTTTCCTTCATAGAGATTTAGATTAATATACTATTATTATCTTCATGCAAATGACAGCCATTTAACCCTTTCCTTCATAGAGATTTAGATTAATATACTATTATATCTCCATGCAAATGACAGCCATTTAACCCTTTCCTTCATAGAGATTTAGATTAATATACTATTATATCTCCATGCAAAAGACAGCCATTTAGCTATCATGCAGTGGATAAGTAGTCGCCATATCTATCCCACCTCCATAGATATTACTGGGACTACATAGAGATTTAGGTTAATATACTATTATATCTCCATGCAAACGACAGCCATTTAGCTATCATGCAGTGGATAAGTAGTCGCCAGATCTATCCCACCTACATAGATATTACTGGGACTACATGAGATTCTGGTCTTTATTATGAACATTGGTTTGGCTACTACATAGTCAATGTATGTCGTATTGGTAATGGCGTCAAGAGGTGCTTCTATGAAGGAAATGGTTAAATTGTATTCTTTAACAAATTTCTGCAAAATAGTGTTAAAATACACAGTATGAGATTAAATACAACATTTGAATAGAAGGAGTGCTTTATAATGGGCTAGTGTATCTTACTGGACAAAATCTTGTATGAAAATTATAAAAAAAAAAATTTAAACAATTTTTTTAGGGGGCAAAGTCAGGGTCCCTAGGGCGACTATTTCGCCCATGTCACCCTCTAGAATAAACCTTGAAGATGCATATATTCTAACCACAATGACATATGTCCAATTTGAAGACATCTAATTGAAACGGCAACTGACATGAAGCATAAACATTTTCAATACTTACGATTTTGTTTCTGCAGAAATTCATCAAACTTTTCCTTTTCGTACTCGACAGATTGTTGCTGTATGTAGGGTCGTATCTGTTGTATCGTGAAATTGGCCATGTCCATTTTCATCAGGTCTAGCAATTCAAATATCTCCCTGCAAGATATTGCTAAATTGTATAACTGTACGTCAAACCTGGGTTAGTGGTCACCTCTATTAACATTTGACCTCTATTAAGCAGCCACATGTGCTAAACAGCCATATCACTGTACGTATAATATATACAGTCAAACCTGTGTTAGTGGTCACCTCTATTAAGCAGCCAACCTGTATTAAGCAGCAAGTTTTCAGATTCCCAATATGCTGTTTTATTATACATTTGACCTCTATTAAGCAGCCACCTGTGCTAAACAGCCACTTTCTGTGATTCCCTTGGTTGGCTGCTTAAGACAGGTTTGACTGTAGACCTTATGTTTTTTTTAATTTAAGTTTACTTAACGTCTCTCCCGGTTGCCCGCTTAAGAGACGGGCAGTTTACCTAACAACACTTTTCATGGGCAGGCTCCAATAGTTAACCCGTACAGCCAACATTGTCATATAAAGAGACACAGTCTGAGCGGGGCTCAACCCGTGAAATCAGTGATGATAGGTTACAGTGGTATACAAGTCAGCGACCGTAATAACTCGACCACGGAGTGTGACCACTTGATCACATGTGTACATTGTCAGGGATGTAACTTTGAAAGTAAATACATCTGTTATGAATACACTAACTTTGGTAAAACACAATGGTACAGTCAAACCTGTGTTAGTGGTCACCTCTATTAAGCAGCCAGTTTCCAAATAGGTTGTTTCATTATGTATTTGACCTCTATTAAGCAGCCATATTCTGTGATTCCCTGGCTGCTTAAGACAGGTTAGACTGTATATCCAAGATTACAACCAAGTTATAAAACTCAAAACACATGCGATGCAGTTAATTTACATAATTTGCATATATTTATATTATTGGCCGTATAATGTTTTTCTATGATAGAAATATGTTGCTACCATATGCTAAATGGTGCTAGTCCGTCGCTTTCAATTACGGATCGAGTGCGAGAGCATTCACATTGACAATATTTAAAACTGCAGTGATATACAATGAACATAAGAGAATAAAGTGTGTTATTCAGTTGAATCCAACAATATTTAACACCATTTTAACAACTTTGAAAGAGCAGTGTACATCGATCATTCCTACCAAATGTTGTCAAATTTCGACTGGCGGTTCGTGAGAAGATTTTTTGAAGAATTTGTGTTCTTTTTAGACTACATTGGCCACGTGTGAAGATGAATTTTGAAATATGTAATAAAACAATGACCTTTTAACCGTCCGGTGGCCATCTTGTTGCCAAAATTCGACTGGCGGTTCGTGAGAAAAGATTTGAGACCACCTTGTCGATACCTACGATTTGATATATGACATGGCCATATTCATATGACCCCTATTTATGACGCAGGGATTGCCATTTTAACTATGTTGTGGAAGTCGTGATAGCGCAATGGTAGCGCGTTCGCTTCAGGTGCGAAAGGCCTGGAGTTTGAGCCGTTACGATTGTGCCCTTAGGCTTGCATTTAAATTCCACGGTGCCTCTTCTCTCTCCCTCGTGGCGATGGATTCCATCAGGAATGAGGTCTCGAGAGTGATTAATATAAGTTATAAGAACTTGTTTCGCAATCGAGCTAAAATAAATTTGTATAAACTAACAATGTTGAAAGAACATTGTACATCGATAATTTCTACCAAGTTTCGGCGAAACACGTCTGGCAGTTCGTGAGAAGATTTTTGAAGATGGTGACCCTCTTGGATTTCATGGCAACTGTATTTTAACAAGATTGGAAAAGCTTCGCCTAAGGACCATTCAGGTAGAGTTTGTTGACCATTGGCCAATCAGTTCGTGAGAAGAAGACATTTCAAGTCTCTCATAAAAGGATGACCTTTTGACAGCCATCTTGGATGATGTAATCATCTGATATAAAACTGCACCAGAGTGATCACATTTGATAAATCACATATGTAAAATTTGACACCCACAGGCCATGCCCATTTTTGATCCTGGCATCACCATTTTAACAACCTTGAAAGAGCATTGTACATCAATCATTCCTACCAATATTCGCCAAAATCCGCTTGACGGTTCGTGAGAAAATATTATAAGAGTTTGTGGTATTTTTAGACTGTGCCCATCTTGAATTACGTAACGACTTAAAATTAACAATTTTGTAACACGGCTATAAATGGTGACTATAGACTCGATTGTTACTGAGGAGAAGACGTTTGAAAATGTTCACGGACGACAACAGACAGACATATTGTGGTAACACTAATAAATATAACTACAGCCTACATCCGTTATGTCAAAGTCGGTTATGTCGGATTAAAGTCCCGTTTCAGACACTATCATTTTAAACATAACTGGATTTGTTTATATCGAATTTCGTTAAGTCAAACTTCGGTTAGTAGTACTTCGAAGTATTTTGTTCGGTCCGACGGAATTCGACATTAACGAATGTAGACTGTACTTAATATGGAAAAGTTTGACTTAAACAAAATTCGATATAAACGGAGCAAGCTATATGTAAAATGATAATGTCTGAAACGGGACTTTGATCCGACTTCGAGATAACCGGAGAATTCGACATAACGGGTGTAGACTGTACTTAATATGGAAAATGTTCTTACTTGAATAAAGGGATAACTTCTTTCATCTCCCTAACTTTGGCGATACGGTCGTCCCGGGCAGGAGAACAAAGTTTACCCATGATTCCTAGCACATAGTTTGTGTAGTAATAAATTTCAAATGCTTCATTTTCAAGCTTCTGTTGAATCAGATCTAAATCTAGAACTTCTTCGATCTGAGATTTCAACTTTTTGTGTTGTGGTAGCAGCACAGACATTAAATTCTGAAATAAGAAAACATTACATGAGATTTCAACTCCCTGTGTTGTGATATGAAACCAGAAAACATTACATGAGATTTCAACTTCCTGTGTTGTGATCTGAAACATGAAAACATTACATGAGATTTCAACTTCCTGTGTTGTGATCTGAAACATGAAAACATTACATGAGATTTCAACTCCCTGTGTTGTGATCTGAAACATGAAAACATTACATGAGATTTCAACTCCCTGTGTTGTGATCTGAAACAAGAAAACATTACATGAGATTTCAACTCCCTGTGTTGTGATCTGAAACAAGAAAACATTACATGAGATTTCAACTCCCTGTGTTGTGATCTGAAACATGAAAACATTACATGAGATTTCAACTCCCTGTGTTGTGATCTGAAACATGAAAACATTACATGAGATTTCAACTCCCTGTGTTGTGATCTGAAACAAGAAAACATTACATGAGATTTCAACTCCTGTTTGTGATTGAACAGAAACATTACATAGATTTCAACCTGTGTTGTGATCTGAAACAGAAAACATTACATGAGATTTCAACTCCCTGTGTTGTGATCTGAAACAAGAAAACATTACATGAGATTTCAACTCCCTGTGTTGTGATCTGAAACAAGAAAACATTACATGAGATTTCAACTCCCTGTGTTGTGATCTGAAACAAGAAAACATTACATGAGATTTCAACTCCCTGTGTTGTGATCTGAAACAAGAAAACATTACATGAGATTTCAACTCCCTGTGTTGTGATCTGAAACAAGAAAACATTACATGAGATTTCAACTCCCTGTGTTGTGATCTGAAACAAGAAAACATTACATGAGATTTCAACTCCCTGTGTTGTGATCTGAAACAAGAAAACATTACATGAGATTTCAACTCCCTGTGTTGTGATCTGAAACATGAAAACATTACATGAGATTTCAACTCCCTGTGTTGTGATCTGAAACAAGAAAACATTACATGAGATTTCAACTCCCTGTGTTGTGATCTGAAACAAGAAAACATTACATGAGATTTCAACTCCCTGTGTTGTGATCTGAAACATGAAAACATTACATGAGATTTCAACTCCCTGTGTTGTGATCTGAAACATGAAAACATTACATGAGATTTCAACTCCCTGTGTTGTGATCTGAAACAAGAAAACATTACATGAGATTTCAACTCCCTGTGTTGTGATCTGAAACAAGAAAACATTACATGAGATTTCAACTCACTGTGTTGTGATCTGAAACAAGAAAACATTACATGAGATTTCAACTCCCTGTGTTGTGATCTGAAACATGAAAACATTACATGAGATTTCAACTCCCTGTGTTGTGATCTGAAACATGAAAACATTACATGAGATTTCAACTCCCTGTGTTGTGATCTGAAACATGAAAACATTACATGAGATTTCAACTCCCTGTGTTGTGATCTGAAACAAGAAAACATTACATGAGATTTCAACTCCGTGTTGTGATCTGAAACAAGAAAACATTACATGAGATTTCAACTCCCTGTGTTGTGATCTGAAACAAGAAAACATTACATGAGATTTCAACTCCCTGTGTTGTGATCTGAAACATGAAAACATTACATGAGATTTCAACTCCCTGTGTTGTGATCTGAAACATGAAAACATTACATGAGATTTCAACTCCCTGTGTTGTGATCTGAAACAAGAAAACATTACATGAGATTTCAACTCCCTGTGTTGTGATCTGAAACAAGAAAACATTACATGAGATTTCAACTCCCTGTGTTGTGATCTGAAACAAGAAAACATTACATGAGATTTCAACTCCCTGTGTTGTGATCTGAAACATGAAAACATTACATGAGATTTCAACTCCCTGTGTTGTGATCTGAAACAAGAAAACATTACATGAGATTTCAACTCCCTGTGTTGTGATCTGAAACAAGAAAACATTACATGAGATTTCAACTCCCTGTGTTGTGATCTGAAACAAGAAAACATTACATGAGATTTCAACTCCCTGTGTTGTGATCTGAAACAAGAAAACATTACATGAGATTTCAACTCCCTGTGTTGTGATCTGAAACAAGAAAACATTACATGAGATTTCAACTCCCTGTGTTGTGATCTGAAACATGAAAACATTACATGAGATTTCAACTCCCTGTGTTGTGATCTGAAACATGAAAACATTACATGAGATTTCAACTCCCTGTGTTGTGATCTGAAACAAGAAAACATTACATGAGATTTCAACTCCCTGTGTTGTGATCTGAAACAAGAAAACATTACATGAGATTTCAACTCCCTGTGTTGTGATCTGAAACAAGAAAACATTACATGAGATTTCAACTCCCTGTGTTGTGATCTGAAACATGAAAACATTACATGAGATTTCAACTCCCTGTGTTGTGATCTGAAACAAGAAAACATTACATGAGATTTCAACCCTGTGTTGTGATCTGAAACATGAAAACATTACATGAGATTTCAACTCCCTGTGTTGTGATCTGAAACAAGAAAACATTACATGAGATTTCAACTCCCTGTGTTGTGATCTGAAACAAGAAAACATTACATGAGATTTCAACTCCCTGTGTTGTGATCTGAAACATGAAAACATTACATGAGATTTCAACTCCCTGTGTTGTGATCTGAAACAAGAAAACATTACATGAGATTTCAACTCCCTGTGTTGTGATCTGAAACAAGAAAACATTACATGAGATTTCAACTCCCTGTGTTGTGATCTGAAACAAGAAAACATTACATGAGATTTCAACTCCCTGTGTTGTGATCTGAAACAAGAAAACATTACATGAGATTTCAACTCCCTGTGTTGTGATCTGAAACAAGAAAACATTACATGAGATTTCAACTCCCTGTGTTGTGATCTGAACCAAGAAAACATTACATGAGATTTCAACTCCCTGTGTTGTGATCTGAAACAAGAAAACATTACATGAGATTTCAACTCCCTGTGTTGTGATCTGAAACATGAAAACATTACATGAGATTTCAACTCCCTGTGTTGTGATCAGAAACAAGAAAACATTACATGAGATTTCAACTCCCTGTGTTGTGATCTGAAACAAGAAAACATTACATGAGATTTCAACTCCCTGTGTTGTGATCTGAAACAAGAAAACATTACAGGTATTTATTACAGAACGTATAAAAGCGGTAATATATAGCTAATTATCTTGTTTGTTTGTTTTGGGGGTTTAAAGTCGGAACAGCTTAGGTCATATGACAACTCTCCAGCTATCATTGGTGGAAGAAGACGCCGGGGGCCCTTCAAGCATGTACGCACAACTACCCAGGTAGAACCACCAACCTACCACAAGCCAGCTGGATAGTTCCCTCACATGAAAGAATTTCGCAGGTTCGATCCCCCGTCTGACCCTAATAAAATTAACAGTCTTTCAGATGGGACTTAGAACAGAGGTTTCGTGTCGGTGCTTTACACCATGCACGTAAAAGAACCAGAGGAGACTCTGGAATGGGTCTCTCTCTGTATCATTGCACTATCCTCCCAAAATCTAAAATGACGAATTTCTTCAGGAGGCGTCACTCATATGGGCAATCGGTAGCGACGATAAATAAACGTAAAACACACATGAATTTGTTGTTGTTGTTGTGGTTACTGTTTCTTTTGACACAAGTAATATTAACGTCCCTAACACTGGGTGTATACATCAATTCAGAGCCAGCAACTATTCGTGTATATTACACTACCTCTTTTACTTCTTTTATGAGTTCAACAGCATGTCCAAAGTCTGGCGGATCCTCGTTTATTTTCTCCTCAAATAAGTCCCAGAATGCTTTGTGCACTATATCCTTCACTTGTTTGTGTAAGCTGTTAGAAACAAAAAAACAACTGATCCTAAAAATAGTCGACCAATCATGAGGGACTACTGTCACAACGCTATAACTGGTAAAGTAACGTTGTGCTTTATACAAATTTATTTTAGCTCGATTGAGAAACAAGTTCTTACAACTTCATTTACAATGAAATGAGGTCATGAGATCATTATCTCCATGGCATTTTGTTTCGATCGGGTGACTTTTGACATCATAATTCACTATTGTTTCATCTTCTCCATGTTGTAGTAAACTGTTAATTTCTATGTTTGTAAATTAATTATGTCAATAAACTTTGATTAAACAACAACAAACAACCTTTAAGAAAGTAATTACCAGGTGTCCTGTGTTCGCATTTTGTTGCAGAAATCTTTTGAAGAGCAGATCTTACCATGGTTTAATTATGGTCCAATAAAGTTGAATAAAGTGAATAATGGTATGCTTCATTCCCTCCCACCCTCGGGTTAGGCTATATTACATCGCAATGCTTATATCACAAAATCAGATAAATTAACATCAGTTTTCAACAAGCATCTTGACCGCCTCTGTGGTCGAGTGGTTACGGTCGCTGACTTGTATACCACTATAACCTACATGTATCATCACTGATGGTCACGGGTTCGAGCCCCACTCAGACTGTGTCTCTTTATATGAAAAAGTTGGTAAACTGCCCGTCGCTCAAATGGGCAACCGGTAGCGACGTTAAAACCTATTAAATTAAAAAACAAGACAAGAAGCATCATCCTAAATATCTGAAATTACATCAAACATAACAATCCCATTGTAATGTACATGTAGCCACGAATGAATATTTAATGATCGCTATAGATCTGAACTGTGTCAGAGTACTCGAGTATCAAAATTGGATTATTTAAGCAACCAATTAAGGCTTAGTAAAATGCAGGTTTGACATGCCCAGTCAATACCGGTGTGTACAATGAATACAATCGCATGCCATTTGGTGTATCTGACTCGAAGCAAGAAGTCAGCGGAAAACAATACAACCGGCCACTTCCAAAGGGAATATGAAAATCGAGTTTATGACAAAAAACGACTGAACGAACCAAAAATCTTTGAAATTTGGCACAGTGACTTTTTTATAGAATAAAAAACAGGTACATTTGTTTTTGTTTTTTTAAAAAACGCTTAAGCTTTATTTATTTTACAACGATTGCAAAACAAGTTTTAACAACTTATATTAATCATTCTCGTTGGCGCGGATGAAAGCGTATATGTGGTCATTCGTGTGGGAGGAAACCGGAGTACCCAGAGAAAACCCACATGTCCGATCTGGCGACCACCGTACCATCTCTCATACTTCCCGGTCCGAGGATCGAACCCGGGTTGCATTGGTGAGAAGCGAGCGCGCTAACCACTGCGCTAATCGGACAGGTATTTATTTTATGATTAATGCTTTACATATACTCAGGCCAAAGTTCAAGTAGAAGTTGAGGTTTGCGAATGTGCTGGGACAGTCGTTAGTTGGTGCAATATTGATATGCAATAAAATACGATTATACGAATAACAAAGTTAAAATGCAACAAAACTTGTCTACTCTTTGCTGACCTGGATTCTGAAGGTTCAGATTTCTCTAATTTGAATTTTCCATCCACGGCAATTTCGTGCGCAAGACTCATGTTCCTTACCCCACTAGCAGCAGCCATGAGGTCATCAAACGATATAAACTTTGGTGGCGATGCTGAAACAATGGCAAAGTTCATTTATATTAATTCATACAAATTTATTTTAGCTCGATTGCTAAACAAGTTCTTACAACTTATATTAATATGGACTGGGGATCTGTACTTATGTTGCACTATGAATGGCTGTGGGTTTGGACTGGGGATCTGTACTTACATTTCACTATGAAAGGCTGTGGGTTTGGACTGGGGATCTGTACTTATGTTTCACTATGAAAGGCTGTGGGTGTGGACTGGGGATCTGTACTTACGTTGCACTATGAAAGGCTGATGCTTTGGACTGGGGATCTGTACTTACGTTGCACTATGAAAGGCTGTAGGTTTGGACTGGGGATCTGTACTTACGTTGTACTATGAAAGGCTGATGCTTTGGACTGGGGATCTGTACTTACGTTGCACTATGAAAGGCTGTAGGTTTGGACTGGGGATCTGTACTTACGTTGTACTATGAAAGGCTGATGCTTTGGACTGGGGATCTGTACTTACGTTGCACTATGGAATGCTGTAGGCTTGGACTGGGGATCTGTACTTACGTTGTACTATGAAAGGTTGTAGGTTTGGACTGGGGATCTGTACTTATGTTGCACTATGAAAGGCTGTAGGTTTGGACTGGGGATCTGTACTTACGTTGTACTATGAAAGGCTGTAGGTTTGGACTGGGGATCTGTACTTACGTTGTACTATGAAAGGCTGATGCTTTGGACTGGGAATCTGTACTTACGTTGCACTATGGAATGCTGTAGGCTTGGACTGGGGATCTGTACTTACGTTGTACTATGAAAGGTTGTAGGTTTGGACTGGGGATCTGAACTTATGTTGCACTATGAAAGGCTGTAGGTTTGGACTGGGGGTCTGTACTTACGTTGTACTATGAATGGCTGTGGGTGTGGACTGGGGATCTGTACTTATGTTTCACTATGAAAGGCTGTGGGTGTGGACTGGGGATCTGTACTTATGTTTCACTATGAAAGGCTGTGGGTGTGGACTGGGGATCTGTACTTATGTTTCACTATGAAAGGCTGTGGGTTTGGACTGGGGAAATGTACTTATGTTTCACTATGAAAGGCTGTGGGTGTGGACTGGGGATCTGTACTTACGTTGCACTATGAAAGGCTGATGCTTTGGACTGGGGATCTGTACTTACGTTGCACTATGGATGGCTGTAGGTTTGGACTGGGGATCTGTACTTACGTTGTACTATGAAAGGCTGTGGGTTTGGACTGGGGATCTGTACTTATGTTTCACTATGAATGGCTGTGGGTTTGGACTGGGGATCTGTACTTATGTTTCACTATGAATGGCTGTGGGTTTGGACTGGGGATCTGTACTTACGTTTCACTATGAAAGGCTGTGGGTGTGGACTGGGGATCTGTACATACGTTTCACTATGAAAGGCTGTGGGTTTGGACTGGGGATCTGTACTTATGTTTCACTATGAAAGGCTGTGGGTTTGGACTGGGGATCTGTACTTATGTTTCACTATGAAAGGCTGTGGGTGTGGACTGGGGATCTGTAGTTATGTTTCACTATGAAAGGCTGTGGGTGTGGACTGGGGATCTGTACTTATGTTTCACTATGAATGGCTGTGGGTTTGGACTGGGGATCTGTACTTATGTTTCACTATGAAAGGCTGTGGGTTTGGACTGGGGATCTGTACTTATGTTTCACTATGAAAGGGTGTGGGTTTGGACTGGGGATCTGTACTTACGTTGTACTATGAAAGGCTGATGCTTTGGACTGGGGATCTGTACTTACGTTGCACTATGGAAGGCTGTAGGTTTGGACTGGGGATCTGTACTTACGTTGTACTATGAAAGGCTGTGGGTTTGGACTGGGGATCTGTACTTATGTTGTACTATGAAAGGTTGTAGGTTTGGACTGGGATCTGTACTTACGTTGCACTATGAAAGGCTGTGGGTTTGGACTGGGGGTCTGTACTTATGTTTCACTATGAAAGGCTGTAGGTTTGGACTGGGGGTCTGTACTTAACGTTTCACTATGAAAGGCTGTGGGTTTGGACTGGGGATCTGTACTTACGTTTCACTATGAAAGGCTGTGGGTTTGGACTGGAGATCTGTACTTACATTTCACTATGAAAGGCTGTGGGTTTGGACTGGGGATCTGTACTTATGTTTCACTATGAAAGGCTGTGGGTGTGGACTGGGGATCTGTACTTACGTTGCACTATGAAAGGCTGATGCTTTGGACTGGGGATCTGTACTTACGTTGCACTATGAAAGGCTGTAGGTTTGGACTGGGGATCTGTACTTACGTTGTACTATGAAAGGCTGATGCTTTGGACTGGGAATCTGTACTTACGTTGCACTATGGAATGCTGTAGGCTTGGACTGGGGATCTGTACTTACGTTGTACTATGAAAGGTTGTAGGTTTGGACTGGGGATCTGAACTTATGTTGCACTATGAAAGGCTGTAGGTTTGGACTGGGGGTCTGTACTTACGTTGTACTATGAATGGCTGTGGGTGTGGACTGGGGATCTGTACTTATGTTTCACTATGAAAGGCTGTGGGTGTGGACTGGGGATCTGTACTTATGTTTCACTATGAAAGGCTGTGGGTGTGGACTGGGGATCTGTACTTATGTTTCACTATGAAAGGCTGTGGGTTTGGACTGGGGAAATGTACTTATGTTTCACTATGAAAGGCTGTGGGTGTGGACTGGGGATCTGTACTTACGTTGCACTATGAAAGGCTGATGCTTTGGACTGGGGATCTGTACTTACGTTGCACTATGGATGGCTGTAGGTTTGGACTGGGGATCTGTACTTACGTTGTACTATGAAAGGCTGTGGGTTTGGACTGGGGATCTGTACTTATGTTTCACTATGAATGGCTGTGGGTTTGGACTGGGGATCTGTACTTATGTTTCACTATGAATGGCTGTGGGTTTGGACTGGGGATCTGTACTTACGTTTCACTATGAAAGGCTGTGGGTGTGGACTGGGGATCTGTACATACGTTTCACTATGAAAGGCTGTGGGTTTGGACTGGGGATCTGTACTTATGTTTCACTATGAAAGGCTGTGGGTTTGGACTGGGGATCTGTACTTATGTTTCACTATGAAAGGCTGTGGGTGTGGACTGGGGATCTGTAGTTATGTTTCACTATGAAAGGCTGTGGGTGTGGACTGGGGATCTGTACTTATGTTTCACTATGAATGGCTGTGGGTTTGGACTGGGGATCTGTACTTATGTTTCACTATGAAAGGCTGTGGGTTTGGACTGGGGATCTGTACTTATGTTTCACTATGAAAGGGTGTGGGTTTGGACTGGGGATCTGTACTTACGTTGTACTATGAAAGGCTGATGCTTTGGACTGGGGATCTGTACTTACGTTGCACTATGGAAGGCTGTAGGTTTGGACTGGGGATCTGTACTTACGTTGTACTATGAAAGGCTGTGGGTTTGGACTGGGGATCTGTACTTATGTTGTACTATGAAAGGTTGTAGGTTTGGACTGGGATCTGTACTTACGTTGCACTATGAAAGGCTGTGGGTTTGGACTGGGGGTCTGTACTTATGTTTCACTATGAAAGGCTGTAGGTTTGAACTGGGGGTCTGTACTTATGTTTCACTATGAAAGGATGTGGATTTGGACTGGGGATCTGTACTT
The DNA here is from genome assembly GCA_014843695.1 of Archivesica marissinica. Classification (NCBI taxonomy): domain Eukaryota; kingdom Metazoa; phylum Mollusca; class Bivalvia; order Venerida; family Vesicomyidae; genus Archivesica; species Archivesica marissinica. The sequence goes on from CM026387.1 coordinate 20,267,293, forward strand.
ATGTTTCACTATGAAAGGCTGTGGGTGTGGACTGGGGATCTGTACTTATGTTTCACTATGAAAGGCTGTGGGTTTGGACTGGGGATCTGTACTTACGTTGCACTATGAAAGGCTGCGGCTTTGGACTGGGAATCTGTAGCCTCTGCCTCTTGTGTCGTTGGTCACTCTCACTCCCAGATGACTTTGCTAACTCATCCTCTGCAAACTCTTCACCTAACAAATCATCTGGATTATTTTCATCTGCAGATTTCTCAGCCATGATAAGAGTAGTTGAGAATGATCCTTGTCTGTAGACGGCCTATATAGTTAACTGTCCTGTAATAGCAAAACCTATTCTTTTTTATACTAGTTATAAAAGAAGGATTATTCACATAGTGTCTAACCTGTGTTAGTGGTCACCTCTATTAAGCAGCCAGTTAGCAGATTCCCAATATGTTGTTTTATTATATATTTGACCTGTATTAAGCAGCCACCTGTGCTAAGCAGCCACTTTCTGTGGTTCCCTTGGCTGGCTGCTTAAGACAGGTTTGACTGTATTGGAATCCTAAATGAGGTGTGCGAATACCTTACATAAATAATACACAACGTCATTGTACTTCCGGTGCAATTTAAATGCGCCAAACGAAAAAAGTATCGGAAACATGTCAACAGAACTTGTTCCGCAATCGAGCTAAAATAAATTTGTATAAACTTTAATAATGTCTGCATGTGTGCCTATGCATATTTATTTGTAGACTATTCTTAGTTAAATTATCTCTAATCGAAAGTATCGCGTGTTTAGCATTGACTAATTTGACTCCAATGACAAACAAACATCAATTCAGGAGCGCAGATGACCGTTATATGAAATCCTACTTTCACTTTTGAAAGTTTGTATACCACAAACACACTGCTCATTGATTCAATATTAGTGTTCGAATGTACTCAGAAGAATGTATACGTGAAAAAATGCATTTCATTTGCTTTTTGCAATGTAATGTCGCTTTAAGTAAACCACTCAGTCACAGAGGTTATCCACCATCAATTGTAGTGGTATATAGGGAGACTTATACTGTCTCGCTACATAGAGCTAGTTTTTATAGCGACGCAGTAGAGTGTTCGCCTCCAGGTATTGGAGGATCAGGCAGTCGTGGGTTCAAACCCCAACTTGGGCTTGGTTACTTTAATGGTGTTAGACGTGTTTTTCGGGCCCATGTTTGACTACACAGGCTCGTACTTCGGTTGGAGCTATACTCTGTTGAATTTCTGTATGAATGGTTGATGTCTGGATTCAAAATATATGAAGAGGGGAGGAGTGTAGTGGTATATAGGGAGACTTATACTGTCTCGCTATAGAGCTAGCTTTTATAGCGACGCGGTAGAGTGTTCGTCTCCAGGTAATGGTTTGAACCCGACTTGGGCTTGGTTACTTTAAGTTTAGAAAATATATATTATTTCAATTTATTTGTAAGTTCATCCGACGTGGTTAAATAACGTTTGTTGCATCTTAGGACTAATAATTATGGTTGCTAAACAAGGCTTGACGTGGCGTCCGTGGTCCAGTGGTAGAGCGTTGGATTTGGAATAGAACGGTCCCGGGTTCGATACTCGGTCAGGCCATGTATCATTGTATGTAGTGTCATTGAGCAAGGCACCTCACACACATTGCTTAGTACTGGTTAATCGCTTAGGTCAGCTAAGCCTGCCCAGGAAAACATGTCTAAGTCCCCGCGAGGGGTTTGACATTAAAGGAACATACATACATACAAGGCTTACCCTTATAATTACTTATCATTACCCGAACACTATTCCACTAAATCACTTTTAGCTTGATTTTTCTTACAATTCAAAATCCGGTGAGAATAATTAATTCAAGTTATGTTTGTTTTTTTAAAATTATACGATTCAGACTAGAAGGTGAGACATAACCTTTTCTATATGAATTGTAATATTCTGGAAAAATCTCAAATTTGTTTACAACGGAAAGACTGGGGGTCTTTGTTAAAGGTATGAATCCAATAAATATAGATCTAAGATCTTATATATGAGTGGTGATTTCATACCATATGTTACAGATCTACAATCAACAGCTATGTACATGCATGCACATGTACCAATTGCAGCTGGATATAAGGTCACGTGTGACCCAATTAGTAATGCTAATCAACGAAATGGTTACCTCAGTCTACAATAAGCAACACGTATCCTTGAACACTGGGTTCCGACGTGTCTAAGCGAAACATCAACAATAACATAAAACAAATGAACTCGTGTAGATAGTGTATTACCTGTATAAATAGATCCTTTTCTACATATTCAACGTGAGAAATTATGCTTATTACGCTTATGTAGTGTAGGCCAAAATCATAACTTTTAGATTATATGTATTTCAATCGTCTTAGAAAACTTAGTAGCCCAAATACATTTAAATAAAATTAACAGTCAGTCAACAAGTAGATCTCATCGTATTAGATTTCAGATACGGTCAATCACAAGAAAGTACTACTAAAATGCATGACTATGGAGATAGAGGTCAAACACTAGGGTGGATTAAGAGTTTTCTAGATAACATACAGTCAGTTGTCCTTAATTATGGTACAAGTTCAGAAGCCATTACTGTGCCTTCTTAGTTCCACAGGGATCCGTACTTGGACCCTCCCCCTGTTATTCCTAGCCTATATTTACATAAAAATGACCTCCCACAAAACATCAGTTCCAAAGTCCGTATATTTGCAGATGATACTGCAGTCACTGACATCTGCAAATGAGTCGGTCACACTCCTAAACGATACTAAGAGGTTAGTAGTGTTAGTTGGGGTGGAACATCTGGAATTTAAACCCTCCAAATGTCAAGTTATCCACGTCACTAGAAGGAAACACCCTATCCACAGTCAATATAATCTCTATGGAGTACTACTTTAGCCAGATACCTCAACCAAATACATTGACGTGGATATCTCAAATAACATGTCATGGGACACTCACATAAATAGGTCAACAAAGAAAGCTAACAAAACATTAGGGTTTCTACGTAAAAACATCCACGTCAAATCCGGAGTAGGCCTACATGGCATACAAGATTCTAGTGAGATCCCAGCTGGAATAAGGCTCCGGTATATGGTCACCCCATACCCAAACACTGATATACCAAATTGAAGGTGTTCATCGAAGAGCAGCACGTTGGACAAAGGCTGACTACTATCGCACATCTAGTGTTAAAGGCATGCTCCATTACCTAAATATACGCAGACTAGATATCCGGCGTATTGACAATAGGTTATCCCTTATGTCTAAAATTCATAATGATATGGATGCTATCTCCATTGACATTAATTATCTAGTTCCCCTCTCACGCCCGCCACTGTCATTCCTTAGGCAATATGTTAATTACAGCAACTACAGACTATTACAAGTGTTTCTTTTTTCCAAGAACCATTTATTATTGGAACCATCTCGCTCCACGGACATTGCCCATCTCCCTACCATATTCAATATGGTTGTTTGCTGTATTGATCATGCCCGCCATAGATGATCTGCCTATCTGCTTTTAAGCTTTTAACCCAATTTAATTTTCATTACTTTCTTATATTTTGCTTTTAATTATTCATCCTTTTAATTTCTTTGCGGTTTGACGCATGCCACCATCCCCTCGAGGGGTTTGACATTAGGGGAAGATAGATAGATATATAGATACACTATACTCCCAACACACACTATTGAGTATGACTGGGAGGCGCTTGTCAGGGCCAGTCGTTAAAAATACTAAAAATACATAATAAGGCAGTGTTACAGGAGTGGTACATTAGCCAGCAGCTCAGCAAAAATGGTTAAGATGAGGCTGGAATGTACATAGTAGGCTATGAGAGGCCCCATCTCAAAGACGTATTGTTCTTGTTAAAAAGACTTAATAGTGTACAGGGTTCAGGTCTGCGGAATTAAGTAGTTCAGGTTCATTGTAGGTGTTCCGTTGTTGTGGTCGACGCATACCAAGTTAATTCCGATTTGTAAATAGGTATATGACTGATGAGTGTATGCGTCGATATTCACGTGTTTGTCAGTTCAGGGACGTAATCATTGTTGATACTTGTGCAGTTATAATCATTAAAGATATAGCGTGCAGCTGATCTGTGCATCTGCGTTATAGGTAGAAGAGTTTTGCAAGGGGTGCCATATGGTTGAGCAATACTCGAGTTGGTGACGAACATATATGTAGGTGTTATACGCTTTTTATTTGACTTTCTTTTTACTGGTCTTCACGTTCTTTTAATGAACCTGAGAGTTATAGTAGCTTTAGAGATGTTGTTTATATGGTGAGACCAGTTTAAATCATTACTAATTGTAAGACTTAGTTATATAGCGGCATCGGTAGTCTGTAGTACAATGTTATGAAGCGTGTAAGAGAAAATGAGTGGTCTTCTTTTGCAGGTAATTCTCAGCGCCTCACACTTATCAGGATTGAACTTAATGTTGGTGGCCATTTAAGACATTTGTTTACACATTTATCGGAGTCATGTCACCTCAACAGTGATTCGTTCTTGAAACTGGGTCATCAGACGATATAAAAACACTGGGACTGTTTGATTATTGTAAGTTATTGTAAGATCATTGGTGTATGCGATGCTAGTTTATATCTTCTAATTTAGTAACCGGCTCCTTATAGTACCGATATTTGAGCAAACTTTGGATATTTCCACTGACCCTGCGTATTACGATAGCGTTTACGGTCGATTAAATAGTTGATGAAGTACCGACAACGCTAAGGTTTGCGTGAATGAAGCAATGTCCAAATAACATTTTACCTCGAGCATATTGGCCCATCGAGAACACGAGAATCCAGTATACCTTATTCCTCCTATTAGAACTTGAGCTGTTTACAGACCCTCTCCCACTTGGAGATTTTTGAAGGGTATGATTTTCTGAAAGTACATAGCATAAACGTTTTAAATGAGACTTGTTTACACTCTGAGAGTTGCTGCTTTACTGAGTAATTGTCATGTAAATTACACCATGTTACGTTACTTTAACGACAATCAGTGACCATGCTATATATCCAATATTTAACCACTAAAGTGGTGGTAAATGAAACAATACGGCTTGTAATTAATATTAGATATATTTGAAGACTTAAACATGCTTCATGTGTAGTCATACTATACGTTACCTTTCTCTACGTTACCACAATTATGTTATTGTATTGATAATATTCCCATATTTCTCTGTGTTAGAGAATTTGTTTCCGTATACATGTATATATGGCATTTAAGTGTTAAACCCATAGCATAGTTAACTTCATTATTGCAATTAAGCATCAATTACAAAATGGATCATCTATGATTACTCTACAGTACTTAGTAAGTACGAAATATCAACCGAATAGTATTATATTTACAATTATTTTATTTATGAACTATTAAGCAAAGTATGTACTTCAAACTGACAGTCTGACATAAATCAGCCGTATAGTATATAATTCTTAAAAGGGAACTCTAAATACATGTAGCTATTTTAAGGAATATATAACGTCCATTAGGAATTTAGGTATGGTCAACGAGGAAAAACATGCAGTGTTGGCTGATCTACACGGATATTATTAGCACCATACTATTATAATGAATGTTGATATGAGCCAGCAGAGTGAATGCCATAGATCTGCATATTGCATATCGCGATGTGTGTATTGTTATTCGCATACAACCATATCAACTACGCTAGGTATATTCCTGTGTATATCTCAACATTGATGAATATGGAAGTTTGGCTGCACTTCTTAAACACAATGGATTCAGCGTGACAAAATCACAAATTCCCAGTTCCAAAAATGCTGTGGATATTACAATTGAGCAGACGATAAACCGACATGCTAAGTGCAAAGGAGTATCCGGCGTACTATCGGTGGTCTGTGACACGACACTATCGAGTTAAATATGTTGAACCTACACTTCAGAGGACTGGCATGATATCAGAAGAGACCTGTGTACACACAGAGCTTGAGGCATCACAAATCAAAGGGAGTGAGGACATTATATCAAAAGATTTGACAGCCTTTGGGAACGTTTAATACTGAATATTTGAAAATGACAGCGATCTGTACTGCTTGTCACCAGGCTGTCCATTAACTACACTCATTGCGAATGATGTTCTGAATACACAAACATGGGACACAGCTGTGGTAGAATTTGTACAAACTAGACTCATTGAAATGCCAGTACCTTTACATGTATTTTAAATGAAGCGAGCTGAAAACGCCTCATCAGTAACAAAAACAACGAGGAGCTCCAAGAACGAAATTATATAAGTGAGGGCGGAACAAATTTATTTGGACAATTGTAAGTCTTGCTGCTCAAACATGACATCCACTTTCCTTATCATTAGGCCCTGGCCCGTGGTATATGGCAACTACAGATCGGATGCCTATGAAAACACAAAGCAAAGCTAGTCCATTACCTCGGATCAGAAATTGAGCCAAAAGATAATGTTGTGACAATTTATGATGGGCATGCTGTTCTCTCAACAGAAATGCACATACAACATGTTAATTATCAGCATTGCCAAATATAGGACCGAGTGATTGGAAAATAAATTAAGTTGGACATATTGAGGTTAACTGGGCCATCGGTGATATTGTATCTCAATAATTAGCAGAGATCATATGTTCATCTGCAGAAAGTGAAACTGAAATGAATGACGACAGAGATCTGACAAATATGATTGACATATGACTACATTGTCTCTTATGAGTGTATCATAATCGCCAGTCCATATGTTGGCATAGTGATTGTATGTATGTTCCATTAATGTCAAACTCCTTGCGTGGACCTAGGCATGTATTCCTGGGCAGGCTTAGCCGACCTAAGTGGTTAACCAGTACTAAGCAATGTGTGTGAGGTGCATTGCTCAATGACACTACATACGGGCCTGACCGAGTATCGACCCGGGACCGTTCGATTCCAAATCCGACCCTCTACCACTGGACCATTTTGTGTGCTGTTATGCTTTTCATTTTATGTCTGAAATTTATTTTGCTGAAGTAAAATACATTCTTGTTTGCAACATCAGTAACAAATAAAGTGCACATTATTCTATTCTAAGTAACATTATTAATGAATGAAGGGTATTCAAGTATGATGTAACTAACAAGAATATATGTTACTATATAAAAATAGTTTTTCAAACATACCACATCACTTGAATAAACAACATATGGAGTTAATGTTGAATAAACAAAATAGTTATTGCTTCATATTATATAATGTATGTACACTTTCCAAAAAAGCTATGATGTACGCAAAGCGTTTAGTCTCTTGGGAATAATACTTTAGTGATATAAATGATCAAAATCTTAAATAAAAGCAGTAGTAATAACGTAAATTACATGTTTTAACCTGCATGTCTTTCATACCTATGTAAGGAATACATTTCATTTTCAGTTTGTAATACATGTAATCACCTGCTGCATATTAAAATGTAACATAGAGCCACGTGTTTGGAGATCCTTAATACCAACGATTTGTTTCATATACATGTACCATCAGAATCATTTGTATTTTGTTCCTATACCAGTTACAACAGCATATGCTCATAAGTGCTAAATACATTGCTTTATATACAGTCTGTATTGTTAACGTGTGCATGTGCAATTAAAATGACATATTGTGTAACTGAATGCGAAATAGCATTTTTTATAGTAATGGTAACGTAATGAGCAATAGTAACGTATATTACATGTGTTGAACATGCACGTATTAAAGCCTATTTAAGATTAGTATCCCAATGTATGCACATATTGCAAGTCAAATACTCCAGGTCCAGTAGTGTTAGTTCAATAATGTTAATGTTTTGCTTTGAATAGCTTAACAAACATTATTATCAAGAAATAAGATAATTGATTTAGCAGTAAACATGCTTTATAAATGGTAATTGCATTATATTATCTTGATTTAGTATTATTAAATACTATTATTTGTAATTAAAATTCTATATTATGGTTCTGAAACTGAAATATAATAGTTTTGTATTTTATGATAATGTAATTCAATAATTGCTTCATTAATTTTGAATACATTCCAACTATTTCACATATAGCAGATAAAGCCAATGTGTTATGACTTCTAAGGCAATAATTAATTAATGTTTATTCAGAGCAATAATGTAAATAGCATTTATAAATGCATTCAAGAGGGATAAACGTTAGTTTTTGTAACGTATATGACGACAATGACTATACATAGAGGCATCCAATTTTCTTTAGTAGACACAACAGATCCACTGCATTTGATATATGATTTAATGTACACAGTCGTATTTGCCGAAATCGGCTCAGTAACGTATATTTACTGTCATATTTCCACAATACTAATTAGATTATATGGACTTGATTACACTACACACCTGTGGCAGAAAAAAGGGTATATGAACATGAATCTCACTTACCAGTACATATGAAATTATTCAAATGTTGATTTTTATATCAAAGTAACGTCTTTAAAAGAGGGTAATGTAAACAAAAAGTAGCGACGCTCAGAGTGTAAACAAGCGGGGAAATATGCTACAGACATTAGGCTTTCAGAATAATAGGGTCTTCAAAAATTCCGAAGGGGGGAGGGTTTCTCCTATCAGCTCACGACCTATATTACGAGTTCTTTATTTCTTTGCACTGACAGCTGTACATACTACTCGTGAGAGTGTGTTGCAGAACACAGGCACTCGGCGTGGAGATAAAGGAGAAGATAGTCCCCCCCCCCCGGACCAGATCTCCCCATATATATAGCTCTCTCTCACTGGAAATTTGCCATCAAAATGGTCTAATACAAATATCATGAATGTGCACAATAGACCCCTTGCACGTGACGTAATAGATAAGCCGTCCGCCATGTTGGAGGCATAAGATAATATCCGGGATAATCCACACGAGGAGAAGCACATATAAAGCAACAGATAAATAGTAAACATTTTCACGATAACATTTAATTTTCATTGAAATGGTCAATTATTGTCGAGTGTTGGGTTGTCACAATAGGTCAGACAGGGAGAATGATAAACAATACTACCGATTGCCTGAGGTAGTGACTCGTGAAAGTGAAAAGACGAAAGAAATGACAATTGAAAGAAGGCGTCTGTGGTTGGGAAATTTAAATCAGGATTTTACCGGAAAAAACCTGAAAAATATTCGTGTGTGCTCAGATCACTTCGTGTCCAGTAAGTATATAATGATATTTGATATACTTTCTACTTTTTTTTGTATTTTATTTCGTTATCATTATTTACTTTAATTTGTACTTTGATAACTGTACATACTAACATAGCGAGTAGCCATTTACTCGTAACTGTAGACAAGTCAATTGTACACTATGTATGTTCCATTAATGTCAAACCCCTCTCGGGGACCTAGACATTTTTCCTGGACAGGCGTAGCTGACCTAAGCGATTAACCAGTACTAAGCAATGTGTGTGAGGTGCCTTGCTCAATGACGCTACATACGTGGCCTTTCCGAGTATCGAACCCCGGACCATTTTATTCCAAATCCGACGCTATACCACTGGCCCACAGACGCCACACTGTAACATGACATTTAATAATACTAATTTTAATGTGCTATATGTACGATTGCAGTTAAATTATATTAGGTTCGATTGCAGTTAAATTATATTAGGTTAACTTACAATGTTCGTATTAATCTATCTTCCTGTAATGTCAAGCCCCTCGGGTAGACATGTACAACCGATGCATGGATAAAACACATGACTACATGGGAGCTGGCCACTTGTCATAATTTATGAAACAATTGCACTGCATCACAACCTTTATTTGTCCGAATAATAGCAGGCTCCAAGTCCAACATATGACTATGCTTTTAAATTCAGGCAGTTTGACTAAATAAATGTTTATTCTCTTTACTTCAGAGAAGAAGGCAGATCTGTATGACAGAGACAACCCCGACTGGGCTCCAACAATGGACATGGGTCCAAAACAGTTTGTTTCAACTGATCTGGCGCAAGACCGATTCCAGAGACGTCTGGATCGCACCAGGAAGGGCGATGCTGCTAGGACACTTCTTGATTTCTCGGAAGGTGCAGGAACATTTCCAGATGTAGAAGTCGAAACAGATCCAGGCATATCTTGTCAGACAGATATTACCTGTTCTGGGATCACAGCTATGGATAATGAAATTCTCCATTTGAAAACTCAAAATAAGGAACTGAATGACAAACTTTCTGGCGAACAACCCTATAGTATTGAGTCAATGACAGGAAATGATGAAAAAGTGAAGTACTTCACAGGATTAACATGTTTTTCTGTGCTCTTTACACTGTTTCAGTATTTGGAGCCTTATATACCTGTTAAATTGTCGCTGACAAAGTTTGAGACTCTTATGTTGGTATTAGTTAAGTTACGACTGAACCTTAGCAATCAGTTCCTGTCCTACCAATTCAAAGTCTCTCCATCAAATGTGTCAAGGACATTTTCCGAAGTAGTGGATATTATGTACGTGCGCATGAAACCGCTGGTTTACTGGCCAGATAGAGAAACATTAAGACTGACAATGCCCATGCAATTTAGAAAACACTTTGGAACAAAATGTGCTGTCATAATAGACTGTTTTGAAGTATTTATCGAACGACCTTCAAACTTAAAAGCATGTGTGGAAACCTGGTCTTCTTACAAGCACCATAATACTGTGAAATTTTTGCTCGGAATTATGCCACAAGGAGTAATTTCATTCATATCCAAATCATGGGGTGGACGAACGAGTGATAAGCACATAACAGAGAATTGTGGTTTTTTGAGTAATATTCTTCCGGGCGACATCATTTTAGCAGACAGAGGATTCGATATTCAAGCTACAGTTGGTAGCTTGTGTGCTGAGGTGAAAATCCCTGCTTTCACGAAAGGGAAGAGTCAACTTTCGCCTCTAGATGTGGAGGCTACGAGGAAAATTGCGAATGTTAGGATTCATGTAGAGAGTCATTGGTTTAGTAAGGCAAAAATACACTATTCTCAGTGGTACCCTGCCTATCGATTTTCTATTAACAAAGAAAAACGATGACATTCCTTTAGTGGATAAAAGTGCCCATGTTTGCTGTGGACTTGTTAATATGTGCGAATCAGTAGTAGACTTTGATTGACAGCAATTTTTATCAGCGAAAATTCATTTAATATGGACCAGGATACATTTCATACATATACGTATAAATATATATATAAGAAGCATATCCATGGTCTTACCGTACACTACCGTAATAATAAATTCTATGTTTTTTTGCTCTGTTTATATTTTCCATCTCTGTTACAGAGCAAAATACATAGAATTGTCAGGAGCCAGAAACTAATGATTACAATAGCTACATGTAATAAAGATTTTATAAACAATTTATTTGGTGTGGTATTATTTCAATTTATAAATTTTATTACAGAACCAACATGTTTATTCATTTCTCTACCATAATAACAATATTAGAACAATTGAAAAGATTATAATCTTGATATAACATGCTAGCCTGGGTTCCAGTCTGTTGATTTTAACTTCTGACAATATTGAATAGACCGCAGGATTTGTTTGTGAAGCATTAACACACCTTTACACGTTTCTTTGAAAACTGGGGCAGTTTTCTACACTCCGGACAGTACCATAATCGGCTCTTTGGTTTACTGGTCATTTTTAGGCATATAAATGAAACCATTTAATATCACAGTTTTCATTGTCACAGAACACCATCTTCCCAGATTCAACCTGATCACAGTAGCACCAGGTTATTTCATTTGATGTATCCACGTTATTCTCACATGACTTGGTCAAGTTACATGCTGCATGTACTGTCAGAGGGGCAGTGCCAGGCAGTCTAGAGTAGAACTTTCCAACCAGTTCTGGTAATATTGCCGTTCTAAATATAATAGCTGAATTATCCACCATTTCTTCCCACAGGTCCTGCTGAAAACTGATCTCAATATGCATGTCTATCTCAGTCCATACAATAAAATAACACGATTCACATTTTGTGACACCTAACTGTGTTTGAATCTAATAGAAATAGGGGTGCTTTTCATCCAGATGTAATTCTCCATCTTCACCCCGCTTCAGATAAAAGCTTCCACCTTCCTCTAAAATAATATTCCTCTTTGTGTAGGGACATTTCACTTCAATTATGCTCCGTCCACAACAATCACATGATATGATGCCGTCTGGTGTGGCGCCTATCCACGGATGTTCTGTGCTTATGAAAAAGCCACAACTTTCAACAGATACATTTTCATGCCCTTCTGCAGTAAATGCGTGCACAAATTTATTAAGGGCTACTTTTTCATTTTTCATTCCCCATGTTGTTGCAACACAAGTAAATATATGTTCTTGTGGATAGCAGATTGACATAATCAAACTTTGGGAAGGATTTGAACTATCTGTGGAACAGACAGCTTTCATTTTTGATGCAGTTATTCGCCCTGCTCTAAAGTTGAACCAAAGTTTGCTGCCCGATTGCTGCCTAGTTGACATTTCAACATTCGAAGCCTCCTCTTCAGTTACTGCAACAGACATGTCGTTGCATTTGGCAATAATGTCCATGTAATTCAAAGAAATTGAACGTTTATCTCTAAGTTCAGTCAACACTTTAGCATATTTTATTGCCTCTAGCTTTGGTATGTAATTCTTGGCATACTCCGGTACAACAGAAAGGATTGCTGGTTTTCTCCCTGTTGCATGGAGTCTGGCAAACAGATTACCCATTTCACTTTCTGTAGGAACTGGTACAGGCTTTTTCTCTTTTTTTGCTGATGTAGGAGTAAGCACAGGGTTGTCACATAGTTTATCAAAAGTTTTCTTCAATGACTTTGCTGAACTGAAGTTTATGTATCTGGTTTCTGAATATGTCACCTTTTTCAACGATGTTGGCAGCAGCCAGTAGGCTGGTTCCTGTGTCACAGTTCTAGAATCACGAATGTGAATAGTACCTTCAATCGCGAATAAAACTGCAGCTACATGGGAGCAAACTTCACCAACACCTGCCATGCAGTCACAGTGCGAGGCCAATATTCTGCCATTTGTTTCCATTACAGCCCATGGATTTAACGATTTCTCACGTAGCCTTTGAGAGTGCAGCACCTGAAATGTTAAAAGACAGTATGGCATAATAATTACTGCTTCGTATTGTCAATGTGAATTGTAGGGGGGGGAGGGGAAATATATTGGTTGCTATCTTGTAAATAAATCCATTTATATTATGAGAAACCCAAAAAAAAATCACTATACACATTTGCCAGACAAAAAAGGAGTGGCCTTCACCGGGAATGGCGGGACGTGAACCCTGATTTCAGAGATCCGCAATGCAGAATCTTAATCCGCCTCCAGATCATTTTTCTATGGCTATATTAGTTTCATACTCCCTTGGGTGTATGTGTTTATGGCATTCTGCAAGTCAAAATTTATATACCTAGCACCAGCTTCCGAACCTGTATTCTATCTATCTATCTTCCTTTAATGTCGAACCTCTCGTACCCCCCTTGGTATAAACGTTATCATAAATTATCAAACCCACAGCTTTGGCAGGGTCGGTGGTTAACGGTGTCATGTTGTATGTATGTTCCTTTAATGTCAAAGCGGGGACTTAGAAATGTTTTCCTCAGCAAGCTTAGCTGACCTAAGCGATTAACCAGTACTAACTTACTAAGCAATGTGTGTGAGGTGCCTTGCTCAATGACACTACATAACGTGGCCTGACCGAGTATCGAACCCGGGACCGTTCGATTCCAAATCCGATACTGGACGCCTCAGCAAGCTTAGCTGACCTAAGCGATTAACCAGTACTAACTTACTAAGCAATGTGTGTGAGGTGCCTTGCTCAATGACATTACATAACGTGGCCTGACCGAGTATCGAACCCGGGACCGTTCGATTCCAAATCCGATACTGGACGCCACTTGTTGAGAAAGTTACAAACATACATTAAACTATACAAGTATTTTCTCACCTTGGCTTTCACAACATGTTTTCATAGCAGAGACCCATCCACTGATAAACTGATTATATGCGTCCAAGCCTTTGTAACATTTCAAATCTTCTGTTGTGTAAGGACTGGGTGTAAACACCAGATAATTCACAATATCTGGATATGCTACCGCTGGTAACAATTTCACATCTTCTGAAAACGTTTTCAGTTCGTATGGATCACTAGAAATACCACCGATAATCTCAAGTTTACTGTCATATCTGGTCCTTTCAATAGGTTCTAAGCTTTCTCTATATAATACTTTACTTTGTTTTGATGGTTTTAACCGTTTCTCCGACATTATCTCTTTCAAACAAGCCTATTTCTTGTTAAAATACAGTGGATTTATAAATATTGTTGTTTTGCTATACCTCCAATATGGCGGTGATAGGGTAAAAATCACCCTTGCGTGCTACACATATTTATGATAATACCCCCATGTACTATGGGTCAAGGGCGGCTTAGTTCTTTGTTTCCTAGCGCCACGATGTGTTACAGAATACATAATTAATATATATATAACACTTGATATTTAGTGTTAAATATGTGCATATTATACCAATTTGTTTGTTTGCCAAATTGTTACTGTCCTTTGCTACCTTTCATAGGATGTCAATATCTCGGACGTGTGTTCATATAACGGAAACAACAAACACAGACCAAAAGCACAACGAAATGCGTGCCGAGATGACTGTTGGTTTAGATTTGGAAATTTTAGAGAATTTACGGATTTTTAATGGATACGAGATCAAAAAAGAGTCTGAGAAAAGGGTACAATTTATTTTTTATCAGTTGTTTTATTGTGTCTTGTATTCAATTACTCACAAATCCGGAATAAGCCGAGCGAATATTTTAAGAGCAAATTGTAAACATGATAAATGTTACATTACAGCCGATTTTGTTCTAAATGTAGCTAATTTACACATAGTTATAACATAACTATAATGAAATGTTGATAAAGTGATAAAATATTACACCGAATAATGGTAACTGCTGCAAATAATAAAAAAAAATTTGTAGCACATTTTAACATTTGATTAATACGATGTTTACTGTCTGATCGCCAAACTAATAAGAATTTACAGGGCCTGCCTTCTGATATTTATAGGCAAGACCTCGTCGTATCACGTGGTTACTAAACCGGCCAATGGTTGCATAAACAATGCTTCAGCTAGTTTTCGTGACCCAATAGATGCAGAGCTTGATCAGTGACGTCATAAATATGTAAACTATACCTATGTGGTTCATCTGGAGGCGGCCAAAACATATTTACAATAATGTTGACACAATTATCTTGCATAATATTAGCCTCAGGCTACCAATTCCGACGCTACCAATTTTCGAATAGTGTTATATCCCCCCCCCCCCCAGATTACTGCAATAAATCCCATTATTTTGATAATATGCACACGATTGTTTAACTCGGCTTCCGGTTATAAAATGTGTCGCAGGTCAAACTTTCTGGCTTCGAACTTCTAGCATTTTTAGAAACATATTCTACCTGTTCCAGCGAGGAGATTCAAACTGCATTTTGATAAGTAGTGCAATGTTTTACGCAACTATTTATATCAGAAGACAAAATCAAATCGTATTTCCGTAGAATTTAATTGAAAACGGTTTGTTTACATCTGTCAAAAACTCGTAATCAAGAGGTAATCCCGCCACAGTAAATAGCTGTGTTCCATTTATGACTTGTGGTTAGTTGTGCAAATGTTTAATCGAGTAGCATGTATTAAACCACAGGAACTTGAACTTTTACATAATTATACTGGTAGGATACTGGGATTGGTTTTGTTGTTTTACAGATAACCATACTTTAAGGGAAACTATACCAGTATGAAACACGCTAGGTACATAGAGCATGTATATTCGCTTTGGAAAAAAAGCCTTGATAGTAAAATGTTAGAGTGGTGGAACCTATGCTCAGCGTAAATCATACATATCATGGCCTATAAAAAGAGTTAAATGCACTTGCCATATATCATTACATGACCATGGGCCTCACTACAGCTATCGCAACGGCACCTGTTTCCATGGGGAACTAGATACTTTAGGGCACCTATGCACGGCGTACATGAATTTGTTTATGTATGCACATGTAAATGTTGAATATATTATTTTGACTTAGTAATATCAATAACTAACAATATTAAAACTCATAAGAAACTTTTTTCTGGTTATTTGTACATTTTTTCCCAATTAGTATAGCTACCTCAAATGCTCATAAACCGCCTCATTTCGGTGGAAAAAAATTCCCATCAAGTTATCTGTTTATATTCGGCTACTGAACCATTCAGGTGACAGTTGCATTAGGCTACCGGCACGCACAACGGAATGCTATTGAACTATGCTTCACCTCTGTCAGCGAAAATAGGTTAAAACTATTTAAATATTTTAAATACGGATGTAAATGGAAAAAATACGCCGAGCATAGGTTCCACCACTACATTTTTCAAGTCTAAATATTTGGACTATTATTTGTGAAATGTTAATTAACTGTTCGATGCACTGTCTTCTAGTGTTATTGGGTTTGAGATTAGTAGATTTAATTTTGCTTTTATATTAACTAGTTTAAAGCGACACTACATTAGTGAAGACGCACATTTCTACAGAATGTATTTTCTTATTATATGGTATAAATTGTTTCCAAATATTTACCTCAAATACTGAGTATTTCAACTAACAAGCGAACGTCGTATGCGCGGTTTGTTGACATAACAAAATCATGTATATAGGGTCGACATCCATGCGTAATCAACAACATGAATAACACAATTTATGGTACAGATTTACCGTTATATCTCACATATGTGCCTATGCATATTTATTTGTAGACTAGTCTTAGTTAAATTATCTTTAAACGACATTATCTCGCGTTATTATTGACTCCGATGTCAAACAAACGTCAATTCAGGAGTGTGAATGATCGTTATATGAAATCCTACTTTAAATTTTGAAAGTTTGTAGACCACAAAAACACTGATTATTGATTCAATGTTAAGTGGTCGAATGTTTTCTGAAGAATTTGTAGTAGCAATGCATTTATACGTGAAAACCCTCCCCATTTGATTTGCTTTTTGCGATGTAATGTCGCTTTAAATGTGAATCAAACAAACCAGTATTAAACTTGCTACAATACCTCATATTGTGGTAAGCCTTGTAAGTAAACAACAGAAAATAGGTCGAAAATGTCAGTATGAGGTCAGTCTACTGAAATAATTATTCATTTAATACAAACATTGTTTTCAATACAATTTACGTCCGACAATCGGTCGAGAGTTGGTAGCCTGAGCCCTGAGGCTAGATGATGTCGCACAACCACATTTGTAGCTATGTCTGGACCAGTGCAATGGACTATTGTCATTTTGCGTTGTACATTTCTAGCATTTAAAATTCTCCCAATATATTAAATCACAGTAGATATCTTTATAAATTTATAAACCATGGGCGTATATATATTATATTCAAGTAATTGTACACTTGATTTCAATAAAAAAATAAAATAGAATTATGAAATATATATAAAAAAAATTAATTCCCACACTGGGATTTGAACCTTGGTCCTCTGGGTCAGTAGGCCAATGCTCTTACCACTAGGCCACAAAGCCATTGTATAGAAATCCACGAGCCATACCGAAAAAGGAATGGGGAAAATACCCATTAAATATTCTCCCACAATTCAACTTCTAGCTACACTTCCGTACGTAGATTTAAAATTAGATAATATATCAACACTTATCTCAATTCGCGTTACCGTAAAGCTCGCTTTGGGCCGGCCCGCTTGCTTAGAGCTCGCTATTACATGCAAAGTAAATTAAAAATCATGATCGCAATTAAAAACAGTTAAGGTCGCTAGGTTTTATAGTTACATTTGTATGACTAAGAGTTAGAGTGGTGGAACCTATGCTCGGCGTATTCCTATGCTCGGCGTATTTTCCATTTTCATCCGTATTTAAAATATTTATATAGTTCTAGGCTAATTTCGCCAACATAGCTGAAGCATGGTTCAATAGCATTCCGTTGAGAGTATCGGTAGGCTTAGGCAACTGTCATGTGACTTGTCCAGCAGACGAATATAAACAAGCAAATCAATGCGAGAATATTTCCACCGAAATTGTAATGGTGTATGAGCAATTCGGGTAGCTATCGGAATTTAAAAAATCTACACCTAACCCAAAACATAGTTTCTATACCATTTCTGATCAATAAGACCAATAAATGTTTTTACTCAATGATGCACTATATCAAAATAAGATATTCAACAAGTTATGGTGGATAAATAAAAAAAATAACAAGTATGCCGTGCATAGGTGCCCTGAAGTATTCAGTTTACCATATAAAAGGGTGCCGACCGACACCGTTGCGATAGCCGTATTGAGCAGCAAGGTCACGTGATGAAGCTAAAACTATCGAAAAGAGTATTTTGAAAGTTGTTTTCACAACTTAAGAAAATAATAATATACGGCATGTGCAATTAACATTTTATACTGGTCATTATATGTGGGATTTACTCCAAGCATAGGTTCCACATCTCTATATGTGCAAATTATATGTGGCATGACAGTACAATATACAAAGGATAACCAATAAAAGTCAGGGACTTATTTCCAACACAGGCAACCCTCTCACACCCCCCTCTGACCAGATCTTCCCTATACATATCTACAGAAATGGAAATTTGCCATCAAACTGGTCTTATACCAACATGAATGCGTACAATATATAGAAATACACATATTTAATTATTTATTGATAATACACCCATTATGTTCTCCTGTTTTGTGTCCTAGCTGTGCCTGCTGTGATTTCCAATCCTGTATAGATAACGCCAACAATGTATTAAACAAAAGTGAAGTTGAAGAATGTTGCTCTATGGTGGAAAAATTGGGCCAGAATTAAGCAAGGACTAAGATATATTTGTGTCCTAGCTGTGCCTTCTGTGATTTCCAATATGGCAAATATAAATACAATGTATAAAAGGCAAATGCTCCTACAATAAATACTCACATTAGTAACTTGTACGTATCGATATATGTATGCTAATATAAATGATGCAGCATGCAAAGATAATCTAATAAAATAAATTATAATTGTTCTCCAATACTAAGCCTGCTTCTACAAGAAAATCCTTAACCAATGCTTGAAATGTTGTATATTGACAATATTATGTGCACATTGTAAAAAGGGTTAGGGTTAGTTAAGGCCAAACCAAAAAATTGTATGGTATGGCAGCTGAAAAAATAGGTGGTATGTTTTTAAATACCAGTATGCGCCAATACTGTCAATGCACAGACGGTTAGAACTGTAGTCCGTGTTGGTAACACGCTGGACTGGTAATCCAGGGATCGCAGGTTCGATCCCTCCGTCTGACCCTAATAAATGAACAGTCTTTCAGATGGGAAGTTAAACAGAGGTCTCGTGTCGGTGCTTTACACCGTGCACGTAAAAGAACCAGAGGCGACTCTGGAATGGGTCTCTGTCTGTATCATTGCACTATCCTCCAAGAATCTAAAATGACTAATCTCTTCAGGAGGCGTCGCTCATGGGCAACCGGTAGCGACGATAAATAAACGTAAAAACACACACTGTCAATGCTGAAGCTCTGACCATTGAGGAGATAAGCATACAGTTCTTTCTCATTTGTTTTTACTTATGTTTTTGGCTGCATGTGAAAAAACAGGTCTGTACCACAAAAGTCATTACATACATATAGGTGAAATATTAATTCTTATTTTTATATTTACTCATTTTGAATATTTATTGTCAGTGAAACTAATTATTGTGGACTTGTATTGTGGATGGTATATAACGTATTTGATATATTCTGGGAGTTTAACCCATTCAACCACAAGTAACTGACATGGACTGGTCCATGATATTTTTAGACCAATAAATTAATAACAAAATTACATTTGGATCAGTTCATTTATCAAAATGGGTAATTTTATCTAAAAATAGTAATAATTATTACTGGCAAAAAAGTGCAGATCCTGATGAGACGGCTCGTTACGAGCCGGCTCATCTGGATCTACACTTTTCATAAGCCTATTTAGAGGCCTGTGGGGTTGAAAGGGTTAAAATTAAGATTCATTTTGAATATAAATTGTCAGTAAAACTCATTATTGTGGAATTAGATAACGTACATGTATTTGATACATGTATATTCTGGGAGTTTAAGATTCATTTTGAATATAAATTGTCAGTAAAACTCATTATTGTGCTATTAGATAACGTACATGTATTTGATACATGTATATTTCGGGAGTTTTAAGATTCATTTTGAATATAAATTGTCATTAAAACTCATTATTGTGGAATTAGATAACGTACATGTATAATATTTGATACATGTATATTTTGGGAGTTTAAGATTCATTTTGAATATAAATTGTCAGTAAAACTCATTATTGTGCTATTAGATAACGTACATGTATTTGATACATGTATATTTCGGGAGTTTTAAGATTAATTTTGAATATAAATTGTCAGTAAAACTCATTATTTTGGAATTGTAGTCATCCCTGGAGGCGCCATCTTCTTCAGAGGAATACAACAATGAGAGTGACACAAGTCAACATGACACCATACCATCTCACCATAGCCATATATCCAATGGCAAGCCAAAATGTGGACGTCCTGCCAACCCTATTCCTCGTCACAAGAGAGACACACACATCCAGGCAGAGTACAAACGCAGGGACAAAATTCAGGTTTGCTATGCTTCAGCGGTTTTGTAATTATTTGAATTTAGAACATGCAGTTGTAAATGCATTTATATTTTCACCCAGCGAACACACGCATAATCGATTATATATTGATGTGTTTTTGTTTCGACATTAATTAGTTAATTAATTAATTAATTAATAGCAAAAGGACTATTATGAAGTATGCTTTTGTTGGCTGGAATTGTAAATATTTATATGTTACATACCATATGCATGATTTTAACATTCTAACCGAATTTCTGATGTTAAAATCAAAGTTTTAAATTCAAAGGATTTCAATTGATGGAGAGGCCATAAAGTTAAATGTGGAACCAGCACTTAAAGGGTAAGGTGCTCGCACACATTTGAGCAGATTGATCAGAAACTTCTAGGAACTTGCCGAGGATTCTGAGTAAGTCGGTTAACAGTGTGTGGAGGAAACACCAACAGCTCTTTGTTCATCACTGGAGGTTTTCAATACATTGTATGTGTCTTTAACTCTTTGCATGCTGGGTAAAATAAAGTCTATAAATAGTTCATTTAATTGTAGGAGGCGACAATTCATTTATGTGTTTTTCTTATTTGTAACTGGAAACTCTGGAAATAGCAGATATTTCATGTTTTAGTGGTAATATCTTTACTAACTGAATTTAAAAATGAAATCTGTGGAATGTTTCCCTGGACGATATCTTGTATCATTTTTTTTCACCACAGCTGTAATGCACATCATAAAATCAGTTTGGTGATAATATGTGTGTGCATCTGTGCACATGTGTGTTTGTGTGTGTGTGCTGTCTACATGTATGCAGGAGGTACTTTGCAATATGTGCAAATATGTTTTCTTGTAATACTAATCGTAAAACCATCTTAGTTGCAGGGGATATTTGTTCATTAAAAGTGAAATACTACCATGATATCCTATCTATGTTAGTCTTAAATTTGCATTTTACAGAAGGGTTTTGACTGTCTGTTGATGCTGGTTCCCGAGTTGAGAGGCGTGTCGGAGAAAGAGAGCAAGGCAAAGATGCTGTTTAAAAGTATGTACATCTGTGAATTATCAGTTGTGATCAATTTACAGTTACTAGTTATTACTTTCAGTAAAATAGGTATTGACAGCATTGTGTTTCTTGGACCTTGTGATTTGTCAGCCAGCAGGTGTTTAGAGTTTCAAAGTCTAGTCTAGTAATGCAGAAAGGCATGAATCTTGGAACACACGCACAAACATACTTTATCTGGCACAATGCCAAGGTTAGAGAATGACGCGATCTGTCTTAATGTTTAGATAGGGTTATGTTTACTATATTGTTTGTCTCGGATCTTATGTTAGAGACACCAATGCAAAATATTTGTACCTTCTCCCATATTGTAGCCGCCGACTACTGTCGACGTTTAAAAAGTGAGTGTGGCAACTCGCAGACAGAGCTTACAGCCCTGCGTCAAGAGCTTGATTCCCTTGGTACCGAAATTCAGTAAGTCAAAACATAGAATTTGCTATTCCATAGATTTGCAGTTATTAGCAAATTTTCAAAGAGCACTGGTTTTAGTAAATGAAAATGAGGTCATAAAAATGAGGTCATGGAAATTTGTATGTTTGTGAGTACATTTATATATATTGTTGCTTTTCACTTCAGAAGAATACGTAGACCTGTTACACATAATCATTGATCACCATGGTTACACACTTTCCAAGTTTATATCTCTTTATTTATTGGATATAATTGAATGGAACTTCACACGTGTAATCAGAAACTAGAACACAGTGAAATTAGTTAAGTTATTTTTATTTTTCCTCAAGAATCTTGAACAGTCTAGCATGTCACTTGTCAGTATTTCTGATTGCTTCTGACTCTATAGACCATCGTAAACACGCAGCTTCAACAATTAACATGCTAAACATGTTTGGTAAGATATAAAAAAAACTAAAATATTAAAAATTCGAAAGAGAAAAAGAAAACAGTGCCCTTTGTTGATTGTTTAGTTTTAATTGTTTCATTCTTTTTCAGATATTTCTTCTCAAGTAAAGTCATGCTGCCCTTGGCTCTATCTTACATTGTATATAGCCTTGTTCATTATTGCAATTATCACGAACACAGTCAATTGGTGTCCCGGGTTGATCAACAAACAATTAATATATTATTGTTAGAATAATTTGGTTTTTGTAATATTTCCGGAATCCAAAACTAAGACAACAATTTAGGTATGGTTAGGTTGCTAAGACATTTTCTAGGTCATTCCTAGATCCCAGGGGCCACACCTCATATATGTGAACTATTCCTAGATCACTGGTGCACACCTCTCTCATACATATGAACTATTCCTAGATCACTGGTGCACACCTCTCTCATACATGTGAACTATTCCTAGATCCCAGGGGGCACACCTCTCTCATACATGTGAACTATTCCTAGATCCCCATCATGCGCATTCCAAGGGCTCCCACATCACGTGCATCTCAAGGACCCCCCCCCCATCACGTGCATCTCAACGACCCCACCCATCATGTGCATATCAAGGGACCCCCGCTTCACGTGCATCTCAAGGGTCCACCTTCACGTGCATGTTAAATGATTATATCATGATCAATGTTCAGTGTGAGGATAAGTTGAAGGTCAATGACAATGCATAAAAATTGAATTTGAAGTAATGGTAAATTTAATTGAGACGGGTACTGATAACTATTGTTATGGTACGGCGTACATTGACTGTGTTCTCATGACGACAGCTCTCAAGTGCATTCTCTAACGAGGCGTGACAAAAACACAACAATTCTAAGAAGCAATACTATCTGATGCATCGCAACTTTAATATTCATGAATGAATCAACATCCCTCGCATGGTTATCATTTTCCGACAGTGTTTATTTTGCGGACTTCGATCGCTGTTATTCACTGATGTTACAAAAAAAATTTTTTTTATTATTATTCATTGCAGAAAAAAATAAGTTAAGACCGTGGTGTTAAGTAGAATTCTCTTTGAATAAAGTAAACATGAAATCAACACCATAATACTTATAGAATCTTACACATTTCATGCCATATTTTATGAAATGAGTTTTGGAATTTTGCTGCTATTAAGCGAGCATTTTGGTAATTCAAAATTTGGGAAATCCTCATGAGTGTAAGATCCTTTTTATCGCATTAACAACAACCATGAATTTGAAGAAAAAAATACGTTTATCTTTGCCATTATATTTTTGAGCCTTATTACATTAACCCTTTCAACACCACAGACCTCTAAATTGGCTTACAAAAAAGTGTAGATCCAGATGAGCCGGCTCGTGACAAGCCATCTCATCAGGATCTGCACTTTTTTCAAGTAATATAACTATTTTTAGAAAATAAATTACCCATTTTGATAAATGAACTGATCCAAATGTAATTTTGTTATTAATTTATTGGTCTAAAAATATCATGGACCAATCCATGTCAGTTACTTGGTGTTGAATGGGTTAAGCTGCATCCGTACGCCGTATAAATAGTCCCTGATAATCGAACAAGTTACTGGTGATACTAGATTTATTGACATGCTCCAACAATAATGACTTTCTCAAGATAGTCAATTGTAGAATTCTCTTGAAATGGAATGCACTTGACCATAGTAGGTAGTTCAGTACATGTTTAATATTACATAAAAAAAGACTATGTATATCTAGATATACTATATAAATTAGTCAAATGTGTATGTAATTCTCTGGATCTTTTTCAGGTCAAAGGTAACTCTTTATAATGCAATATTAATGTATATAATTGCTTCTACATGTATATTAACAGTTTGGTTCTTTTTCAGAAATTGCATAACCATCCATTCGTATAATTATTAAATATAATATATTTACATATTATGTATAGTATAGTATATTCTCTGCATTAAGATTTTAGGTTATAGAATACAATTTTAATTCATACATTTGCTTCTGTTACAGATTGATGCGACTCGTATATCACTCATCCAGATTTTGTTACCCTGTAGAAATGTGTAAATCGGTGCATATTCAATTATTGTTTGTAACAGTTGAATATAGTTTGTGTTGGAGTGCGGGTAGCATGACTTCCGTTGTGATGCCAGTATGCTACAGAAAATGCCAATACCGTAAATACAAGAACGACATTATTGTGTATTGTAAAACAGAATATCTGACATGTTCCCCAAACTTGTGTAGTTGATAGATATTGTGTTTTGTGGGGTGAACAATGCCCTTATCCAACTCCAGTGAACATGATTAACTAGTTTTTAATGTTTTTTATCTCCTAATGTTCATTATTGAGAACTATCATCGACTGTTTATAGTTTTGAATTTTATAAAGTGCAAGTACAGTCTAACCTGTGTTAGTGGTTACCTCCATTAAGCAGCCAATCTGTATTAAGCAGCCAGTTTCCAGATTCCCAATATGTTGTTTTATTATACATGTGCCTTCTAATAAGCAGCCACCTGTACTAAGCAGCAACTTTCTGTGAGTCCCTTGGCTGGCTGCTTAAGACAGGTTTGACTGTATTTAATATAAATGTTGACGTTACTTGAGTTATAACCAACTTGGTGTAATGGTACATTCGATCTGTTTTATCATTTTGAAAGAAAAAAATTCAGTTTTCTAATATCGTTATTTAATAGTTAAATCATACTTTGTTAAATTTCGATCTGCATTTGGGAGGAGTTGGAGAGGTCTGTGTTGCTAAGCAATATCTATTTACAAACACAATTTGATCATTCTCTATGAGGACACTGTTAAACCGTGGCACTTGTGCTGTGTATTTCGCAGGATCATTCAGGACAAGCTGCCCAGCCAAGGCCTAGAGACTGTGAGGAAAGGTGATGTTGCTTGCATGGATCAGTTATATGACCAGTATGTCCGGGAAGAAACGGAGAGAAATTGGAAGTTCTGGCTTGTATCCTTCTCAACTGATATGTACACACTAGATATATGTACACACTAGATATATGTACACACTAGATATATGTACACACTAGATATATGTACACACTCGTATGTATTTATGAGCACACTAGATATATGTACACACTAGATATATGTACACACTAGATATATGTATACACTAGATATATGTACACACTCGTATGTATTTATGAGCACACTAGATATATGTACACACTAGATATATGTACACACTCGATGTTATGAGCACACTAGATATATGTACGTTTGTGTTTATGAGCACACTAGATATATGTACCATCGTATGTATTTATGAGCACACTAGATATATGTACACACTCGTATGTATTTATGAGCACACTAGATATATGTACACACTAGATATATGTACACACTAGATATATGTACACACTAGATATATGTACACACTCGTATGTATTTATGAGCACACTAGATATATGTACACACTAGATATATGTACACACTAGATATATGTACACACTAGATATATGTACACACTCGTATGTATTTATGAGCACACTAGATATATGTACACACTAGATATATGTACACACTAGATATATGTACACACTAGATATATGTACACACTCGTATGTATTTATGAGCACACTAGATATATGTACACACTCGTATGTATTTATGAGCACACTAGATATATGTACCACTGTATGTATTTATGAGCACACTAGATATATGTACACACTCGTATGTATTTATGAGCACACTAGATATATGTACACACTCGTATGTATTTATGAGCACACTAGATATATGTACACACTAGATATATGTACACACTAGATATATGTACACACTAGATATATGTACACACTCGTATGTATTTATGAGCTCACTAGATATATGTACACACTCGTATGTATTTATGAGCACACTAGATATATGTACACACTCGTATGTATTTATGAGCTCACTAGATATATGTACACACTCGTATGTGTTTATGAGCTCACTAGATATATGTACACACTCGTATGTGTTTATGAGCACACTAGATATATGCTCCACTGAGGTGTTTAAAAAATTATTTTTATAAACTTTATTTATTTTGCAACAATTACGTACCCGAAGAAAACCAACCTGTCCAATTTGGCAACCTACATACTTCCCGGTCCGAACCCGGGTTGCATTAGTGAGAAGCGAGCATACTAAACCACTGCACTAATCAGACAGACTGAGCTATTTGTATAGGCCGATTGTGCAGTGTATGTCTACGTGTCCACAATTGTTTCACACAACATTCTCTCGGAAATTACTAGTTGGAAAGTGATCAAACCCAGACAACCCAGACAATGTCATCTACTAAGTTTGTTCAATGTAGATTAAGTTAAATAACCCGTCCGAAATCAGAAGGTTCTTTATGCTAAATGTGTGCGTTTTTGGGCATATGTTATACACCAATAAACACCACAAAACATGATTTTAATGGGCCCCTGTACCCTGAATTATATTGACCTTAAATTGTTGGTTTTTATTTTTGAAGAACTGTGAAATACAAATGTAATGCTATTTTCCTACATGAAGCGGGCATTGAATACACTAGAGCCATGTCAAAAGTAGTCCGTCTTCTTATACCCAGGGGTTTATTGAAATATAAACGTTCGGTATTCATCAATCAAATTGCATCAAATGATCGATATTAGAATTATATAATAGCTTTGTTCCTCTGGACAATTGACCATTTCCGTCACATACGTGTAGTAATAAACATTCTCGTCATCACGAAACAACTCTATTTTTAATCTGATATATAGAGGATATTTGTTTGTTTTGAGTGAATATGGAATATATCTCAGTGAGAAAATATGAAAATGTTCTCACTTCGATGAATACATTGACGACTATAGGCCTACGTCGTGAGTCGATACACAAATATGCCGCCATCTTGAATTTAAAGTTGAATTGAGGAAAAATACATGAAAACATTTATTGTTACAATAAAGTTCGAGACATTGTCAGTTGTATTTCGCTTTTGATTTGTTTCATAACAAAAACAATAATACAGGTAAATAGTGTCATTGAAGCCAGGTAAACGGTGAAAATTAAATGACACGTGTGAAACGGTGCAAGAATAGTGTATTGGGAAGGGAGATAATAAATAAAGTACTCCGGCAAAATACAGTGAGTGATATGCAGTGAGATATGGATTATATCTCACTGATAGAACACTGTATTACATCAATTAGCATAAAATAAACCGGTATACAGACTTTGTCATGAAACATTTAATATGTTTGGTTCCTTTCCAGTATTGACCATTTTCCTTGGTATATTAACTCTGCATACTGGGTAAAATAAAAGCTATAAATAGTATAAATAACTGTTAAATAATGAGTCATTAAAAGTGTTTTACTTATTTGTAGACAAAAACTCTGGAAATTTTATGACGTATTTGAGGAGAATCCTTTTTGAACATTGTGACAACTCGTTTAGATCCACTTTCATTTGAACATTGTGATACTTGGGTTCTTTTCGATAATTGGTACTTCTTTAAATAAACTAGGTCATTAGGTCAGAGTTAGAAAATTGTGGCCGTTCTAAGGTTGGCAAGGTTTTAATTAAATTTTGATGAAAACTTTGGTAATTTCGTTGATTGAACATTTTCCTGTGCAACCTGTGCAAGTCGTATATCATTCCACCATAGCAAAGACATACCATACAGAACACTGAAGCAACTGTTTTTGACCCAATTTTATACAAACTTAGTCGAGAGTTATCATAAAACAGTCGGCCATTACCGTGTGTTTTACGTTTATTTATCGTCGCTACCGGTTGCCCATATGAGCGACGCCTCCTGAAGAGATTAGTCATTTTAGATTTTGGAGGATAGTGCAATGATACAGACAGAGACCCATTCTAAGAGTCTCCTCTGGTTCCTTTATGTGCACAGTGTAACGCACCGACACAAGACCTCGGTTTAACGTCCCATCTGAAAGAGTGTTAATTTTATTAGGGTCAGACGGGCGATCGAACCTGCGATCCCTGGATTACCAGTCCAGCGTGTTACCACTGGACTACAGATCCGTCTGTCCAATAAGGCCATTACCGCCATAAACAATGTCCAATTATAGGCGAAGGAAACAATTTAATAGTTGTCCCAGGTGAGCTAGCCAGGGCTACTTGTACTAGCCCGGTTATATTGTACGACTAGTTACAGGTAATTTTGAACACAAATTGTTCTATTTCCTTAACGTTACCTGTAGTTTGGATATTTCATGCGTCCATTGTACGATTCCTTCAAGCAGACGACATCTTGTAAACAGAACAGCCAGGAGTTCAACAAGACCGTGTTCCAGTGGGTTCAAAATACTCTCTCTCTTTCCAACCTTCGAAAAGGTATAACAACTGATAACATGTAAGATTTCTGATCAAACTTAGATGTAGTCCACCTCCGTGGTCGAGTGGTTACGGTCGTTGACTTGTATACCACTGTAACCTTATCACTGATGTTCAGACCATGTCTCTTTATATGAAAAAATCAGGCAGTTTCTTAAGGAGGTTGGTGCACCCAAGTACTCGCTGGAGCCTGCTCAGTAAAGGTGTTATTAGGTAAACTGCCCGTCGCTCAAATGGGCAACCTGTAGCGACGTTAAATAAACTTTCTAAGTTGATGGCCAAATATAATATATATTCATTGACCAAATAGTGATGTCTGATGTCTTATTTGGTGTTTTCAAAGAAAACTTTAGTGTAGTAAGTCACAGTAGAATAAACAGCATTCAAGGCCAGTTCCTGTTATGTGCCAGCCTAACCAGTATGCCTTCATAGCAGCTCATTTTAGAGGGCGACTTGGGCGAAATAGTTGCCCTAGGGACCCCAGTTCTCTGTAAAACTCTGACAAAATGTTTTTTCTTTATTAAATTTCCATATACAATTTTGTCCAGTAAGATTACACTGGCCCATTAGAAAGCACTCCTTCTATTCAAATGTTGTATTTAACCCTTTCAACACCACATACCTCTAAATAGGCTTACAAAAAGTGTAGATCCAGATGAGCCGGCTCATGACGAGCCGTCTCATCAGGATCTGCACTTTTTGCCAGTAATATTACTATTTTAGACAAAATTACCCATTTTGATAAATGAACTGGTCCAAATGTAATTTTCTTATTCTTATTATTGGTCTAAAAATATCATGGACCAGTCCATGTCAGTTACTTGGTGTTGAATGGGTTAATGGTTGTACTGTGTATTTTAACCCTATTTTGTTGACATTTATTAATCAACGCCATTTAATGATGCAATAGCACGCTTTCTACCGTAACCTCTCCCAAATATTCTGATCTAGAATGAGCCCTGCTTTCATTGATTGTTTTCATAGACTGCTAAAATAGAGCTATCAATCTGGTAGCCTTCTATCGTAGATGGTCATAGACCCGCCCGACATGACCTGCATCATTTAGTCATAGACCCACCCAGCATCATTTGGTCATATACCCGCCCAGCATCATTTGGTCATAGACCCGCCCAGCATGGCCTGCATCATTTGGCCATAGACCCACCCAGCATGGCCTGCATCATTTGGCCATAGACCCACCCAGCATGACCTGCATCATTTGGTCATAGACCCGCCCAGCATGACCTGCAACATTTGGTCATAGACCCGCCCAGCATGACCTACATCATTGGTCATAGACCCGCCAGTAACCGCCCAGCATGCTGCATTTGGTCATAGACCCACCCAGCATGACCTACATCATTTGGTCATAGACCCGCCATAATCATTTGGTCATAGACCCGCCCAGCATCATTTGGTCATGACCCTCCCAGCATGACCACATATTGGTCATAGACCCGCCCAGCATGACCTGCATCATTTGGTCATAGACCGCCCGCCATCATTGGTCATAGACCCACCCAGCATGACCTGCATCATTTGGTCATAGACCACCCAGCATGACCTGCAGTGTTTAGTCATAGACCCACCCAGCATGACCTATTTTGGTCAAGACCCCCCGCATGACCTGCAGTGTTTAGTCATGACCGCCCAGCGACCTGCATCATTTGGTCATGACCGCCGGTATGACCTGCAGTGTTTAGTCATAGACCCGCCCAGCATGACCTGCATCATTTGGTCATAGACCCACCCAGCATGACCTGCCGTGTTTAGTCATAGACCCGCCCAGCATGACCTGCATCATTTGGTCATAGAACCACCCGGCATGACCTGCATCATTGTCATAGAACCGCCCGGTATGACCTGCAGTGTTTAGTCATAGACCCGCCCAGCATGACCTGCATCATTTGGTCATAGACCCACCCAGCATGACCTGCAGTGTTTAGTCATAGACCCACCCAGCATGACCTGCAGTGTTTAGTCATAGACCGCCCAGCATGACCTGCAGTGTTAGTCATAGACCCACCAGCACGACCTGCATCATTAGTCATAGACCCACCCAGCACGACCTGCATCATTTAGTCATAGACCCGCCCGGTATGACCTGCAGTGTTTAGTCATAGACCCACCCAGCACGACCTGCATCATTTGGTCATAGACCCACCCAGCACGACCTGCATCATTTGGTCATAGACCCACCCAGCACGACCTGCATCATTTGGTCATAGACCCACCCAGCATGACATGCATCATTTGGTCATAGACCCGTCCAGCATCATTTGGTCATAGACCCACCCAGCATGACCTGCATCATTTGGTCATAGACCCACCCAGCATGACCTGCATCATTTTAGCAGCCAGCTGTCTTGTCATCAATGTCTCTTTCTAGCATTGAACGTTTGCCGGGCAGGTGAATAATGAATGTTCTGACATTTTTAGGTTTCCTCGATGCCGTACGTATGATCAGTAAGCACAGCAGCATTATGACTCACCCTGAGAATCTCCAAGAGGAAGCCAGGTCGAAGGTTACCGACCATTGTATTGGTGCGCAGCGCGAGCATGTTGCGGCTGTACTGAGTCCAACTATCGTGGCACACTCTCCGACTAAAGCTCCAATATCATCTGCTAACTGTACTCCTATACCCACACCAACTCCTACTCCTCCTAGAACTCCTACAGTGTCTCGGAGGTCATCAAAACGAGAAATTCCAAGGTCAACAGAAAGTAGGTCACGGTCCAATTCTCCAGCTCCGGACGAGATCAAGCCTAAGCGACGATCAAACTATCGGTACTTGTCTCTTTGCCAGTATAACAATTAGGGATGGCAATGAATGGTGATTGTGATATTCGAATATTCGGATGATCTTCCGAACGAATATTCGAATATTCGCAAATTTCTCCAACTTTCGATTTCCACTACAGTTAGTACCTGTAAAACAAATGCTTCTCAGTTTGTGTCCCGTCAAATAGACTGCATTAATCAATTAGTGACCCCTGTAAGGTGTGAACAACATGTCATCACCCTCCTTTGTTATTTGGAGCCAAATCGCGATGACATTTCGCACCTTCGGGCACGCATTGGGTCATTCTTTGTTTTCGAAATTTAATTGATTGAAATTTAAACAAACATATATATCCTTTTAAGTTATGATTTAACTGCAATTGATTAAAATTTGATTTTAATTTTTTTTTTAATATTCGAATATGGTTTTAATATTCGAATATTCGAACATTCGTTGCCATCCCTAATAATAATACCTATAATAAAGTATGTGTGTTTTACGTTTATTTATCTTCGCTACCGATTGCCCATATGAGCGACGCCTCCTGAAGAGTTTAGTCATTTTAGATTTTTGGAGGATAATAGAAATGCACTGGTTTGAGTAGCTTCTAATGGTTTGTCATGCTCCCAGTTTGAGTCCATGAACAGAAATGGACGATTGCTAATCCATACGTGTACATATGACCAACAGTGTTCAAATAAGCTCCGGTAGCTTTCAATTCAATCCACTTGTCTTGATAGTTGTATTGTATGGATGTTATATGTACAGATGTTATATGTCATGTTTATCTTGATAAATAAAATATGTTTAAACCAAACGTTGGAAATCGGCCACCTCCGTGGTCGAGTGGTTACGGCCGCTCATTTTTATACCACTGTAACCTATCATCACTGATGGTCACTGGTTCGACGTTAAATAAACTTAAATAAAAACAAACAAACAAAATATTTACAAGCCCAGCATGTGTGAATGTATTATCATGCATTAGATTATCAGTGTAAAGTACAATATATATGTTTTCAAGTCGCAATGTTCAGTATATATACGCTGCAATTGACTGCATTTGCATTCTGTTGCCATCTAAACAGTTCTCTTGATGTCATAAATCTTGTACATGTATTTAGTTTAGTTTATACAAATTTATTTTAGCTCGATTGCGAAACAAGTTCGTACAACTTATGTTAATCACTCTCGAGACCTCATTCCTGATGGAATCCATCGCCACGAGGGAGAGAGAAGAGGCAACGTGTAATTTAAATGCTTTGCCTAAGTGCACAATCGTAGCGGCTCCAGCGGGGCACGAATTACAGGCGAATGCGCATCCACTGCGATATCACGACAATGATGACTATGTTTGTTAGTCGTGCTCTTGAGAAATAAATAAATATCTATTTCAAGGAAATGGTATTTTTTTTTGAAAACCATTTAAGAAGCTGCAGTGAATAGATCATTACAATTCAACTCACACAAGTTTAATATTTTCTTAGGTCAAGGTCAGGACGGAGGGGCGGTGATGCTGGTGAAGAGAACATGGAATATGCTACGCCCATGGCTAATCCAAACCTACCCCTGCTTAGCCGACTTCTCACATCTCCTCAGTTGCCACACAGAAGCCAGTTTAGTGCAGTTACCATGGCAACTGCTTCGAGTGATGCCCATATGCTTTCTAGTCACCAGAGCAACATACCAACTACCTTGAGCCAGTTTGGTGCTGTTACCACGGCAACAGCTTCGAGTGATGCAGGCATGGTTTCATGTCACCAAAGCAAAGTATCATCAACTGCCAGTCATAGTAGCAGTTTGAATAGCAGTGAAGAACAACTCATCACTACCTTTGTTGAATCTCTTGTTTCTGTGATGAAGCCGATTGCGGGCATTCCTATATCTGAGCCACAGAGACAGTCCTCTACCAGTCTAGTCTTGCCATCTACACATACTAGTCTTACTCACGGCAGTGTGGACCGGCTGCACCATGCCGTAACCTCCAGCCCCGTACAGTTTATGAACAGTCGTACAGACATAATGAAAATGGAAGTTGTAGATGTTTCTGCCAGGAACGTTTTCATTCCATTGAGTACATCCAGTGTTATTTCAAATAGCTCTATTCTTTTCCCTTGTGAGCCCCTGAATGGTCAGATCGATACCAGGCCCAGTCAGTTCGAAGTTTCACCAATTTCAGACTATCAGCCTATGGATCTGTTTCCCTCTGTCTCGACCTCATCAGACAGTTTGTTGACAGACATGCATGTCCTTGCTAGTGAAAACTCAGACATGCCTATGCTCGCTAGTGTCCACTCAGAGAAAACATCACCAGAAACATATAGTTTGAGCCACAGTTCCGAGATCCCAAGTACATCTGCAAATGTGAATAGTACTGAGCGTTCATGTTTATTGAATCCAGATGAAGACTCGTTAACGGGTTTGTTGGGTATTGATGTACTGGATGTCAATTCCATTTTGAACTTCTTTAATGAGGATACCCATAGTCAGTCGCAGGGCTCAAGCTAGACCCCAATTTTTGTGAGAAGTGAGAATAGAAAGCGCGTGATTGTGTCATATAATGATATTATTTAATAAATGTCAATATACCGTATTTAGCTATGTATAGTGCACTATCGTGTATAATGCGCACCCACGATTTGGCACGAAAATCGGGGGGGGAAACTGAGTATGTGAAAAACGGGTATTCCTATATCTGAGCCACGTGAAAAACGCAATTTTCCAAGGCAAAATTTAACATTTCTCAAGAATCGCTAAAAATTGTGCTCCGTGATTTTTACAACTTATATTAATCACTCGAGATACCTGCTCAAATTTCTCAACACGTTCTCAAACATGTCAGCAGATGCTAAACTTCTCAACACGTGTAGCCTACCTAATTAACTGGGACCCATTGTGAAAGGTTTGTCGAAATTAATTATCGCTACAAACAATTGAAATACTGCAGCCAAAAAAAGTTTTTTTTTATGCAATGCATTGTACATAGTAAATATTTCCCGTAAAAATAACCAACACATCGTGTCTTTAATCATGTCGTATTTAAAAATATACGGTATATTAAATCAAATAAACTATTATTACAAAGTTTCTTGATCTCTATGATATCGTACGATTGCAGCGTCGCTTTATGCGGCTAAGTACGCGAAAAGTACGGGAAATATTACATACGATAAAACCACGTGATGTTATCAAATCGCCATTTTTTATGCATTTACTAATTTCAAATAAATTCTTCAAAGTTTGCCAAAATAAACGCAATATATGCTAATTTTGTGGTCTTATTCATTTCATTTATTTATATAGACTATCGGCAACTGGTTTTAATAGCTAGTTTATAACGTTTGTCGAATGTAACAAATTATAGAATGACTGGGGCCCGTTCTGGTCGAATTTCACGAAATATTGGTCAATTTTGGTCCGGAAAAAAATGTCCTGATGTCTGTACTGGTGTATAATGCGCAGTAGATAAAATGGATGAGGATTTCAGTAAGAAATGTGCGCACTATACATAGCTAAATACGGTAATAGGGTTAAAAATTAAAATACAATGTTTTGTCTGAAAATTGTAAAAAACAAAAATATGTTTTTTTTATTGTTTTTTTTTAGGGAGTAGTGGTGTCCCCAGGGCGACTACTTTGCCCATGTCATTCTATAGCATGAGCCCTGAGTCGTGACGATCTTACACTGATAGTGTGATAATGTGATACAATGCTGATAATGCAATGATGTCGTAGTGATGTCATGGCAATGATGTCGTAGTGATGTCATGGCAATGATGTCGTAGTGATGTCATGGCAATGATGTCGTAGTGATGTCATGGCAATGATGTCGTAGTGATGTCATGGCAATGATGTCGTAGTGATGTCATGGCAATGATGTCATAGTGATGTCATGGCAATGATGTCACAGTCATGACGATACTGTGTATCTAGTGCATAAATTATGAATAGTTTATTCAATTTATGTTATAGGTCTTGTACTATTATGATTTGCAGTTTTACATATGACAATGTTACTGACCCAAGATACTCATTTTTAATTTGTTTTTTGTTGTAAATAATAAAAATGATAGTATATATGTATATATATACTTATATATATATAAGTTTAGAAATGGTGGTGTATGTAAAGTTAATAGTATTTATATAATGAGACGAAATCAATTATGGGACTTAAAGTTATTGCCTCTGTGGTAGGATATCTTGTTAGCTTTGTCGTACATTGTTAGAAATTCTATTATTTCAGAATATATGGAGAAAGAGCTTAATATTTTAATTTTAATAATATTTTATTGCAACATTTTCATAATGAGGAATACATAATTAGGAGTACATTAAGAAATACATCTCTTTCGCAAGCATTTTAGAGAAAACTTCTCATGTGAATGTGGGAATCCTTGCAAAGATGTTGAACACTATTTGTGTTACCGCCATCAAACATATATCTTATTCCAAGCTACTCGAATTTTTCATCCTCTTAACCCATTTCATTCGGGATACCGTTCAAACAGTATTTGCAAAGAACATAGAGCCAGATCAACCACCACGGAATGTGCCGTCTGATCAGGCTCTATGCTGTTTGCTATTCAGATGCTCTTGCTAAGACACTTGGCTATGTAGCAAACAACATAGATCCTGATCAGCACGCTGCGGCTGATCTGGATCTATGTTGTTTGCAAAAGCCTTTAAATATATCCAGAATTAAATGGGTTAATACAAACAAACTGCTGAAAATCTCACGAACGAAGAAAACAAATTTATGTTCCATTTTATATTGAAGTACAGACATTTATAAAGCTCACTGAAAGGTTCAAGCGTGAATAATTATTATACCGTAATACACACTATTCCAGTGTAAGAATCATAACCATCACTCAAAAGTTTATCAAAGAGCTTAATAGTAACATCATTGTATGAATGTATGTTCCTTTAATGTCAAACCCCTTGCGGGGACGTAGACATGTTTTCCTGGGCAGGCTTAGCCGACCTAAGCGATTAACCAGTACTAAGCAATGTGTATGAGGTGCCTTGCTCAATGACACTACATACGTGGCCTGACCGAGTATCGAACCCGGGATCGTTCGATTCCAAATCCGACGCTCTACCACTGGATCACGGACGCCACTTATCCGGCATTGGCAACTTATCAAGCAAAATGTACCTGGAACTACTTTATATAAATATAATACATTTTATTATACCCCCCTCCCAAACTAATCTCAGAGGTGTA
The DNA here is from genome assembly GCA_014843695.1 of Archivesica marissinica. NCBI lineage: Eukaryota > Metazoa > Mollusca > Bivalvia > Venerida > Vesicomyidae > Archivesica > Archivesica marissinica. The sequence goes on from CM026387.1 coordinate 20,304,232, forward strand.
GTTACTGCAGAAACATATAGATCTTGTATTCTAGAAAATATGTCGGTATGGATCACATTATTAAGGATATTCGAATAACTGAAAGCCGCTCACCCATATGGTTCGCCGGAGGCGGGGGTAAATAAGCTCAATCATCACTGAACGTGTTTATTTAAGCTTGTATCTTACCCTAATACCTGTCTGTATACATGTTCAGGCCAGCCACTGTTTAAGCATCTTCACTAAGCGGCTGGATCCCCGAAAATAAATTCTAAAGTAACATAGTGTAACACTGTTTTTAATTATCCTTTGTTATCTATCTTACCTGTGCACCTAAAACCTATTTCTGACTGTTCCCAGACAACGCGCCTGCTGCCCATAATTCGATTGTCAGCAGTATAGCATAGACATATGTATCTAGTATGTGTGTGTTTTATGTTTATTTATCGTCGCTACCGGTTGCCCATATGAACAATGCCTCCGGAAGAGATTAGGCATTTTAGATTTTTGGAGGATAGTGCAATGATACAGACAGAGACGCATTCCAGTGTCTCCTCTGGTTCTTTTACGTGCACAGTGTAAAGCACCGACACGAGACCTCGGGTTTTAAGTCCCATCTGAAAGACTGTTAATTTATTACGGTCAGACTGGGGATCGAAACTGCAATCCCTGGATTCCCAGTCCATCATGTTAACCACTGAACTACGTATCAGTCTGTAAGTTGCAGTCTGCAGAAATATCTGCGTTTTATATCTGCCCCGGGAGAATGGTGACTTCATTGGTTAATCGGAACACATCTCCATTGCTGATTCTTCAGTCATTGGCTCTTCTGCATCACGTGTCACAGTCAGGGTTACATGTCGGGGTTCATTCTAGGTCAGAATTTTTGGGAGAAGTGAGAAAGCGTGTGATCGCTTCCTTAAATGGTATATTCTGCAAAATAGGGTTAAAATGCACAGTACAACCATTAAATACAACATTTGAATAGGAGCGCTTTATAATGGGCCAGTGTATCTTACTAGACAAAATTTTGTTTGAAAATCATAAAAACCAAAAAATATATTTGTTTTAATTTTTTTTTTTTTTTAGGGAGAAGTGGGGCCCCCCAGAGGGCGAAGTCAGGGTCCCTAGGGCGACAATTTCGCCCACATCGCCCTCTAGAATGATCCCTGCATGTATATATTAAACAGCGGTCAGAACATTTACTTAGTTGGCGGTAAATCCAAACAGATGATAATGTTACACTAAGCAGTTACAGTAAAACCCGTTTCCGTCCGGCGATGGTTAAACGTGGGCTGTGTCCGTTATATCTAATATGTTGTATAAAAGAATATGAGTGCAGAATATATAGTTAAAAGAGATATTGAGTCAACAGTAAATAGTATGTGTTCATACTATATTTAACTATTATAAGCTGCATGTGCAGGGTTCAATCTAGTTCAGACTGTTTGGGAGAAATGAGAAGGCCTGCGATTGCGTCCTTAAATGGTATTATTTAATAAATTTCAACAAAATATGGTTAAATTATAAGTATGATATTAAAATGATTAAATACAACAGTTGAATAGCAGGAGTGAATAATGGGCCAATGTTTCTTACTGGACAAAATATTGTATGAAGTTTTGGATTTTGTTTTTTATAGGGAAAAGTGGTGCCCCTATGGGGCGAAGTCAGGGTCCCTAGAGCGACTATTTCGCCCAAATCGCCCTCTTAGAATGAGCCCTGATGTATGCAATGATTTTATTTATCAACCACCATGAATTAAAGCTCGGAATAGTTCAACTCGTTTTCAATTTCTTTATTTACAATTGGTGAATCGACACAAGTCAGGCCATCACAGTATGATATGTATATTATATTTATGTGAACCTTGAAATAATTATTAATTATCATGAGTGGCTACTCGTGATAAAATCAGCTTTCTATGTTAACCCTTTCCCTCATAGAAGCACCTCTTGACGCCATTACCAATACCACATACATTAACCCTTTCTCTCATAGAAGCACCTCTTGACACCATTACCAATACCACATACATTAACCTTTTCCCTCATAGAAGCACCTCTTGACGCCATTACCAATACCACATACATTAACCCTTTCTCTCATAGAAGCACCTCTTGACACCATTACCAATACCACATACATTAACCTTTTCCCTCATAGAAGCACCTCTTGACACCATTACCAATACCACATACATTAACCCTTTCCCTCATAGAAGCACCTATTGACGCCATTTCCAATACGACATACATTGACAATGTAGTAGCCAAACCAATGTTCATTAACCCTTTCCCTCATAGAAGCACCTCTTGATGCCATTACCAATACGACATACATTAACCCTTTCCCTCATAGAAGCACCTCTTGACACCATTACCAATACCACATACATTAACCCTTTCCCTCATAATGTAGTAGCCAAACCAATGTTCATAATAATCTCATGTAGTCCCAGTAATATCTATGGAGGTGGGATAGATATGGTGACTACTTATCCACTGCATGATAGGTAAATGGCTGTCGTTTGTATGGAGATATAATAGTATATTAACCTAAATCTCTATGAAGGAAAGGGTTAAATGACTGTCGTTTGTATGGAGATACAATAGTATATTAACCTAAATCTCTATGAAGGAAAGGATTAAATGGCTGTCATTTGCATGGAGATATAATAGTATATTAACCTGAATCTCCATGAAGGAAAGGGTTAAATGGCTGTTGTTTATATGGAGATATAATAGTATATTAACCTGAATCTCCATGAAGGAAAGGGTTAAATGGCTGTCGTTTGTATGGAGATATAATAGTATATTAACCTAAATCTCTATGAAGGAAAGGGTTAAATGGCTGTCGTTTGTATGGAGTACAATAGTATATTAACCTAAATCTCTGAAGGAAAGGGTTAAATGGTTGTCGTTTGTATGGAGATACAATAGTATATTAACCTAAATCTGTATGAAGGAAAGGGTTAATGGCTGTCGTTTGTATGTAGATATAATAGTATATTAACCTAGATCTGTATGAAGGAAAGGGTTAAATGGCTGTGGTTTGTATGGAGATATAATAGTATATTAACCTAAATCTGTATGAAGGAAAGGGTTCATGAGGGAAATATAATTTGATCAGTCACTTAAACAAACAAGTTTTTTTTTTTATCTTAGACTGAAAATGGGTTTTTATGATAGAAAACGATGGAATTGTGCTAGAACATCACATATAGATGACATCATAAATAGGGCTGACATGTTTACAAATTTTTGTAAACGTATACACAATGTCTAATACAGGTCACTGCCCCTTTTACATAGAGATAGATAGATAGATTTCTTTATTTATAGAGGGTGACCTAATTAGTTTTGAACTAATCCTCCTTAGGGCCCTCTTCAATTTGTTAACACTATAGAATAAATGTACATACACAATAATTACCTATAACATAGTTATGCCGTACAATATACATGCATAATGTTGTACAATGTAACTTAAACAACAGCCTAAGTAAATCAGGTACTTTGATAGAAATACAAAACGACATAAGCATATTGATTTACAATCATTATATATATATAACTGTCTAGTGTCTACCAATTAAAACGTTGTATCCATACTTTACATTTTGTCTTGAATATATTTAAAGATCTGGATGTCTTAATTTCAAATGGTAGACAATTCCATATCTTTGGACCAGAGTATTCTAATGATTTCTTATACATTTCACATCTAGGTCTTGGAATATAGAGATCCATATTTGAAACATTTCTCAATGTCATATCTGAAGTAACTGAATTGCAATGTCTTAATTGAAAATGTTCATTCAAATAATTCGGTACAAGATTGTTCATAATTTTGTACATTGTTACTGCTTTTTGAAAAATAATCCGTTGGTCAAAAGTCATTATATTAATTTCAGACATTGATTCACGCAAAGAAATATAATCTTGGCCCAGAATGAATTTACAAGCTCGTCTCTGCAATCTTAATAATGTGTTGATATTTTGTTGTGTGGTGTTTCCCCATATGATACAACAATAATCAAAATGTGGTTGGATATATGCCTTGTAATAAAGTATTCTGTCGTTCAGATTCACAATATACCGTATTTTACCTAATAGCCAAATGTTAGTTGAAATCTTTTTCACAATATATTTGATATGTGAGTCCCATTTTAATGAATCCTGAATGTGTACTCCAAGCAACTTCTCTGATTTGCTGGTTTTCAATAATATATTTTCATATTTAAGAGAGAGTGTAGGGTTAGGGAAAGCACATTTTCGCTGGACTGTCATCATAAATAGAACTTTCGTTTTGTCTGTATTAATCTTCATTCCATTTTGGAAACACCAGTAGTTCATTCAAAGTGTGCATTGCACAGTGGAAGTAGTGTTGCATAGTTAGTATCAGTTGGTATATAAAGCTACTTATTTGTTCTACTGTAGGCTACACATGCAAGCACGTACATGAGATGCTACTTACTTGCTCTACTGTAGGCTATACACCTGCAAGCATGTACATGAGATGCTACTTACTCTACTGTAGGCTATACACCTGCAAGCATGTACATGAGATGCTACTTGCTCTACTGTAGGCTATACACCTGCAAGCATGTACATGAGATGCTACTTACCTGTTCTACTGTAGGCTATACACCGGCAAGCATGTACATGAGATGCTACTTACTTGCTCTACTGTAGGCTATACACCTGCAAGCATGTACATGAGATGCTACTTACCTGTTCTACTGTAGGCTATACACCGGCAAGCATGTACATGAGATGCTACTTACCTGTTCTACTGTAGGCTATACACCTGCAAGCATGTACATGAGATGCTACTTACCTGTTCTACTGTAGGCTATACACCAGCACGCATGTACATGAGATGATACTTACTTGTTCTACTGTAGGCTATACACCAGCAAGCATGTATATGAGATGCTACTTTCTTGTTCTACTGTAGGCTATACACCGGCAAGCATGTACATGAGATGCTACTTACCTGTTCTACTGTAGGCTATACACCTGGAAGCATGTACATGAGATGCTACTTACCTGTTCTACTGTAGGCTATACACCTGCAAGCACGTACATGAGATACTACTTACTTGCTCTACTGTAGGCTATACACCTGCAAGCATGTACATGAGATGCTACTTACCTGTTCTACTGTAGGCTATACACCGGCAAGCATGTACATGAGATGCTACTTACCTGTTCTACTGTAGGCTATACACCTGCAAGCATGTACATGAGATGCTACTTACCTGTTCTACTGTAGGCTATACACCGGCAAGCATGTACATGAGATGATACTTACCTGTTCTACTGTAGGCTATACACCAGCAAGCATGTATATGAGATGCTACTTTCTTGTTCTACTGTAGGCTATACACCTGCAAGCATGTACATGAGATGCTACTTACCTGTTCTACTGTAGGCTATACACCGGCAAGCATGTACATGAGATGCTACTTACCTGTTCTACTGTAGGCTATACACCTGCAAGCATGTACATGAGATGCTACTTACCTGTTCTACTGTAGGCTATACACCGGCAAGCATGTACATGAGATGCTACTTACCTGTTCTACTGTAGGCTATACACCTGCAAGCATGTACATGAGATGCTACTTACTTGTTCTACTGTAGGCTATACACCGGCAAGCATGTACATGAGATGCTACTTACTTGTTCTACTGTAGGCTATACACCAGCAAGCATGTATATGAGATGCTACTTCTTGTTCTACTGTAGGCTATACACCTGCAAGCACGTACATGAGATGCTACTTGCTCTACTGTAGGCTATACACCGGCAAGCATGTACATGAGATGATACTTGCTCTACTGTAGGCTATACACCGGCAAGCATGTACATGAGATGCTACTTGCTCTACTGTAGGCTATACACCGGCAAGCATGTACATGAGATGCTACTTATTGTTCTACTGTAGGCTATACACCTGCAAGCATGTACATGAGATGCTACTTGTTCTACTGTAGGCTATACACCGCAAGCACGTACATGAGATGCTACTTACTTGTTCTACTGTAGGCTATACACCGGCAAGCATGTACATGAGATGCTACTTACTTGTTCTACTGTAGGCTATACACCGGCAAGCATGTACATGAGATGCTACTTACTCTACTGTAGGCTATACACCGGCAAGCATGTACATGAGATGCTACTTACCTGTTCTACTGTAGGCTATACACCTGCAAGCATGTACATGAGATGCTACTTACCTGTTCTACTGTAGGCTATACACCGGCAAGCATGTACATGAGATGATACTTACTTGTTCTACTGTAGGCTATACACCAGCAAGCATGTATATGAGATGCTACTTTCTTGTTCTACTGTAGGCTATACACCTGCAAGCACGTACATGAGATGCTACTTGCTCTACTGTAGGCTATACACCGGCAAGCATGTACATGAGATGATACTTGCTCTACTGTAGGCTATACACCGGCAAGCATGTACATGAGATGCTACTTGCTCTACTGTAGGCTATACACCGGCAAGCATGTACATGAGATGCTACTTATTTGTTCTACTGTAGGCTATACACCTGCAAGCATGTACATGAGATGCTACTTGTTCTACTGTAGGCTATACACCTGCAAGCACGTACATGAGATGCTACTTACTTGTTCTACTGTAGGCTATACACCGACAAGCACGTACATGAGATGCTACTTACTTGTTCTACTGTAGGCTATACACCGACAAGCACGTACATGAGATGCTACTTACTTGTTCTACTGTAGGCTATACACCGGCAAGCACGTACATGAGATGCTACTTACTTGTTCTACTGTAGGCTATACACCGGCAAGCACGTACATGAGATGCTACTTGTTCTACTGTAGGCTATACACCTGCAAGCATGTACATGAGATGCTACTTGTTCTACTGTAGGCTATACACCGGCAAGCACGTACATGAGATGCTACTTGTTCTACTGTAGGCTATACACTGGCAAGCATGTACATGAGATGCTACTTGTTCTACTGTAGGCTATACACCGGCAAGCACGTACATGAGATGCTACTTGTTCTACTGTAGGCTATACACCGGCAAGCATGTACATGAGATGCTTGTTCTACTGTAGGCTATACACAGCAAGCATGTACATGAGATGCTACTTGTTCTACTGTAGGCTATACACCTGTAAGCATGTACATGAGATGCTACTTACTTGTTCTACTGTAGGCTATACACCGGCAAGACGTACATGAGATGCTACTTTTGTTCTACTGTAGGCTATACACCGGGAAGCACGTACATGAGATGCTACTTACTTGTTCTACTGTAGGCTATACACCGGCAAGACGTACATGAGATGCTACTTGTTCTACTGTAGGCTATACACCGGGAAGCACATACATGAGATGCTACTTGTTCTACTGTAGGCTATACACATGCAAGCACGTACATGAGATACTACTTACTTGTTCTACTGTAGGCTATACACCGGCAAGACGTACATGAGATGCTACTTGTTCTACTGTAGGCTATACACCGGGAAGCACATACATGAGATGCTACTTGTTCTACTGTAGGCTATACACCGACAAGCACGTACATGAGATGCTACTTGCTCTACTGTAGGCTATACACCGGCAAGCATGTACATGAGATGCTACTTGTTCTACTGTAGGCTATACACCTGCAAGCATGTACATGAGATGCTACTTGTTCTACTGTAGGCTATACACCGGCAAGCATGTACATGAGATGCTACTTACTTGTTCTACTGTAGGCTATACACTGGCAAGCATGTACATGAGATGCTACTTATTTGTTCTACTGTAGGCTATACACCGACAAGCACGTACATGAGATGCTACTTACCTGTTCTACTGTAGGCTATACACCGGCAAGCACGTACATGAGATGCTACTTACCTGTTCTACTGTAGGCTATACACCGGCAAGCACGTACATGAGATGCTACTTACTTGTTCTACTGTAGGCTATACACCGGCAAGCATGTACATGAGATGCTACTTACTTGTTCTACTGTAGGCTATACACCTGCAAGCACGTACATGAGATGCTACTTACTTGTTCTACTGTAGGCTATACACCGGCAAGCACGTACATGAGATGTTAGTTACTTGTACTACAGCACGAATGAACTGATGGATCTATAGTCCAGTAGTTAACACACTAGACTGGTAATCCAGGGATCACAGGTTTGATCCCTCGTCTGACCCTATTAAAATTAAGTCTTTCAATTGGGACTTTAAGCCGATGTTTCGTGTTGGTGCTTTACACCGTGCACGTAAAAGAACCAGAGGAGACTAGAATGAGCCTCTGTCTGTATCGTTGCACTATCCTCCAAAAATCTAAAATGACCAATCTCTTCAGGTGTCACTCATATATGAGCAACAGGTAGCGACGATAAATAAACGTAAAGCACACAAAAATGAACTGTATGTGAGCGAATATCCCTCATAGTTGAGGCTTGATAATGTGTATAGTAACAGTTGTTTTCCAAATGGGGTACATTTTGAAATATAGCTGGTTGTTTTGAATAATTGGGGTATCTTCAACTTGGGTAGCCTATATTGGTGCTACATCGTACATCATTCTATGAAATAATCGGAATGACACCCCAGACACATTGACGGCACATGTGGACCAATCTATTATAGTGGTAAGGCCCAGCTACCCGGACCAATCTATTATAGCTGTAGGGCCCATCTACATGTACCCAGACCAATCTATTATAGTGATAGAGCCCAGCTACCTGGACCAATATAGTATAGTGGTAAGGCCCAGCTACCCGGACCAATCTATTATAGTGGTAGTGCCCAGCTACATGTACCCAGACCAATCTATTATAGTGATAGAGCCCAGCTACCTGGACCAATATAGTATAGTGGTAAGGCCCAACTACCCGGACCAAACTATTATAGTCATGGCCCACCTACCCGGACCAATCTATTATAGTGGCAGCACCCAGCTACCCGGACCAATCTATTATAGTGACAGCACCCAGCTACCCGGACCAATCTATTATAGTGGCAGGGCCCATTAGGATAGTTATGACGTAATTAATAAGATAATTGATAATACATGTATATAAAAATGTTTATGATTAGAAACAGATTGACATACCTACCATAGTTATTTGAGCATGATACAAGAAGTAGCTATTTCTGTCGAGTCCAGTACAATAATCTCGCAACCAGAGAGCCATCTCAGCAAGAAATACGAAGTGTATAACTATTCTTGCAACCAGAGAGCCATATCAACGAGAAATAAGAAGTGTATATCTTTTCTCGCAATCAGAGAGCCATCTCAGTGAGAAATAAGAAGTGTATTTCTATTATAGCCACCAGAGAACCATATCAGCGAGAAATAAGAAATGTATATCTATTCTAGCCACCAGAGAACCATCTCAACGAGAAATAAGAAGTGTGTTTCTATTCCAGCCACCAGAGAACCATCTCAACGAGAAATAAGAAGTGTATATCTATTCTAGCCACCAGAGAACCATCTCAGTGAGAAATAAGAAGTGTATATCTATTCTAGCCACCAGAGAACCATCTCAGTGAGAAATAAGAAGTGTATATCTATTCTAGCCACCAGAGAACCATATCAGTGAGAAATAAGAAATGTATATCTATTCTAGCCACCAGAGAACCATATCAGTGAGAAATAAGAAATGTATATCTATTCTAGCCACCAGAGAACCATATCAGTGAGAAATAAGAAGTGTATATCTATTCTAGCCACCAGAGAACCATCTCAACGAGAAATAAGAAGTGTATATCTATTCTAGCCACCAGAGAACCATCTCAACGAGAAATAAGAAGTGTATATCTATTCTAGCCACCAGAGAACCATCTCAACTAGAAATAAGAAGTGTATATCTATTCTAGCCACCAGAGAACCATCTCAACGAGAAATAAGAAGTGTATATCTATTCTAGCCACCAGAGAACCATCTCAACGAGAAATAAGAAGTGTATATCTATTCTAGCCACCAGAGAACCATCTCAACGAGAAATAAGAAGTGTATATCTATTCTAGCCACCAGAGAACCATCTCAACGAGAAATAAGAAATGTATATCTATTCTAGCCACCAGAGAACCATCTCAGTGAGAAATAGGAAGTGTATATCTATTCTAGCCACCAGAGAACCATCTCAGTGAGAAATAAGAAGTGTATATCTATTCTCGCCACCAGAGAACCATCTCAGTGAGAAATAAGAAATGTATATCTATTCTCGCCACCAGAGAACCATCTCAGTGAGAAATAAGAAGTGATATCTATTCTAGCCACCAGAGAACCATATCAGTGAAATAAATGTATATCTATTCTAGCCACCAGAGAACCATCTCAACGAGAAATAAGAAGTGTATATCTATTCTAGCCACCAGAGAACCATCTCAACGAGAAATAAGAAGTGTATATCTATTCTAGCCACCAGAGAACCATCTCAGTGAGAAATAAGAAGTGTATATCTATTCTAGCCACCAGAGAACCATATCAGTGAGAAATAAGAAATGTATATCTATTCTAGCCACCAGAGAACCATTCAGTGAGAAATAAGAAATGTATATCTATTCTAGCCACCAGAGACCATATCAGTGAGAAATAAGAAGTGTATATCTATTCTAGCCACCAGAGAACCATCTCAACGAGAAATAAGAAGTGTATATCTATTCTAGCCACCAGAGAACCATCTCAGGTGGTGTTTTTTTGGGTTGGTGGTGTTTTTTTGGGTTAGAAATAAGAAGTGTATATCTATTCTAGCCACCAGAGAACCATCTCAACGAGAAATAAGAAGTGTATATCTATTCTAGCCACCAGAGAACCATCTCAACGAGAAATAAGAAGTGTATATCTATTCTAGCCACCAGAGAACCATCTCAACGAGAAATAAGAAATGTATATCTATTCTAGCCACCAGAGAACCATCTCAGTGAGAAATAGGAAATGTATATCTATTCTCGCCACCAGAGAACCATCTCAGTGAGAAATAAGAAATGTATATCTATTCTCGCCACCAGAGAACCATCTCAGTGAGAAATAAGAAGTGTATATCTATTCTAGCCACCAGAGAACCATATCAGTGAGAAATAAGAAATGTATATCTATTCTAGCCACCAGAGAACCATCTCAACGAGAAATAAGAAGTGTATATCTATTCTAGCCACCAGAGAACCATCTCAGTGAGAAATAAGAAGTGTACATGTATACATATCTATTCTCTTACAGCGATCTAAACCACCCGACCATGGAGGCGGACCGGTAGGATATTATTTTAATGAGTTAGTGTGAAAGCATTTTGCGGAAAACTTACCACCCGAAAACTAAGCGTTGGGTCAGAATAGGAAATGATTAGTTTGTCTCCCTTTAAACTCTTTAATACATTGAAGGATTGCGGGAAAGTACAAAGTGCGGTACAAACTGATCTGCATTAGGTAATTGAACTGTATTAAATGATGTTGATCCAGGTAGTGATATACCTGCAGTGTAGTAGTGTATTACGACGTGGGTAGAACAACTGCCTGACTAGCTCAGTTGGTAGAGCTGTCCGAATTACAGTCATTTGGATTACATGTTTCGTACCCTGGACGTTTCGTTCTACCTTTGGATGTTTCCTACCCAATGTCTGAGATGTTTTGTAACTACGTGTGTACAGTTTGTACCGTAGGATTAATGTTTATTAGAGACGTTCATGCCCAAGTCAGGATAGTTCTTACCCTGGGATTAAGCATTTTGCTGTTTTGTACATATCTGTAGAGTGGTGGAACCTATGCTCGGCGTAAATCCTACATATCATGGCCTATAAAAAAAGTTAAATGCACTTGCCGTATATTATTATTTTCTTAAGTCATAAATACAACTTTCATAAAATTGTTGTTGAAGATTTTAGCTTCAGCCTTCATTACGTAACCATGCGCCTAAATACAGCTATCGCAACGGCACCTGTTTCCATGGGGAACTAGATACTTTAGGGCACCTATGCACAGCGTACATGAATTTTTTTATTTATGCATGGGTAAATGTTGAATATATTATTTTGACTTAGTAACATCAATAACGAACAATATTACAACTCATAAGAAACTTTTTTCTGGTTATTTGTACATTTTTTCCCAATCCGGATATCCACCTGAAATGCTCATAAACCGCACATTTCGGTGGGAAAAAAGTTCCCAACAAGTTGTATGTTTATATTCGGCTACTGAACCAGTCATGTGACAGTTGCATTAGGCTACCGGTACGCACAACGGAATGGTATTGAACCATGCTTCACCTCTGACAGCGAAAATAGGTTAAAACTATTTAAATATTTAAAATACGGATGTAAATGGTAAAAATATGCCGAGCATAGGTTCCACCACTCTATATGTTTATAACTCAGTAGACGAAATTTATTACAGCGATAATTTCGTAAATGACTAAAATGTTTTGTGTCCTGTGATGTTCGCATTTATATCATATTGGATGGATCTTGCTGGCTGAGATATACAGATTGGTGCAAAACCCTTAATCCTAGGGTGCTAACTGTTCTAATATGTGGCGTCCGTGGTCCAGTGGTAGAGTGTCGGGAGTTTGAATCGAACGGTCCCGGGTTCGATACTCGGTCAGGCCACGTATGTAGTGTCATTGAACAAGGCACCTCACACACATTGCTTAGTACTGGTTAACCGCTTAGGTCGGCTAAGCCTGCCCAGGAAAACATGTCTAGGTTTGCAAGGGGTTTGACATTAATGGAACATACAACTGTCCAGGCTTGGGTACGACGCATCTTTAACACTAACCATTAATCATTGGGTACAAATTGTTCAGCCTTAGGATCGAAACCTCTCAAATATTTGCTTATTTGGTGCAAATCGTCTCTAACATTGGGTATGAAATATCCAAATTGGGTATGAAATGTTCGATGTACAAAATGACCTGCACCCAGTTTTTCAACTATTGTCGGGAACACCATGTTGTGTCACTATCTTTTCCGTCTTTTTCGAATACGTTGTAGGGTGCGGGTGTATGTATAAGTAGGGTGCGGGTGTATGTATAAGCAGGGTGCGGGTGTATGTATAAGTAGGGTGCGGGTGTATGTATAAGTAGGGTGCGGGTATATGTATAAGTAGGGTGCGGGTATATGTATAAGTAGGGTGCGGGTATATGTATAAGTAGGG
>CM026387.1:20318386-20525353 GCA_014843695.1 Archivesica marissinica
TGCGGGTGTATGTATAGGTAGGGTGCGGGTGTATGTATAGGTAGGGTGCGGGTGTATGTATAGGTAGGGTGCGGGTGTATGTATAAGTAGGGTGCGGGTGTATGTATAAGTAGGGTGCGGGTGTATGTATAAGTAGGGTGTATGTATAAGTAGGGTGCGGGTGTATGTATAAGTAGGGTGCGGGTGTATGTCTTGTTGAAGCGAGCGTTCTGATTGGATTATGATTGTTCTTCATATATAAAAAAACATCTTGTTACATTCTAATAATCCAATCAGAATGTTTCAACACGAATTGCGCCGCTTTCGAAATTTTTAAAACAAATTGAAAATGCTACGAAATCTCTTTTTGACGTACATTTTTGCCGAATAAACCTACACGTTAGTGGAAACACATTTTATTGATAATGTTACAGTTAAAACTCTCCCGTCGAAGATTTTTTTTGTTGCTGACAGAACCCGTGTCCTAGTATGGAAATGTGACCAGCTATGGCCAATGTATGTGGCAATTGTTTGCAAAGTATACATGCATGCAGCTTAAAGTTGTGTTTTATTTGAAGAACAATATGAAGACTCGGGATAGGCGTTATATTTGGACAGCTTTGTACAAAATTGTTTCAGATAGGGCCATTTTACTGATCGATGCGAAATCTGACATCCCACAGAGTAGAATCCCTGTACTTAAATATATATACTAGTACCCCCAAACGTGCCGAATCCCTGTGAGCTAGTCCTGCATGTATATATAATACCTCTACATAATCCCAGAATCCATTTACCGGTATATTCATTTTGTTTGGTTTTTAATATATTTTTTTCGGTCTGTTATATCGAAAAATGCTTTGATAGTAAAATATAAAATGTCAGAATAAAAAAGTTTAATGTTAAATTGTTCAAGTCTTAAATACTTGCACTATGACCAGGCTAGCTCAGTTGGTAGAGCTGTCATCATCTTCAGTGATTGTAGCACTCTTCCTAAGTTCCTAGAGTATTGTGGTAGCATCGGATTTGGCATGTTATCGGGAATGGCGTATCTACATATCTTCATTGAATGATTACATTTCGTGTTTAACCCATTTCATTCTGGATACATTTAAAGGCTTTTGCAAGCAACATAGATCCAGATCAGCCACAGCGTGACGCTGCATGCTGATCAGGATCTATGTTGTTTGCTACATAGCCAAGTGTCTTAGCAAGATCATCTGAATAGCAAACAGCATAAAGCCTGATCAGACGTCACGTTCCGTGGCGGCTGATTTGGCTCTATGTTCTTTGCAAATACTGTTTGCAGAATGAAATGGGTTAACACCACGGGCACTGACATATGTGACACCACGGGCACTGACATACGTGACAGGCTATTTTGAAGTATTTTCAGTAGCATTGGGTAAGGCTACAAACTTTCCGATTCAATCCACATATCTTTATTGTGTGTATTATCATTGTTGTATATTATCATGATGAATAAAATGTTTAAACCAAGATGAGAATGACATACTGCACGTTAAGGAGCAAAAAGTGGAGTTCGTCAATAAAGGGGTAGTTGTAAAGTTCCCCCTTTGTTTTGAGAACATGGTATATATACTACGTCCTCGCAATTGGGATTAATTATGACTTTATAAATTTGGAAATTATCGACTCTTATTAGAAAAGGTACATTTGTAGTTACACACAGAAACAGGGTTCCTGTTTTTGGTCGCCAATTGCGACAAAAAACAAATACACTAAATTTTGTGAAAATATTGTTTCTTTCTTTTTTTTTTTTTTTTTTTTTTTTTGGTGCAACATGTTTTGTCAAATAGATGGCTTAAAATATTTACAATGTATCTGTGAACTACATATATATGGCTCTTACATGTAGTTGGCTCCAAATCTTTCAAATTGTCTCCAGTTTGTTTCAATTGGCGACAGAAGTTGTGCAGACAAACATTCAGACAGAGGGAACCCTGCCGAAAGTTTCAATGTTGTTACTGAGTCCCAGTCTCCCAGATACTATGCAGCAGATCACTTGGGTGGAGTACTTAACCCATTCAACACCAAGTAACTGACATGGACTGGTGCATAATATTTTTAGACCAATATATCAATAATAAAATTACATTTGGACAAGTTCATTTATCAAAATGGATAATTTTGTCTAAGAATAATATTACTATGAAAAAGTGCAGATCCTGATGAGACGGCTCGTCACGAGCCGGCTCATCTGGATCTACACTTTTTGTAAGCCTTTTGTAAGCCTATTTAGAGGTCTGTGGTGTTGAAAGGGTTAAGAAACTTTTCATTGACTATTGACTGGTTATCTAATTGTTAATTTTCAGTTGTTGCCTATCCATGCAGTATGAATGGAACAGAGAGCCTGTCTATGACCCCACCCTTGTCCCCTGATGGGTTCAGTCTGGACGAATTACAACCATCACCCCCAAACAGCCCTAGATTTGATGGTAACTATTTGTAATAATATACATGTACTGCGTAGTAAGTATAATTAGTGGTTAAGGCGTCTGCCTACGGAGCAGGAGGTCGAAGGTTTGAACCTCGTTAGGGGTTCGTTCTGATATGGCCGGTTGGTGAGCCGCCAGCTAGTTAAATAATTGTTACCGATTGCCTACCAGCTTGGCGCCTGGCATACAATCATAGGATTCAGGAAGTACTGATGTTCATAAAAAGAGGTGTCTCATAAGTCAGAAATGGCTGGCCCTTTAAATAGGGGTGACACTATAATAAACAAACACTTTACTTTTATAATTACTGGGAACGCATTTGACCCCAGATCCAGGTGTCGAGAACTTGACCCCCGTCCCACCATAACAGGGCTCATACAAGGTCAGAATTCTTGGTGGAAGTGAGAAACCATGCAATTGCGCCAAAAATGGAATGAATTCATAAATTTCAACAAAATGGGGTTAAAATACACGTTATGACCATTAAATTACCAGTACAACATTTGAATAGAAAGAGTGCTGTATAATGGCCAATGTAAGATTTTGACCATCGTTTAATACCGTGGAACATACAATGTACATGTAATATTGTAATGCTGTTATCACAGAATGGCAAAAGGAGTTGCTATGAGTCCATAAAGTCAGGTTTTCCAGCATTGTAAAGCACTACAAAGTTCTTTATGAGTATACAGTCAAACCTGTGTTAGTGGTCACCTATATTAAGCAGCCAACCTGTATTAAGCAGCCAGTATCCATACTCCCAATATGTTTTGTTTTATTATACATTTGACCTCTATTAAAATACACAGAATGACCATTAAATACAATTAAAAGGAGTGCTTTATAATGGGCCAGTGAAAAAATGTATGAAAATTGCCAAACAATTTTTTTTTTTAAATGTTTCTTTTTTTAAGGGAGAAGTGGGCCCCTAGGGGTCGAAGTCATGGTTCCTAGGGCGACTATTTCGTCCAAATCGCCCTCTAGAATGGGCCCTGGATTTTACATGTTTACAAGATATATTTATCATGCAGTCATACCGTAGGTGTCATTACAATTTTGTGTTATATTTTATTTTCAATAATCACGTGTGACTAGCGGGAAGGAACTATGTTCTGATGATTTGATTGGTTATCTATTTTTAGAGCAGACACAAGTTGCGTGTTTCCGGTGCTTGGGAGAAGTGAGCCCCAAGAATGTTGGTGACTTTCATTGTGACGGCTACTGGAAATCTGGATATCTACACAGGTTACTTATTTAACCCATTCAACCCCAAGTAACTGACATGGACTGGTGCATGATATTTAACCCATTCAACCCCAAGTAACTGGACATGGACTGGTGCATGATATTTAACCCATTCAACCCCAAGTAACTGACATGGACTGGTGTATGATATTTAACCCATTCAACCCCAAGTAACTGACATGGACTGGTGCATGATATTTAACCCATTCAACCCCTAGTAACTGACATGGACTGGTGCATGATATTTAACCCATTCAACCCCAAGTAACTGACATGGACTGGTGCATGATATTTAACCCATTTAACCCCAAGTAACTGACATGGACTGGTGCATGATATTTAACCCATTCAGCACCCATTCATAACCAAGTAACTGACATGGACTGGTGCACAATATTTTTAGACCAATAAATTAATTAGAACATTACATTTGGACCAGTTCATTTATCAAAATGGGTAATTTTGTCTAAAAATAGTAATATTACTGGCAAAAGGTGCAGATCCTGATAAGACGGCTCTGTCACAAGCCGGCTCATCTGGATCTACACTTTTAGTAAGCATATTTAGAGGTCTGTGGTGTTGCATTTTAATTGGGTTAACTGGATTCTTTTTCCTTATTTAAGTTTGCTCGACTGTTTTAAAACCAAACCCAGCGGTAAGAAAGCTTGTCTCCAATTTGAAGCTCAATTGATTTCGTTGGTTGAGTCTGAAATTTGTTTTCAAATGGAAAAGTGGAGTTGTGTTTTTTAATCTACAGGATAGGACTCTCAAGCTCGCTCTTCAAGCTCATTTCTTGCTTACCAAGAGCATTGCTAACAATGGCAGTATTATTAGTGAATAAAGCAAGTGTGTAAAAGACAGGCTAAAATATTCCAATCTTCTTAGACACAATCATACCAAGACAGGATAAGACATCGTACCAAGACAGACTAAGACATCGTACCAAGACAGGCTATGACATTGTACCAAGACAGACTAAGACATCGTACCAAGACTGGCTATGACATAGTACCAAGACAGACTAAGACATCGTACCAAGACAGGCTATGACATCGTACCAAGACAGACTAAGACATCGTACCAAGATAGGCTATGACATCGTACCAAGACAGACTAAGACATCGTACCAAGACAGGTCAAGACAACCTACCAAGTCTTAGCTGTACTCTAGTGTGTGTTTCCGTGTAATGTAGAAATAGGACCACTGGCTTATTACATACAGGCATTTGAACTTTGTAATAGAATAAAGTCAACAAGATATCACAAATTGAGCTAAGTTTCATTCACTAATGAGATATAAAAGAAACATTACCGTACCGAATATCATAAATCGACTTATGGGAGGATCCAGTTTAAAATCTGCATTTTCAAGACAAAATTGAACCCTCGACTTACATTTGTATGGCCGAGATTGACTTATGGCCAGGAATATATGGAAATGGTTTTGCTGCTGCTCTGTTTGCAGGTTTCGTAACTCAGTATTTGTGTTTTTGTTTAAGTAAAGTGTAGACTACTAGACTACATTTTCAGCTTTAGTTGCTATCATATGATCTGAACAGATCCGTTACACCACAGATTGAGTTTATCGTAAGGATGGCAAACATAACGATTTTACTATTCGATTATTCGGTCGGGAAGGTATTCGAATATTCGATATAATTCTATCAAAAACTCAAAATCACTCAAATTGGCATTTTTGAGAACAATATAATAAAAATCCTACTTTAAATAGTACTTTTTGGTAATTTTGAGCAGTTAATTAAAAAATGAAAGATACATGGGGGTGGTTGTTGTTGCAAACTGTCTGTAATATTTCAAAGGAATTTTCTCGTCTAAACAGTTTTGACATCATTATTAAACACTACCTACCTTAGCACCTACTGTTTTATGATGGTTCCAAAAGAAAACAATGTATCTCACAGTTTATTTCATATACATTTGCATATTATATAATATTTTTTCCCGAATATTTGAATGCTGGAATAGTATTCGGATATTCGGACGTCCGAGCGAATATTCATTGCTATCCCTAGTTTATCGTTATCCCACAGCTACTTATTTCCATTTACAGGTTATACAGCAGTCCATCCAGTCTCATGTTGCCCATCAACCAACCAATGTCATTGTTTTCCTACACATGGCCTGCCAGTTTCATCCAGAATTCTAATTCTGATAAAGTGTTCCTTATCTTAAGGTGGGTATGATTCTTTTGTGAGTTCTAACAACAGTAAAGTATCTCTTATCGTGCGTGCGTGCCCCCCCCCCCCACCCTCAATGAGTGGATCAGGGATATAGAAATTGTATAGGCCTGTCTGTCCGTCACATTAACTTAACCATTGCACACATGGGTTTTGTTTAATTTTCCGCCCATTTTAAGCAGAGTTATAGCCCTTGACCTAGTGAAATTGAATGTTTCAAACTTGGTGTTTCATGTACATGTAGTTTCAAAGTTACAGGGCATGCAAAGTTACAGGGCATGCAAAGTTACAGGGCATGCAAAGTTACAGGGCATGCAAAGTTACAGGGCATGCAAAGTTACAGGGCATGCAAAGTTACAGGGCATGCAAAGTTACAGGGCATGCAGTTATGAAACTTCATGGGAAGGTTTGTTAGCATGTGGATTGGCACCCTTGTTGTTTATACAAATTTATTTTAGCTCGATTGCGAAACAAGTTCTTTCAACTTATATTAATCACTCTCGAATGGAATCCATCGCCATGAAGGAGAGAAAAGAGGCATGTGGAATTTAAATGCCTTGCATAAGGGCACAATCGTAATGGCTCCAGCGGGGCTCGAACTCCGGACCTTTCACACCTGAAGCGACCGCGCATCCACTGCGCTATCACGACTTCCACTGCTGTTTCAATACAGTTCAGTACAGTTGTCCAGATTCGATATTATATAAATATTTCATCTTCGTGAGTGTGACAGTGGATATTGTCAACCTGAGGATTCGCCTCGGTCGACATTATATTTCCGAGGATTGACAATATACTCACAGAGATGAAATATTACTTTTGTTATACCGAACAATCAGCTGTTCTGGCTTTATGTTGTTTGGAAATCCAGTCAAAACATTCTTTGAGACTACATGAAAACAAGATGGCGCCATAACAAATAAAATCACATTGAAATTAAACGGTAAAGTCCGAGTAGCGTGATTTATGTTCGTGTTCCGAATGAGGCTATTCAGAGGTGAGACAATGCCATGAGACATTGAAAAATGTCGCCCGCTTGGGTATGGCAAATTTTGCATGGGGTAGTCACGTGAAGTATAACATTGACAAATGATTGCGTACATCAAGTAGGTGTGATGGCAATGCACTATGATCAGTGTTCACGAAACTTTGCCAGAGGAAGTCTGACACCGGTCAGTCGAAATGATTAAAATGCACGTAAAATTATAATTTATTTTCTGACCGAAGGATTTTTATTGTCTGACATGTCCGACGGGCCTACAGATTTCTGGAAGACTGCTATCCCGATTTCTATTTTGGATGCCTTGTTCCTTATCACATACAGCTATACCACAGAGTATGAATGGGCAATTGAATGGTCTATGTCGACAGGGTATATATCAGTTTTCGGAGCATATTTTAGGTCAGACTGTTTGGGAGAAGTGAGAAAGCTTGTCCTTAAATGGTGTTGTTTAATAAATTTCAACAAAATATTGCTAAAATGCATAGTTTGACCATTAAATACAATATTTGAATAGAAGGAGTGCTTCATAATGGAATTAAATTTGTATGAAAATTGTAAAAAAAGGGAGAAGTGGGGCCCCAGAGGGCGAAGGCAGGGTCCCTAGGGCGACTATTTCGACCACATCGCCCTCTAAAATGATCCCTCGTGTATCTTACTGGAAATAATTTGGTATGAATGTTTTTCTTTATGGAGAAATGGGGCCCCCAGGGGGCGAAGTCACGGTCCCTAGGGCAACTTTTTCACCCAAATCTCCCTCTAGAATGAGCCCTGGTTTTACATGACATTTTCCTGTCTGCTCCATATAGTTATTGGTTGTGTAAGGTCTAAGGGAATTTACTGCATATTACCGTTGCAACTGCAGCGACCTTGACCCGTAATGTCACAGCAGATATTTGTACGTTTGTTCCTTTACATTTAATGGTTGAGCGCACTTACATTGTATTCCCTGTCTAGGATGAAATGTTCGACTGATTTATGTGGCCATTACTATTTCCTACTCATGACTGAATCTAACATGTGTCAATTGTTTCCTAGGCAACAGATTGGAGAAATACAGGCATCAGCAGTGAAGACAAGGCTCTCGTCTGCTTTGGGTAAAATGTTGATTTCAAGTAATTGTTCATAATAAGAATAATTTTATGTCGATAAGTGGCAAACAACAAATAGATGTTTATAATATATTTTATTGGCATACATGTATAGCTGTGGGAAGGAGGAAACTTAAAATATTGTCTTCCCATATCATATCTAGCCTGGAATGACATCAGGATACAAATTTCCTAGCCTGGAATCACATGATGATATAAATATCCTAGCCTGGAATCACATCAGGATACAAATCTATCCTGGAATCACATCAGGATACAAATCCCCTATCCTGGAATCACATCAGGATACAAATCCCCTATCCTGGAATCACATCAGGATACAAATCCCCTAGCCTGGAATCACATCAGGATACAAATCCCCTAGTCTGGAATCACACCAGGATACAAATCCCCTAGCCTGGAAGTACATCAGGATACAAATCTCCTAGCCTGGAATCACATCAGGATACAAATCCCCTAGCCTGGAATCACATCAAGATACAAATCTCCTAGCCTGGAATCACATCAGGATTCAAGGGTTTTGACATTAATGGAACATACATACATACCATACCATAATACCATACCATAATACCATACCATACCATAATACCATACCATACCATAATACCATACCATACCATAATACCATACCACCATACCATGCATACCATACCATAATACCATACCATGCCATGCCATGCCATACCATACCATACCGATCCCCAATAATAACTATACCTTATGTAGATTGTCTGATCATATTTGCATTTATCATGTGATCCAACCACATTAGATCTAACCATTTAAATTGA
Source organism: Archivesica marissinica (assembly GCA_014843695.1). Lineage (NCBI taxonomy): Eukaryota > Metazoa > Mollusca > Bivalvia > Venerida > Vesicomyidae > Archivesica > Archivesica marissinica. The sequence goes on from CM026387.1 coordinate 20,327,174, forward strand.
ATTTTAATAAAGCCGCATTCGAATTCCTTAATTTTCACAACCCGGATCACATTAGTTTATACAAATTTATTTTAGCTCGATTGCGAAACAAGTTCTTGCAACTTATATTAATCACACTCGAGACCTCATTCCTGATGGAATCCATCGCCACCAGGGAGAGAGAAGAAAGAGGCAACGTGGAATTTAAATGCCTTGCCTAAAGGCACAATTGTAGCTGCACCGTCACGATTTCCGGACCACATTACGAATTGGGCTAATTTGCTCAATATGTATTTATTGTTGTCATCTCACTGAACCTAAGTAAATGCAAGCCATAAGCATTATCACATGTTCACTTAAGCATGTGAATTTTAATTTTGTGATACGCCTGCTTTATAATGTATGTGTGTGTTTTACGTTTATTTATCGTCGCTACCGGTTGCCCATATGAGAGACGCCTCCTGAAGCGATTAGTCATTTTAGATTTGTGGTGGATAGTGCAATGATACAGAGAGATACCCATTCCAGAGTCTCCTCTGGTTCTTTTACGTGCACGATGTAAAGCACCGACACGAGACCTCGGCTTAATGTCCCATCTGAAAGACTGTTAATTTTATTAGGGTCTTTGACGAGCTTAATCACAGACGCCTTGGTTCTGGACAAATGTTTTCGGATTCAAAACCCCAAAACTAAAAAAAATGTGTTTTATTTTGTTTTTAAGAACACTATGATACATTATATATTCTGATACATACAATTTATTTTAGGCCATTCCAGGCAAGATTTGAAAAATGACACCCCGTCATTATCAATGCATATATACTCAGTACATGTATTTGATAGTGACGGGGCGTTATTTTTAAGTTTTGTGGTTATGAACCCGAACACTTTTGTCTAGACCCCAAGCGCCTGTGAGCTTAATAGCAAAACTCCAAAACGAGTTAATAAATGTGTGTATTACGTTTATTTATCGTCGCTACCGGTTGCCCATATGAGCGACGCCTCCTGAAGAGATTAGTCATTTTAGATTTTGGAGGATAGTGCAATGATACAGACAGAGACCCATTCCAGAATCTCCTCTGGTTCTTTAACGTGCACTGTGTAAAGCACCGACACGAGACCTCGGTTTATCGTCCCATCTGAAAGACTGTTAATTTTATTAGGGTCAGATGGGGGATTGAACCTGCGATCCCTGGATTACCAGTCTAGCGTGTTACCACGGGACTACTGTCTTTTATAATGTAAAAACTTGTGCGTGTATTTATAGAAGACAATGTGAATGCACAAGAAATAAGGGAACAGACTTGCAGCTTCCTGCAATATTTAATGGACTACATACAGAGGTAATCTTGGTTTAATTTATCATTCAAAACATAATAATTTCCATGTAGTTCTTTTTTTAGACATTTAGTTGCTTTATTTATAGGATTTAAAGAACATTTTGTGACAAAATTAAGGTTTAGGTAACTGTCAAGTACAGTCAAACCTGTGTTAGTGGTCACCTTTATTAAGCAGCCTACCTGTATTAAGCAGCCAGTATCCAGATTCCCAATATTCAGATTACTATAGAATAGAAGAGTTGTTGCCTAGTTTAGGTAACTGTCTTGTATGTTAAATAGAAGCGTTTCTGCCTGGTTTAGGTAACTATCTTGTATGTTAAATAGAAGAGTTGTTGCATGGTTTAGGTAACTATCTTGTATGTTAAATAGAAGAGTTGTTGCATGGTTTAGGTAACTATCTTGTATGTTAAATAGAAGAGTTGTTGCCTGGTTTAGGTAACTATCTTGTATGTTAAATAGAAGAGTTGTTGCCTGGTTTAGGTAACTGTCTTGTATGTTAAATAGAAGAGTTGTTGCCTAGTTTAGGTAACTGTCTTGTATGTTAAATAGAAGAGTTGTTGCCTGGTTTAGGTAACTGTCTTGTATGTTAAATAGAAGAGTTGTTGCCTGGTTTAGGTAACTGTCTTGTATGTTAAATAGAAGAGTTGCTGCCTGGTTTAGGTAACTGTCTTGTATGTTAAATAGAAGAGTTGCTGCCTGGTTTAGGTAACTGTCTTGTATGTTAAATAGAAGTGTTGTTGCCTGGTTTAGGTAACTATCTTGTATGTTAAATAGAAGAGTTGTTGTCTGGTTTAGGTAACTATCTTGTATGTTAAATAGAAGAGTTGCTGCCTGGTTTAGGTACCTGTCAAGTATGTTAAATAGAAGAGTTGTTGTCTGGTTTAGGTAACTATCTTGTATGTTAAATAGAAGAGTTGTTGCCTGGTTTAGGTAACTATCTTGTATGTTAAATAGAAGAGTTGCTGCCTGGTTTAGGTACCTGTCAAGTATGTTAAATAGAAGAGTTGTTGCCTGGTTTAAGTAACTGTCTTGTATGTTAAATAGAAGAGTTGTTGTCTGGTTTAGGTAACTATCTTGTATGTTAAATAGAAGAGTTGTTGTCTGGTTTAAGTAACTGTCTTGTATGTTAAATAGAAGAGTTGTTGCCTGGTTTAGGTAACTGTCTTGTATGTTAAATAGAAGAGTTTTTGCCTGGTTTAGGTAACTGTCAAGTATGTTAAATAGAAGAGTTTTTGCCTGGTTTAAGTAACTGTCTTGTATGTTAAATAGAAGAGTTATTGCCTGGTTTAGGTAACTGTCAAGTATGTCAAATAGAAGAGTTTTTGCCTGGTTTAGGTAACTATCTTGTATGTTAAATAGAAGAGTTGTTGCCTGGTTTAAGTAACTGTCTTGTATGTTAAATAGAAGAGTTGTTGCCTGGTTTAGGTAACTATCTTGTATGTTAAATAGAAGAGTTGTTGCCTGGTTTAGGTAACTATCTTGTATGTTAAATAGAAGAGTTTTTGCCTGGTTTAGGTAACTATCTTGTATGTTAAATAGAAGAGTTGTTGCCTGGTTTAGGTAACTGTCTTGTATGTTAAATAGAAGAGTTGTTGCCTTGTTTAGGTAACTGTCTTGTATGTTAAATAGAAGAGTTGTTGCCTGGTTTAGGTAACTGTATTGTATGTTAAATAGAAGTGTTGTTGCCTGGTTTAGGTAACTGTCTTGTATGTTAAATAGAAGAGTTGTTGCCTGGTTTAGGTAACTGTCTTGTATGTTAAATAGAAGTGTTGTTGCCTGGTTTAGGTAACTGTCTTGTATGTTAAATAGAAGAGTTGCTGCCTGGTTTAGGTAACTGTCTTGTATGTTAAATAGAAGTGTTGTTGCCTGGTTTAGGTAACTATCTTGTATGTTAAATAGAAGAGTTGTTGTCTGGTTTAGGTAACTATCTTGTATGTTAAATAGAAGAGTTGCTGCTTGGTTTAGGTACCTGTCAAGTATGTTAAATAGAAGAGTTGTTGCCTGGTTTAGGTAACTATCTTGTATGTTAAATAGAAGAGTTGTTGCCTGGTTTAGGTAACTATCTTGTATGTTAAATAGAAGAGTTGCTGCCTGGTTTAGGTACCTGTCAAGTATGTTAAATAGAAGAGTTGTTGCCTGGTTTAAGTAACTGTCTTGTATGTTAAATAGAAGAGTTGTTGTCTGGTTTAGGTAACTATCTTGTATGTTAAATAGAAGAGTTGTTGTCTGGTTTAAGTAACTGTCTTGTATGTTAAATAGAAGAGTTATTGCCTGGTTTAGGTAACTGTCAAGTATGTTAAATAGAAGAGTTGTTGCCTGGTTTAGGTAACTGTCTTGTATGTTAAATAGAAGAGTTTTTGCCTGGTTTAGGTAACTGTCAAGTATGTTAAATAGAAGAGTTTTTGCCTGGTTTAAGTAACTGTCTTGTATGTTAAATAGAAGAGTTATTGCCTGGTTTAGGTAACTGTCTTGTATGTTAAATAGAAGAGTTGTTGCCTGGTTTAGGTAACTGTCTTGTATGTTAAATAGAAGAGTTGCTGCCTGGTTTAGGTAACTGTCTTGTATGTTAAATAGAAGAGTTGCTGCCTGGTTTAGGTAACTGTCTTGTATGTTAAATAGAAGTGTTGTTGCCTGGTTTAGGTAACTATCTTGTATGTTAAATAGAAGAGTTGTTGTCTGGTTTAGGTAACTATCTTGTATGTTAAATAGAAGAGTTGCTGCCTGGTTTAGGTAACTGTCTTGTATGTTAAATAGAAGAGTTGTTGCCTGGTTTAGGTAACTGTCTTGTATGTTAAATAGAAGAGTTGTTGCCTGGTTTAGGTAACTGTCTTGTATGTTAAATAGAAGAGTTGCTGCCTGGTTTAGGTAACTGTCTTGTATGTTAAATAGAAGAGTTGTTGCCTGGTTTAGGTAACTGTCTTGTATGTTAAATAGAAGTGTTGTTGCCTGGTTTAGGTAACTGTCTTGTATGTTAAATAGAAGAGTTGTTGCCTGGTTTAGGTAACTGTCTTGTATGTTAAATAGAAGTGTTGTTGCCTGGTTTAGGTAACTGTCTTGTATGTTAAATAGAAGTGTTGTTGCCTGGTTTAGGTAACTGTCTTGTATGTTAAATAGAAGAGTTGTTGCCTGGTTTAGGTAACTGTCTTGTATGTTAAATAGAAGAGTTGTTGCCTGGTTTCAGTAACCCATTGACAGATGATTGTGTAGGCAGACTTGTATCAGGACTACATTCACTGTTGCTACATATCGGCAGGCTCTCTGAATTACCTCATCATGTGATACAGACATCTGCTACAGGGAGCAAGGTAAGACAGATTGGCGTATTTTTCCCATTTACATCCGTATTTAAAATATTTAAATAGTTTTAACCTATTTTCGCTGACAGAGGTGACGCATGGTTCAATAGTATTCCGTTGTGCGTACCGGTAGCCTAATGCAACTGTCACCTGACTGGTTCAGTAGCCGAATATAAACAGACAACTTGTTGGGAATTTTTTCCCACCAAAATGATGCGGTTTATGAGCATTTCAGGTAGCTATCCGAATTGGGAAAAAATGTACAAATATGAGTTGTAATATTGTTAGTTATTGATGTTATTAAGTCAAAATAATATATTCAATATTTGCCCATGCATAAATAAAAAAATTCATGTACGCCGTGCATAGGTGCCCTAAAGTATCTAGTTCCCCATGGAGACAGGTGCCGTTGCGATAGCTGTATTTAGGCGCATGGTTACGTAATGAAGCTAAAATTTTCAACAACAATTTTATGAAAGTTATGTTCACGACTTAAGAAAATGATAATATACGGCAAGTGCATTTAACTTTTTTTATATGCCATATGTAGGATTTACGCCGAGCATAGGTTCCACCACTCTATATAGGGAGTGAGGTACGACAGATTGATATAAACGTGTAGGCTGTCAGAATTACCCTATATAGGGAGTGAGGTAGGACAGATTGATATAAACTTGTAGGCTGTCAGAATTACCCTATATAGGGAGTGAGGTACGACAGATTGATATAAACGTGTAGGCTGTCAGAATTACCCTATATAGGGAGCAAGGTAGGACAGATTGATATAAACTTGTAGGCTGTCAGAATTACCCTATATAGGGAGTGAGGTAGGACAGATTGATATAAACTTGTAGGCTGTCAGAATTACCCTATATAGGGAGTGAGGTAGGACAGATTGATATAAACTTGTAGGCTGTCAGAATTACCCTATATAGGGAGCAAGGTAGGACAGATTGATACAAACTGTCAGAATTACCCTATATAGGGAGCAAGGTAGGACAGATTGATATAAACTTGTAGGCTGTCAGAATTACCCTATATAGGGAGCAAGGTAGGACAGATTGATATAAATGTGTAGGCTGTCAGAATTATCCTATATAGGGAGCAAGGTAGGACAGATTGATACAAACTTGTAGGCTGTCAGAATTATCCTATATAGGGAGTGAGGTAGGACAGATTGATATAAACTTGTAGGCTGTCAGAATTACCCTATATAGGGAGCAAGGTAGGACAGATTGATACAAACTTGTAGGCTGTCAGAATTATCCTATATAGGGAGTGAGGTAGGACAGATTGATACAAACTTGTAGGCTGTCAGAATTATTCTATATAGGGAGTGAGGTAGGACAGATTGATACAAACTTGTAGGCTGTCAGAATTATCCTATATAGGGAGCGAGGTAGGACAGTCTGGTATGCTGCTGCTCCCATATGAAAGACAGTTAATCTTATTAGGGTCAGACGGGGGATCGAACCTGCGATCCCTGGATTACCAGTCCAGCGTGTTCCCACTGGATTACAGATCCGTCTGTAACTTGTGTATTTATTTCAGAGCAGTATAGCGCACCAGTGTTTGCATCTTCATCTAGATATCTACTGGAGAATGCTGTCCATTCTTCACATACTTCAGATACAATACCCAGGTAACTTAGTTTATACAGTTATTTTAGCTAGATCGCGAAACAAGTTCCTACAACTTATATTAATCTGAATCACGGTTTAGTCTAGTCATGTATGAAGTTACGGTTTAGTCTATCTAGTCATGTATGTAGTCTAGTCATGTATGAAGTAATAGTTCAGTCTAGTCATGTATGAAGTAATAGTTTAGTCTAGTCATGTATGAAGTTATGGTTTAGTCTAGTCATGTATGAAGTTATGGTTTAGTCTAGTCATGTATGAAGTTATGGTTTAGTCTAGTCATGTATGAAGTTATGGTTTAGTCTAGTCATGTATGAAGTTATGGTTTAGTCTAGTCATGTATGAAGTTACGGTTTAGTCCAGTCATGTATGAAGTTATGGTTTAGTCTAGTCATGTATGAAGTTACGGTTTAGTCTAGTCATGTATGAAGTTACGGTTTAGTCTATTTATGTATGAAGTAATGTGTAGATAGTTTAGTCATGTATGAAGTAATTGTGTAGATAGTTTAGTCATGTATGAAGTAATAGTTTAGATAGTTTAGTCATGTATGAAGTAATGTGTAGATAGTTTAGTCATGTATGAAGTAATGTGTAGATAGTTTAGTCATGTATGAAGTAATGTGTAGATAGTTTAGTCATGTATGAAGTAATGTGTAGATAGTTTAGTCATGTATGAAGTAATGTGTAGATAGTCTAGTCGTGTATGAAGTAATGTGTAGATAGTTTAGTCATGTATGAAGAAGATTCAATGCTTGTATTTCCTCCACTATTTCAACTGTACTGCATTTTCCGGTATATTGTGCTTTCCTAAGATGCTGTAAGTGCATTGCACATGCATGTTCAAATTTGAGTCTTATTAACTTTAGTTGAACAATTAATGATTCCCAGGTAATTTCCCATTAAAATGCTATTTGTGAATCGATTTCACTCAAATATTAGCTATTTGACACATTTCTTGAGACTTGTTACTGGAAACATTCACAAGTCCATACAATAATTATCTCCAATCTAGCATCAACTGCTTTAACCTAATCAATTTTACCTGTTTGTAATAAGTTTCAAGGAACGAATGTGAAAGGGAAATGTTTTGTGCCGGCGTGTCTGTCGTTGCGTTGCGCTGCGTACTGAAGGGATTCACAATAGTGGTGAGCACTGTAAGATGAAGTGTTGAACTCTAAATTTAGAGTAATAGATCAAATGTCAAGGTTATTCTAGGAAGTAGGAGTTCTGCCAAAAATCGGATGCAAAAGTTTGTCAAACTGCACAGAAATATGCAGCATCCAGTAACACAATGTATGTAATGATGTACCTATATCTCGAAAGTCAAATTGGATCCACATTCTGATATTTTTCAAATGTACATTATAGTAGTCTCCGTGGCCTAGTGGTTAAGGCGTCCGCCTACGGACTGGGAGGTCGAAGGTTCGAATCCCACCAGGGGTTCATTCTGATATGGCCGGTTGGTGAGCCGCCAGCTAGTTAAATAATGGTTACCGATTGCCTACCAGTCCGGCGCCTGGCATACAAGCTTTCGGGAAGTACTGATGGTCATAAAAAGAGGTGTCTCATAAGTCAAAAATGGCTGGCCCGTTAAATAGGAGTGACACTATAATAAACAAACACTTTCACTATAGTATGCATAGCATAGAATCATGTGTGTTCAACTTTTGATCGGGCAGATTTGGTTGAAAGCTACTCAGTTGAAGTATATTGCCCTTAATGTGCATACTCTTTATGAATGTTTCTCCGAGACCGGAAATCGCACAAAACAAAATTTTCAACAGGCCCGAGACATTTTTACACACAGGCCTGAAGGCTTGTCAGATTTAAGGAGATTTTGATTTTGAGGGCCCCGGGCTTTGGGCTGTCCTATTTTTCAAGCATTGAATAAAGAAAGGTGTTTGTTGATCTCATGTCCGAGATCTGACTCTGTGATTATAAATAATAAACATAACACATGTGCTGTGGCTACAACCAGAGCATAGTGTCGTCCATATTCTAGTAACACATTTATATTTCATAACATGTTTGATGTGATTTCAGTTTGTAGATACAACAGTAAGCTATGTGTAGCCCCTGGCAATGACAATGACTCTACTCTGTATGAACAAATGTTACATATTGTGCTATGGGACCTTGTTGTTCTAGCACATGTCAGGTATATCAACAAGGTAAGTCCACGGAATATCTCTTGCTGTCGTATTACAATATTTTCTTCAGTCGATTATACCGCACTTTGAAAACATGGAGGCCATATTGAAATCATGCCATGCGTAATTCTGCCTGGCTGTCTTTTCAAACGTATGTCATCGTATCATCTCCAAACAGGAAGCGTGTGTGTGAAGTGTGTTTGTTCATATCTTCACTGTGGGTCGCTGGGTGTCTGTGTGAAGTGTGTTTGTTCATATCTTCACTGTGGGTCGCTGGGTGTCTGTGTGAAGTGTGTTTGTTCATATCTTCACTGTGGGTCGCTGGGTGTCTGTGTGAAGTGTGTTTGTTCATATCTTCACTGTGGGTCGCTGGGTGTCTGTGTGAAGTGTGTTTGTTCATATCTTCACTAGTCTTGTAGATTTGCTCGTGTTATGCTAGTACTGTGCACCTGGTAAATGTGTACTATCGTATAATCCATGATACACGTGTTCCAGGTGACCAACCAGGATCCACAGAAAACTGCCATGTTTTCTTGTAGTTGTGTCAAGGAGCTGTGGTTATTGATTCTTAGATTGACCGAATGGAGATCTAGTAACCACATTGGAGAGGTATGTACTAGCATTTTATTCCTTGTTTGACCGAATGGAGATCTAGTTACTATACCAGAGAGGTATAAGCCATGTTTGATTCTTTGATTGGTTGTATAGAGATCTAGTTACTATACCAGAGAGGTATAAGCCATGTTTGATTCTTTGATTGGTTGTATAGAGATCTAGTTACTATACCAGAGAGGTATAAGCCATGTTTGATTCTTTGATTGGTTGTATAGAGATCTAGTTACTACACCAGAGAGGTATATGCCATGTTTGATTCTTTGATTGGTTGTATAGAGATCTAGTTACTACACCAGAGAGGTATAAGCCATGTTTGATTCTTTGATTGATTGTATAGAGATCTAGTTACTACACCAGAGAGGTATAAGCCATGTTTGATTCTTTGATTGGTTGTATAGAGATCTAGTTACTACACCAGAGAGGTATAAGCCATGTCTGATTCTTTGATTGGTTGTATAGAGATCTAGTTACTACATCAGAGAGGTATAAGCCATGTTTGATTGGTTATATAGAGATCTAGTTACTACACCAGAGAGGTATATGCCATGTTTGATTGATTGTATAGAGATCTAGTTACTACACCAGAGAGGTATAAGCCATGTTTGATTCTTTGATTAGTTGTATAGAGATCTAGTTACTACACCAGAGAGGTATAAGCCATGTTTGATTCTTTGATTGGTTGTATAGAGATCTAGTTACTACACCAGAGAGGTATATGCCATGTTTGATTCTTTGATTGGTTGTATAGAGATCTAGTTACTACATCAGAGAGGTATAAGCCATGTTAGATTGGTTGTATAGAGATCTAGTTACTACATCAGAGAGGTATAAGCCATGTTTGATTCTTTGATTGGTTGTATAGAGATCTAGTTACTACACCAGAGAGGTATAAGCCATGTTAGATTGGTTGTATAGAGATCTAGTTACTACATCAGAGAGGTATAAGCCATGTTAGATTGGTTGTATAGAGATCTAGTTACTACATCAGAGAGGTATAAGCCATGTTTGATTCTTTGATTGGTTGTATAGAGATCTAGTTACTACACCAGAGAGGTATAAGCCATGTTTGATTGGTTGTATAGAGATCTAGTTACTATACCAGAGAGGTGTATGCCATGTTTGATTCTTTGATTGGTTGTATAGAGATCTAGTTACTACATCAGAGAGGTATAAGCCATGTTTGATTCTTTGATTGGTTGTATAGAGATCTAGTTACTACACCAGAGAGGTATAAGCCATGTTAGATTGGTTGTATAGAGATCTAGTTACTACATTAGAGAGGTATAAGCCATGTTTGATTCTTTGATTGGTTGTATAGAGATCTAGTTACTACACCAGAGAGGTATAAGCCATGTTAGATTGGTTGTATAGAGATCTAGTTACTACATCAGAGAGGTATAAGCCATGTTTGATTCTTTGATTGGTTGTATAGAGATCTAGTTACTACATCAGAGAGGTATAAGCCATGTCTGATTCTTTGATTGGTTGTATAGAGATCTAGTTACTACATCAGAGAGGTATATGCCATGTTTGATTGGTTGTATAGAGATCTAGTTACTACACCAGAGAGGTATAAGCCATGTTTGATTCTTTGATTGGTTGTATAGAGATCTAGTTACTACACCAGAGAGGTATATGCCATGTTTGATTCTTTGATTGGTTGTATAGAGATCTAGTTACTACATCAGAGAGGTATAAGCCATGTTTGATTCTTTGATTGGTTGTATAGAGATCTAGTTACTACATCAGAGAGGTATAAGCCATGTCTGATTCTTTGATTGGTTGTATAGAGATCTAGTTACTACATCAGAGAGGTATATGCCATGTTTGATTGGTTGTATAGAGATCTAGTTACTACACCAGAGAGGTATAAGCCATGTTTGATTCTTTGATTGGTTGTATAGAGATCTAGTTACTACACCAGAGAGGTATATGCCATGTTTGATTCTTTGATTGGTTGTATAGAGATCTAGTTACTACATCAGAGAGGTATATGCCATGTTTGATTCTTTGATTGGTTGTATAGAGATCTAGTTACTACACCAGAGAGGTATATGCCATGTTTGATTGGTTGTATATAGATCTAGTTACTACACCAGAGAGGTATAAGCCATGTTTGATTGGTTGTATAGAGATCTAGTTACTACACCAGAGAGGTATAAGCCATGTTTGATTGGTTGTATAGAGATCTAGTTACTACACCAGAGAGGTATAAGCCATGTTTGATTCTTTGATTGGTTGTATAGAGATCTAGTTACTACACCAGAGAGGTATAAGCCATGTTTGATTGGTTGTATAGAGATCTAGTTACTACACCAGAGAGGTATAAGCCATGTTTGATTCTTTGATTGGTTGTATAGAGATCTAGTTACTACACCAGAGAGGTATATGCCATGTTTGATTGGTTGTATAGAGATCTAGTTACTACACCAGAGAGGTATAAGCCATGTTTGATTCTTTGATTGGTTGTATAGAGATCTAGTTACTACACCAGAGAGGTATATGCCATGTTTGATTCTTTGATTGGTTGTATAGAGATCTAGTTACTACATCAGAGAGGTATAAGCCATGTTTGATTCTTTGATTGGTTGTATAGAGATCTAGTTACTACATCAGAGAGGTATATGCCATGTTTGATTGGTTGTATAGAGATCTAGTTACTACATCAGAGAGGTATAAGCCATGTTTGATTCTTTGATTGGTTGTATAGAGATCTAGTTACTACATCAGAGAGGTATAAGCCATGTTTGATTCTTTGATTGGTTGTATAGAGATCTAGTTACTACATCAGAGAGGTATAAGCCATGTTTGATTCTTTGATTGGTTGTATAGAGATCTAGTTACTACATCAGAGAGGTATAAGCCATGTTTGATTCTTTGATTGGTTGTATAGAGATCTAGTTACTACATCAGAGAGGTATAAGCCATGTTTGATTCTTTGATTGGTTGTATAGAGATCTAGTTACTACATCAGAGAGGTATAAGCCATGTTTGATTCTTTGATTGGTTGTATAGAGATCTAGTTACTACATCAGAGAGGTATAAGCCATGTTTGATTCTTTGATTGATTGTATAGAGATCTAGTTACTACACCAGAGAGGTATATGCCATGTTTGATTGGTTGTATAGAGATCTAGTTACTACACCAGAGAGGTATATGCCATGTTTGATTGGTTGTATAGAGATCTAGTTACTACATCAGAGAGGTGTATGCCATGTTTGATTCTTTGATTGGTTGTATAGAGATCTAGTTACTACATCAGAGAGGTGTATGCCATGTTTGATTCTTTGATTGGTTGTATAGAGATCTAGTTACTACATCAGAGGTGTATGCCATGTTTGATTCTTTGATTGGTTATATAGAGATCTAGTTACTACACCAGAGAGGTATATGCCATGTTTGATTGGTTGTATAGAGATCTAGTTACTACATCAGAGAGGTATATGCCATGTTTGATTGGTTGTATAGAGATCTAGTTACTACATCAGAGAGGTATATGCCATGTTTGATTGGTTGTATAGAGATCTAGTTACTACATCAGAGAGGTATATGCCATGTTTGATTGGTGTATAGAGATCTAGTTACTACATCAGAGAGGTATATGCCATGTTTGATTGGTTGTATAGAGATCTAGTTACTACACCAGAGAGGTGTATGCCATGTTTGATTGGTTGTATAGAGATCTAGTTACTACATCAGAGAGGTATAAGCCATGTTTGATTCTTTGATTGGTTGTATAGAGATCTAGTTACTACACCAGAGAGGTGTATGCCATGTTTGATTATTTGATTGTTTGTATAGAGATCTAGTTACTACATCAGAGAGGTGTATGCCATGTTTGATTGGTTGTATAGAGATCTAGTTACTACATCAGAGAGGTATAAGCCATGTTTGATTCTTTGATTGATTGTATAGAGATCTAGTTACTACATCAGAGAGGTATATGCCATGTTTGATTGGTTGTATAGAGATCTAGTTACTACACCAGAGAGGTGTATGCCATGTTTGATTCTTTGATTGGTTGTATAGAGATCTAGTTACTACACCAGAGAGGTATATGCCATGTTTGATTCTTTGATTGGTTGTATAGAGATCTAGTTACTACATCAGAGAGGTGTATGCCATGTTTGATTCTTTGATTGGTTATATAGAGATCTAGTTACTACACCAGAGAGGTATAAGCCATGTTAGATTGGTTGTATAGAGATCTAGTTACTACATCAGAGAGGTATAAGCCATGTTTGATTCTTTGATTGATTGTATAGAGATCTAGTTACTACACCAGAGAGGTATAAGCCATGTTTGATTGGTTGTATAGAGATCTAGTTACTATACCAGAGAGGTGTATGCCATGTTTGATTCTTTGATTGGTTGTATAGAGATCTAGTTACTACATCAGAGAGGTATAAGCCATGTTTGATTCTTTGATTGGTTGTATAGAGATCTAGTTACTACATCAGAGAGGTATATGCCATGTTTGATTGGTTGTATAGAGATATAGTTACTACATCAGAGAGGTGTATGCCATGTTTGATTCTTTGATTGGTTGTATAGAGATCTAGTTACTACACCAGAGAGGTATATGCCATGTTTGATTGGTTGTATAGAGATCTAGTTACTACATCAGAGAGGTATAGCCATGTTTGATTGGTTGTATAGAGATCTAGTTACTACATCAGAGAGGTATATGCCATGTTTGATTGGTTGTATAGAGATCTAGTTACTACACCAGAGAGGTATAGCCATGTTTGATTGGTTGTATAGAGATCTAGTTACTACATCAGAGAGGTATAAGCCATGTTAGATTGGTTGTATAGAGATCTAGTTACTACATCAGAGAGGTATAAGCCATGTTTGATTCTTTGATTGGTTGTATAGAGATCTAGTTACTACACCAGAGAGGTGTATGCCATGTTAGATTGGTTGTATAGAGATCTAGTTACTACATCAGAGAGGTATAAGCCATGTTAGATTGGTTGTATAGAGATCTAGTTACTACATCAGAGAGGTATAAGCCATGTTTGATTCTTTGATTGGTTGTATAGAGATCTAGTTACTACACCAGAGAGGTATAAGCCATGTTTGATTGGTTGTATAGAGATCTAGTTACTACACCAGAGAGGTGTATGCCATGTTTGATTCTTTGATTGGTTGTATAGAGATCTAGTTACTACATCAGAGAGGTATAAGCCATGTTTGATTCTTTGATTGGTTGTATAGAGATCTAGTTACTACACCAGAGAGGTATAAGCCATGTTGATGCCATGTTGATGTTATAGAGATCTAGTTACTACCAGAGAGGTTAGCCATGTTGATTGGTTGTATAGAGATCTAGTTACTAACAGAGAGGTTAGCCATGTTTGATTCTTTGATTGGTTGTATAGAGATCTAGTTACTACATCAGAGAGGTATAAGCCATGTTTGATTCTTTGATTGGTTGTATAGAGATCTAGTTACTACATCAGAGAGGTATATGCCATGTTTGATTGGTTGTATAGAGATCTAGTTACTACACCAGAGAGGTATATGCCATGTTTGATTCTTTGATTGGTTGTATAGAGATCTAGTTACTACACCAGAGAGGTATATGCCATGTTTGATTGGTTGTATAGAGATCTAGTTACTACATCAGAGAGGTATAAGCCATGTTTGATTCTTTGATTGGTTGTATAGAGATCTAGTTACTACATCAGAGAGGTATATGCCATGTTTGATTCTTTGATTGGTTGTATAGAGATCTAGTTACTACACCAGAGAGGTATATGCCATGTTTGATTGGTTGTATAGAGATCTAGTTACTACATCAGAGAGGTATAAGCCATGTTTGATTCTTTGATTGGTTGTATAGAGATCTAGTTACTACACCAGAGAGGTGTATGCCATGTTTGATTGGTTGTATAGAGATCTAGTTACTACATCAGAGAGGTATAAGCCATGTTTGATTCTTTGATTGTTATAGAGATTAGTTACTACACAGAGAGGTTATGCCATGTTTGATTGTTTGTATAGAGATCTAGTTACTACATCAGAGAGGTGTATGCCATGTTTGATTGGTTGTATAGAGATCTAGTTACTACATCAGAGAGGTATATGCCATGTTTGATTCTTTGATTGGTTGTATAGAGATCTAGTTACTACATCAGAGAGGTATAAGCCATGTTTGATTCTTTGATTGATTGTATAGAGATCTAGTTACTACACCAGAGAGGTATAAGCCATGTTTGATTGGTTGTATAGAGATCTAGTTACTACATCAGAGAGGTGTATGCCATGTTTGATTCTTTGATTGGTTGTATAGAGATCTAGTTACTACATCAGAGAGGTATATGCCATGTTTGATTGGTTGTATAGAGATCTAGTTACTACATCAGAGAGGTATATGCCATGTTTGATTGGTTGTATAGAGATCTAGTTACTACACCAGAGAGGTATATGCCATGTTTGATTCTTTGATTGGTTGTATAGAGATCTAGTTACTACATCAGAGAGGTATAGCCATGTTTGATTCTTTGATTGGTTGTATAGAGATCTAGTTACTACATCAGAGAGGTATATGCCATGTTTGATTGGTTGTATAGAGATCTAGTTACTACATCAGAGAGGTATAGCCATGTTTGATTGGTTGTATAGAGATCTAGTTACTACACCAGAGAGGTATAAGCCATGTTTGATTTTTGATTGGTTGTATAGAGATCTAGTTACTACATCAGAGAGGTATATGCCATGTTTGATTGGTTGTATAGAGATCTAGTTACTACATCAGAGAGGTATATGCCATGTTTGATTCTTTGATTGGTTGTATAGAGATCTAGTTACTACATCAGAGAGGTATATGCCATGTTTGATTCTTTGATTGGTTGTATAGAGATCTAGTTACTACATCAGAGAGGTATAAGCCATGTTTGATTGGTTGTATAGAGATCTAGTTACTACATCAGAGAGGTATAAGCCATGTTTGATTCTTTGATTGGTTGTATAGAGATCTAGTTACTACATCAGAGAGGTATATGCCATGTTTGATTGGTTGTATAGAGATCTAGTTACTACATCAGAGAGGTATATGCCATGTTTGATTGGTTGTATAGAGATCTAGTTACTACATCAGAGAGGTGTATGCCATGTTTGATTCTTTGATTGGTTGTATAGAGATCTAGTTACTACATCAGAGAGGTATATGCCATGTTTGATTGGTTGTATAGAGATCTAGTTACTACATCAGAGAGGTATATGCCATGTTTGATTCTTTGATTGGTTGTATAGAGATCTAGTTACTACATCAGAGAGGTATATGCCATGTTTGATTGGTTGTATAGAGATCTAGTTACTACACCAGAGAGGTATATGCCATGTTTGATTGGTTGTATAGAGATCTAGTTACTACATCAGAGAGGTATATGCCATGTTTGATTGGTTGTATAGAGATCTAGTTACTACATCAGAGAGGTATATGCCATGTTTGATTGGTTGTATAGAGGTTTAGTTACTACATCAGAGAGGTATATGCCATGTTTGATTGTCTTTGATTGGTTGTATAGAGATCTAGTTACTACACCAGAGAGGTATATGCCATGTTTGATTGGTTGTATAGAGATCTAGTTACTACATCACAGAGGCATATGCCATGTTTGATTCTTAGGTTTGCCGTATGAAGATCCAGTAAATACCTTGGAGGGGTATATTGCAGGTTTTCATTTTTTGGTATGCATTTACCCCACTATGTGTACATTTACCCCACTATGTGTACATTTACCCCACTATGTGTACATTTACCCCACTATGTGTACATTTACCCCACTATGTGTACATTTACCCCACTATGTGTACATTTACCCCACTATGTGTACATTTACCCCACTATGTGTACATTTACCCCACTATGTGTACATTTTCCCCACTATGTGTACATTTACCCCACTATGTGTACATTTACCCCACTATGTGTACATTTACCCCACTATGTGTACATTTACCCCACTATGTGTACATTTACCCCACTATGTGTACATTTTCCCCACTATGTGTACATTTACCCCACTATGTGTACATTTACCCCACTATGTGTACATTTACCCCACTATGTGTACATTTACCCCACTATGTGTACATTTACCCCACTATGTGTACATTTTCCCCACTATGTGTACATTTACCCCACTATGTGTACATTTACCCCACTATGTGTACATTTACCCCACTATGTGTACATTTACCCCACTATGTGTACATTTACCCCACTATGTGTACATTTTCCCCACTATGTGTACATTTACCCCACTATGTGTACATTTACCCCACTATGTGTACATTTACCCCACTATGTGTACATTTACCCCACTATGTATGTTGTTAGCTCCCATATGCACACTATTTACCTCACTTGGTTTACATTACACCTCACACCGTAAGACATGTAGATAAGTTCTTGTTTCAGTCATTGTGGATCGGTATACACCATGTGCTGAAGTCAGTTATGGACGCAGACAAGGAGGAGGTGCACATGGAAGTTGAAGGTAGCATTATGGAAAGGATATAGACCGAGTAGGAGCTGCTTGTGAAAACGAAAGTCTCGTGCACGTGCTACTTGTAACACCGTGTGTTTCATCGCACGTGCAATCACGTTCGTTCTTTTTTCAGACGCACCGAAAATGAGGTCAATATCCAACTTGCACATCCATTACGTGCATCATTATCAGAATATCATACCTGTCCACGTGTACAGATATACCTGCCCACTTGTACAGATATACCTGCCCACTTGTACAAATATACCTGCCCACTTGTACAGATATACCTGCCCACTTGTACAGATATACCTGCCCACTTGTACAGATATACCTGCCCACTTGTACAGATATACCTGCCCACTTGTACAGATATACCTGCCCACTTGTACAGATATACCTGCCCACTTGTACAAATATACCTGCCCACTTGTACAGATATACCTGCCCACTTGTACAGATATACCTGCCCACTTGTACAGATATACCTGCCCACTTGTACAGATATACCTGCCCACTTGTACAGATATACCTGCCCACTTGTACATATATACCTGCCCACTTGTACAGATATACCTGCCCACTTGTACAGATATACCTGCCCACTTGTACAGATATACCTGCCCACTTGTACAGATATACCTGCCCACTTGTACAGATATACCTGCCCACTTGTACAGATATACCTGCCCACTTGTACAGATACACCTGCCCACTTGTACAGATACACCTGCCCACTTGTACAGATACACCTGCCCACTTGTACAGATACACCTGCCCACTTGTACAGATATACCTGCCCACGTGTACAGATATACCTGCCCACTTGTACAGATATACCTGCCCAGTTGTACAGATATACCTGCCCACTTGTACAGATATACCTGCCCACTTGTACAGATAGACCTGGCCTTGTGCATGGTTCCCGCTGTCAGTCGCCAATGGCGACAATTGCGACAAAAAAGAAATATAAGTGCTAAATTTTGTGAATTGGCGAAAATATTTGGCGCAACGTTTTTTTTTTTTTAATTTGTTTTTTTTTGCAGATGTTTTGTCAAATACATGGATTCGAATATTTATTTGTGAACTATATGGCTCTTAGTTGGCTCCAAGTTTTTCAAATTGGCTCCAGTGTTTTTCAATTGGCAACAGAAGTGGCGCAGACAAACATTCAGACAGAGGGAACACTGCTTGTGCACAGATCTACCCACGTGCACAGATAGACCTGTCCACATGTACAGATAGACCTGTCCACGTGTACAGATAGACATGCCCACATGCACAGATAGACCTGTCCACATGTACAGATAGACATGTCCACGTGCACAGGTAGACCTGTCCACACGCACAGATAGACATGCCCACATGTACAGATAGACCTGTCCACATGTACAGATAGACATGTCCACGTGCACAGATAGACCTGTCCACGTGCACAGATAGATCTGCTTACATGTACAGATAGACCTGCCCACATGTACAGATAGACCTGCCCACGAGCACAGATAGACCTGCTCACATGTACAGATAGACCTGCCCACGTGCACAGATAGACCTGCTTACATGTACAGATAGACCTGCCCACATGTACAGATAGACATGTCCACGTGCACAGATAGACCTGCCCACGTGCACAGATAGACCTGCCCACATGTACATATAGACCTGTCCACATGTACAGATAGACCTGTATACGTATAGATAGACCTGTCCACATGTACAGATAGACCTGTCTACTGTACAGATAGACCTGTCCATGTGTATGTGAATTGATTTGACATATTTATTTGTTCACTTTCGTATATAGCATGCAAAGGAGTTTTATATCTTTAATACGTGTCTTTCTGAAATATATCTACCTATGTCAAACAATAGAGTAGGCTAGTAACTAACAATAGAGAACTCTTCTCTCATTCTATGGCTGACTTCCTACAGAATTCAGAAAACTTCTTGACAGTTTCTACTCTATCTAATACCTGTGATGGATAATTGCGGATATTAATTTCTCACCTATAGACTGGCGTTCGGTGCCGTTTTGGGGGTGGGGTATGAGATAAATCTGTCTAACTGGGTAGACAAGAGGACTACTTTATGCTAATTAGATATCACGAACAAGTCCGGTAGTTTCCGTTTATTTCCGCTTCCAAATATTTATTGACAACGGTAAAATCCGAATACTGCCTTGAAGATATGTCATTATAATAACAGCGACCATTTTCCAGTGCATATATTCATTTATTCTAATACATATATTCATTTATTCTAATACATATATTCATTTATTCTAATACATATATACATTGATTCTAATACATATATTCATTTATTCTAATACATATATACATTGATTCTAATACATATATACATTGATTCTAATACATATATTCATTTATTCTAATACATATATTCATTTATTCTAATACATATATACATTGATTCTAATACATATATACATTTATTCTAATACATATATTCATTTATTCTAATACATATATACATTGATTCTAATACATATATACATTATGTACTTCAGACTGTATGTTGATGATGAATCCACCGGAAGGTTTCAAAACGGAGGAACCAGTAGGACTTTGTCTGTGGATCATGTACAATGTAGCTCCTCTATATACCCAGACAGTTCCTGGAACTATGATGGTAATTGTTTACTAGGAAATACCAAGTGATTAACACTACTGGCCTGTGTAGCCACAGCTGATTTCCTTGCCAGGGACTTGAGATAATACCCCTCGGTAAAGCTACAGATATCCTAACCTCTCGTTTATTACATCCTGACAAATGTGAGATTTTAAAATACCATCCATAGTTTATACAAATTTATTTTAGCTCGATTGCGAAACAAGTTATTTCAACTTATATAAATCACTCTCGAGACCTCATTCCTGATGAAATCCATCGCCACGAGGGAGAGAGAAGAGGCAACGTGGAATTTAAATGCCTTGCCTAAGGGCACAATCGTAATGGCTCCAGTGGGGCTCCATCCATATAAGACGATCTTGCCTATAATACAGATTAATTCTCTTCCATCAAATCTTAGAAGTGCAACAACATTGTGTTCTTTCAAAAAGGCTTTGAAGACACACCTTTTTAAATGTTCATATGGAACATAAATATCGAACTGTGTCTGTGCTCAATCAGGATTAAGACTGCAAATGAGCACATTTTATTTAATTATTACCTATATTTTAATTGTTATAATTTTAGATCCGAATATTTTATAGCATATTTAGAATCCATTGTAATTGTGTTTGCTATTTTTGTCTTGTTTTATCTCATTGTATGTGGAAGTTTTATCAATATTTGTGATATTTTAGGCTGTAAAGCGCTTTTGAACGTTTTATTTTTAGATGAAAAGAGCGCTATATAAGTTTGGTATATAATAATAATAATTAATAAAATGAACACCAGACCATGTATAAATTGCAGGTTTGGCCCGTGGAAATTGAAGACATTTTCAGTGTCAGACAGTGTTCTTTTCATAACATAATTGGATACCGTCATTTGCTATGTATACCGTGCAATTTTATTACTAAACACGAGGTAGAATTTGTCTAGTGCGCAGTATACACGGGTACAGCCATCATGACATTTTTTCCAGACAAAATTTAGCGAATATTTCGACCCTATTCGCACCTACGATGATTCAATAAGGTAAACTTAGTATGTTCGACAAACGTTATAAAATAACTGTTAAAAGAATATATCAATAGTATATATATATATATAGATATATATATAGATACCGTCTCTGTGGCCTAGTGTTTAAGGCGTCTGCGAGCGGGAGGTTGAAGGTTCGAATCTTGTCAGCTAGTTAAATAATGGTTACCGATTGCCTACCAGCCTGGCACCTGGCATACGAGCATAGGATTCGGGAAGTACTGATGTTCATAAAAAAAGGTGTCTCATAAGTCAGAAATGGCTGGCCGTTTAAATAGACGTGACACTATAATAAACACTTTAAGTACTTTTTATTTTTATAAAAGCATTGATTAAGACCAAATGTAACGATAGATATCATTTATTTGTTTTAAAGTTGAACAATTATGTCAAAAACTTTGGCAAAAATGGCGGATATTTAGTGATCGTCTATTTCTCGAACTATATCGTATAGAGCTGCAATGACTGATGTCTAGGTAGGTAAGATAACAGAAAAGTTGAAATTATAGTTTATTTGAGATATTGATATAAGGCGATATTTTTTTATGTCTTGGTTTACGGATCAGCCGACCCTAAAAATCAACAGCGGAAAATAAATATAATTTTCATATTTGCCTTATTTTTTTCTCGCCGATGCCTCTTCAGACCCTAAGGAATAAAATACATTCCAAAATCTGCGTCGTAGTTTTCGATAATTGCCATATTTAAATTGTGTATGTATAAGACACACTTCCCCCTCCAAAATAGTATCCAAAAGTCTGGTGCGTTTTATACTCCAGTTTAGAACTAAATTCCATTGTTTCAAAGACTCAAACACAACAAATGGCGTATTACAACAAAGGGACATAAATGTTTCATACTATTTTTCTCTAAGTCCCGTAACGTCCCGTATTTCTTCTGGATTTCGTTCGAGTCTATATATCTATATCGTGTGGAAAATCATTCAAAGTTAAAAATGTTATTTAATTTATGATAAAAAAAATAGAAAATCTAGATAGAAAATAGATTATTAAAAAATATTAAAATCAACAGCAACTTTTATTGAAGGAAAATTAATGATGGTTCACATTTATCTAGTTTTGCAAGCAACCAATTACTGACTGCTGTTGGCATATGTTTTTGTTTGTTTGTTTTATATATGTTTATTTATCGTCACTACCGGTTGCCCATATGAGCGACACCTCATGAAGAGATTACCGGTAGTCATTTTAGATTTTGGAGGATAGTGCAATGATACAGACAGATCCATTCCAGAGTATCCTCTATCTGGTTCTTTTACGTGCACAGTGTAAAGCACCGACACGAGACCTCGGTTTAAAGTCCCATCTGAAATACTGTTAATTTTATTAGGGTCGGACGGGGGATCGAACCTGCAAAAAGCCCTAGTATTTAAAGTGACTTAATTTCATCATGTCAACACCTAATCAAACTTGTCATTCTCAACACATTATCGAGGTTCTCATAATTAGCGGCAAATACGACAAACAGTGGTAATTGTAATAGTAATTGGTTGTTTGAAAAGCTTGCTATTATTGTGAACCATCATTAACCCATTCAACACCAAGTAACTGACATGGACTGGTACATGATATTTAACCCATTCAACACCAAGTAACTGACATGGACTGGTCCATGATATTTTTAGACCAATAAATTAATAACAAAATTACATTTGGATCAGTTCATTTATCAAAATGGGTAAAAAAATTCTAAAAATAGTTATATTACTTGTAAAAAGTGCAGATCCTGATGAGACGGCTCATCACGAGCCGGCTCATCTGGATCTACACTTTTTTGTAAGCCAATTTAGAGGTCTGTGGTGTTGAAAGGGTTAATTGTCTTTTTGATTTTTATTTTGAAATTATCGAATTTCTATCTAAATATTCTACTTTTTTTATCGTAAATTAAACGCTATTTTTAATTTTGAATGATTTTCGATACTGGTGTAGACATCTAGACTCAATGAAATCCGGAACAAGTACAGCACATGCAGGAATTAAAGAATAATATTATGAAACATTTATTTCCCTTTGTTGCAATATGCCATTTGTCATTTTGAGTCCTCGAAAGAATGAAATTTAGTTCTAAAGACCCAGTAGACTTATGGAATCGATTTTAGATTGAAAAAACATGCGTTTTATATAAATATATAGACGAGTATGGTATTAAAAAGCTGTGGATTAGTTCCATTTTACTGACTAAAAATAAAACTTAAAATAAAAGATTGTGTCTTGTCTCCACGCTTGCATTATCGTATATGTTACAGACAGAAGGCTCGCCTATAAGCAATTACCATGACTTGCTGACATTGATGAAGAAACTGTTGTCTACTGTACGTATATTTCACAAACTAGTGAATTAATTGATTGTGTCTATGAATGCATGTAGAACTGGTGGTATCTGGTTGAGATATATAAAGTACAGTCAAACTTCGTTGCCTCAAACTCGACGGGTCTGTGGATAATGGTTCGAGTCATGGGTGGTTCGAGTCAAGGATAGTCAGTCTGGAGTGACTCATGTGATTACGTGTACGACTGTATGTGCAACACATGGAATGTTACAATACATGTATACTGTTTAATTTACTTACACTTACACTCTGTGTCTGACAGACCAGCATTATCACCTTACTACTGTGGAAGTCGTGATAGTGCAGTGGTAGCGCGTTCGCTTCATGTGCGAAAGGCCCAGAGTTTGAGCCCCGCTGGAGCCGTTACAATTGTGCCCGTAGGCAAGGCATTTATATTCCACATTGCCTCTTCTCTCTCCCTCGTGGCGATGGATTCTATCAGGAATGAGGTCACGCGAGTGATTAATATAAGTTATAAGAACTTGTTTCGCAATCGAGCTAAAATAAATCTGTATAAACTAAACTACTGTAGGTTCAAATCCTAACAGAAGTATACTTTCAGGTCAGATGATGAGTTGCATGCATTGATTGTACCAAGATGCCGAGTGGGGTACCAGGGGTTACCGGGGTTACAAGTATACAAAAGAACCCAGCAAACACTCGCATTTGTTATCACTCGCAGTAGGATATTAATAAATGTATTGCATGCTGGGATATACACTGGGATGTCGTCAGTTTTAGTCATACTTTGCTTGTATTGAGTGTAATACAGTCATCTCATAATTTCTTATATATTCTTATATATATATACATGTATACTTGATCAAACAACGTTCAACTTGGTTGAACCAGAAGTTACATGAACATTATTGCTTGTATATTGTAGCCCGGCCTCACTGAATCTGTGATCAGGAGACATTTGAGGACTTGTCTGTTACTGACCAGTAACTGGGAACCAAATACCAACATTCTTATCATGCTCTGGGATTTCTTTTACAAAAGACTTGTAAGTACATATGTTAAGCAATTTTTGACTAGAATTTTGTGCTACATAATTTCTCGTTATACGAGTTAGTTTCTATGTGTCACATACAGAATGATGACAATACACGACTTCTGACAACTTAATTAACCGTTGCTAAATATAATCCATTCACCACTAATATAAGTGGCATTGACTCTTCAATCGTCATTTTTACATAATTACAGACGGATCTGTAGTCCAGTGGTAACACGCTGGTCTGGTAATCCAGGGATCGCAGGTTCGATCCCCCCGTCTGACCCTAATAAAATTAACAGTCTTTCAGATGGGAAGTTAAATCGAGGTCTCGTGTCAGTGCTTTACACCATACACGTAAAAGAACCGGAGGAGACTCTGGAATTGGTCTCTGTCTGTATTATTGCACTATCCTCCAAAATCTAAAATAACTAATCTCTTCAGGAGGCGTCGCTCATATGGGCAACCGGTAGCGACGATAAATAAACGTAAAACACACACACTCGTCATTTTCAATTAAAATCGTGTTATATATTTCATCAAGAGAAGTTGCTGTTTGGTTTATAGGAGGTAAATTACAGTTTAGCAGTTTAGCAGTTTAGCAGTTTAGAGTTTAGCCAATAGGCTCGCTTTATAGCAAGATTCCCAAACCATTTTTGTTTCATAAAATATGATATGAAATCACCACTAGTGTAAGATGCTATAAATAAATCCATCTGGGATATATAGAAAAGCAGGTAGAATAGTTAGTACATGTTGACTAGAAGTGGAAGTCCTCATTCTTGATGGAATCCATCGCCATGAAGGAGAGAGAGAAGAGGCACTGTGGAATTTAAATGCCTTGCCTAAGGGCACAATCGTAACGGCTCCAGCGGGGCTCAAACTCCGGACCTTTCACACCTGAAGCGAACGCGCATCCACTGCGCTATCACGACTTCATTTTTCCTTGAAAAAGGATTTTTAAGCAGAAACATTTGGATGTAGAGAGGACCATATATATATATTACTAGTTCACTGTTATGAACAATCAACATAGGATCTTTTTATGTTTTGTAGAATCAGAGTGAGTCATACCAAAGCAGCAGTGGCACATTGGACGGCCTAGCATGTGTTGATTTAAGTGTGATGAGTATGTATGACCGCTGTAAACAGTGGACACAAGCTCATTGTGCAAGGTAACGGGTTACTTCAATATAACTCATGATTTATAGTGTGCTGAGAGGGAAGTTCAGGGAAGTATTGAGATGGAAGTTCAGGGAAGTATTGAGATGGAAGTTCAGGGAAGTATTGAGATGGAAGTTCAGAGTAGTATTGATAAGGAAGTTCAGGGAAGTATTGAGATGGAAGTTCAGGGAAGTATTGAGATGGAGGTTCAGGGTAGTATTGAGATGGAGGTTCAGGGTAGTATTGAGATGGAAGTTCAGGGTAGTATTGAGATGGAGGTTCAGGGTAGTATTGAGATGGAGGTTCAGGGTAGTATTGAGATGGAAGTTCAGGGTAGTATTGAGATGGAGGTTCAGGGTAGTATTGAGATGGACGTTCAGGGTAGTATTGAGATGGAGGTTCAGGGTAGTATTGATAAGGAAGTTCAGGGAAGTATTGAGATGGAGGTTCAGGGTAGTATTGAGATGGAAGTTCAGGGTAGTATTGAGATGGAAGTTCAGGGAAGTATTGAGATGGAGGTTCAGGGTAGTATTGAGATGGAGGTTCAGGGTAGTATTGAGATGGAGGTTCAGGGTAGTATTGAGATGGAAGTTCAGGGTAGTATTGAGATGGAGGTTCAGGGAAGTATTGAGATGGAGGTTCAGGGAAGTATTGAGATGGAGGTTCAGGGTAGTATTGAGATGGAGGTTCAGGGAAGTATTGAGATGGAGGTTCAGGGTAGTATTGAGATGGAGGTTCAGGGTAGTATTGAGGTGGACGTTCAGGGTAGTATTGAGATGGAGGTTCAGGGTAGTATTGATAAGGAAGTTCAGGGAAGTATTGAGATGGAGGTTCAGAGTAGTATTGATAAGGAAGTTCAGGGAAGTATTGAGATGGGGGTTTGGGGTAGTATTGAGATGGAAGTTCAGGGTAGTATTGAGATGGAAGTTCAGGGAAGTATTGAGATGGAGGTTCAGGGTAGTATTGAGATGGAGGTTCAGGGTAGTATTGAGATGGAGGTTCAGGGTAGTATTGAGATGGAGGTTCAGGGAAGTATTGAGATGGAGGTTCAGGGAAGTATTGAGATGGAAGTTCAGGGAAGTATTGAGATGGAAGTTCAGGGAAGTATTGAGATGGAAGTTCATGGAAGTATTGAGATGGAAGTTCAGGGAAGTATTGAGATGAACGTTCAGGGAAGTATTAGTATGGCAGTTCAGGGAAAGTATTGATATGGAAGTTCAGGGAAGTATTGAGATGGAAGTTCAGGGAAGTATTAGTATGGCAGTTCAGGGAAAGTATTGAGATGGAAGTTCATGGAAGTATTGCGATGGAAGTTCAGGGAAGTATTGAGAGGGAATTTCAGGGTAGTATTGAGATGGAAGTTCAGGGAAAGTATTGAGATGGAAGTTCATGGAAGTATTGATAATGGCAGTACAAGGAATTATGGAGGGACGTGGAAGTTCAGGGAAAGTATTGAGATGGAAGTTCAGGGAAGTATTGAGATGGAAGTTCAGGGAAGTATTGATATAGAAGTTCAGGGAAAGTATTGAGATGGAAGTTCAGGGAAAGTATTGAGATGGAAGTCCACGGTAGTAGTGAGATGGAAGTTCAGGGAAGTATTGATATGGAAGTTCAGGGTAGTATTGATAAGGAAGTTCAGGGAAGTATTGAGATGGAAGTTCAGGGAAGTATTGATATGAAAGTTCAGGGAAAGTATTGAGATGGAAGTTCAGGGAAGTATTGATATGGAAGTTCAGGGTAGTATTGAGATGGAAGTTCAGGGAAGTATTGAGATGGAAGTTCAGGGAAAGTATTGAGATTGAAGTTCAGGGAAGTATTGATATGGAAGTTCAAGGTAGTATTAATAAGGAAGTTCAGGGAAGTATTGAGATGGAAGTTCATGGAAGTATTGCGATGGAAGTTCAGGGAAGTATTGAGATTGAGAACCAGGATAATTTGTATTTAAAAGCATTGAATTGGATGGAAAATATCTGATTCAGGACAGTCGGTCGACTTGTTCCTGTTCACAATAGTTTGATAATTTGCAATGAATGTTTAATTTGATAGAAAACTGCTTAGGAAATCTTCGCAAAGTTCTACGTTGTTGCATTTTAGAGCATTATTCCAGCAGATGTGCAGTCACTGTGGGTTGCTACTCCAGACAATGTCCTGTCTGTAAGATTCTTATCTTCCTATTACTTGAGTATACTAAATTATCATACAGGTACATTGCAATGTGTATGTTTGTTCCATTGCAGCCTCGATAGAGAGACAAGTTACCAGTTGTTCTTGAGACTGTTAAGCCTACATCTTGGTAAATTATACAGCAGTGGGAACACACAGGAGTGGAAACAAGTCAAGGGAAGGTAGTGGTTTTGTAGCTTGTATATACAGTCGAACTTCGTTGCCTTAAACTTGGTTAACCTTTGCTCGAACACGTGGCCTTGTCCCGGCAATAAGCCCAATACCATGCATGTTGTTCCACCTTTGATAATTCGAGCATCCTTTGTTCCTCGGTAAATGTAAAAAAGGACTTTTAAATTAATTGTGACGAAAATTTGAAAATATATCTGTACTTACTTACAGTACGGCATTTTCTGTACATATCTCGGTGAATAAAAACTAGGGATGGCAACGAATAGCGATTTTGCTATTCGAATATTCGTTTGGGAAGGTATTGACAAAGTTAAGGACTTGATTTATATGTGAAAAGTTTAAATAAACTCGCCCACATTGTTCGCCGGAGGCGAGGGTAAATAAGCTTGCCCACAAGGTTCGCTGGAGGCGAGGGTAAATAAGCTCGCTCAGATGGTTCGCCGGAGACGAGGGTAAATAAACTCGCCCACATGGTTCGCCGGAGGTGAGGGTTAATATGCTCGCTCACATGGTTCGCCGGAGGCGAGGGTAAATAAGCTCGCTCACATGGTTCGCCGGAGGCGAGGGTAAATAAGCTTGCTCACATGGTTAGCCAGAGGTGAGTGTAAATAAGCTCATTCATCATCACAGTATTGTGTTTTACTAAAACTGTATTACCTGTGTTTTTATTGTATGTATGTCATGATTTATATATAGATATATTTTTATTTTATATAATACCATGATTTACGCACTTTTGAACGTATGTATTTAGGAAAAGAGTGCTATATAAGTATGGTATACAATAGGGCTGTCACGCTACGCCTGAAGCGTACCACGATATATTGCAATACACGAAACACGCATTACGATATGTACGACAATATACTGCATTTCAGTAGGGACTACGGGACGAGTTGACTTGAGTACGAATTGACTGGATGTAGCTCAGTCATATTAAGTTTGTAAATAAAATCAATGGCTGAACGAGTTATAATTGACACAAAATATTTTGACAAGATGCCAAATAATAATGCATTCTGGGAGTGTTGTAATCCAAAGAGCAGAATTGCAGAAAGAGAACGAAACTGCGGAAATATCGCGCAAAACCCACGCAGTATAATATATTTCTGATCAGTATTGCAATATACCGGTATATCGCGCGCAAAACCCGGTATGTGTCTTTGTATTGAGGTACGATATATTTCTGATCAGTATTGCAATATACCGGTATATCGTGGTCAAAACCTGGTATGTGTCTTTGTATTGCGATACGATATATTTATGATCAGCATTGCAATATACCGGTATATCGTGCGCAAAACCCGGTATGTGTCTTTCTTTGTATTGCGGTACGATATATTTCTGATCAGTTTAGCAATATAACGGTATATCGTGACAGTCCTAGTATATAATAATAATAATATTGTGAATATAGGATCTACTCGAAGTTCCATGCTCGCCGTGTCCAGGAGTTAATGGAGGGTGGATTGTATAACCTCACAACGCTATTCGTAACACTCGGGATCACTGCTGACCTAGAAGATGTTGTAAGTTTTATATATCAACATTTACCCCTGGGCGTACAGTCTTGTAGAATTATGTCTTCCCAGAGTGTGTGTGTGTGTGGGGGGGGGGGGGGGGGGTGATGGAAGGGGGATATTGATTTTGTATTTCCTGTCTGTTTGTCAGAAAGTTTCTCTGGACAAGATATTCTAAACCCATGATAAAAACATTTGTGTGTTTTACGTTTATTTATCGTCGCTACCAGTTGTCCATATGAGCGACGCCTCCTGAAGAGATTAGTCATTTAGTTTTTTGGGGGATAGTGCAATGATACAGACAGAGATCCATTACAGAAATCTCGCAGGCATCTAAGCTTTGTGATGATTTCTACATTAAATCTTGCAGGCATCTAAGCTGCATTAAATCTTGCAGGCATCTAAGCTGTGTGATTTCTATATTAAATCTTGCAGGCATCTAAGCTTTGTGATGATTTCTACATTAAATCTTGCAGGCATCTAAGCTTTGTGATTTCTGCATTCAATCTTGCAGGCATCTAAGCTTTGTGATGATTTCTACATTAAATCTTGCAGGCATCTAAGCTGTGTGATTTCTGCATTAAATCTTGCAGGCATCTAAGCTGTATGATTTCTATGTTAAATCTTGCAGGCATCTAAGCTTTGTGATTTCTGCATTCAATCTTGCAGGCATCTAAGCTGTATGATTTCTATGTTAAATCTTGCAGGCATCTAAGCTGTATGATTTCTATGTTAAATCTTGCAGACATCTAAGCTGTGTGATTTATGTGTTAAATCTTGCAGGCATCTAAGCTTTGTGATGATTTCTATATTAAATCTTGCAGGCATCTAAGCTGTGTGATTTCTACATTAAATCTTGCAGGCATCTAAGCTGTGTGATTTCTACATTAAATCTTGCAGGCATCTAAGCTGTGTGATTTCTATGTTAAATCTTGCAGGCATCTAAGCTGTGTGATTTCTATGTTAAATCTTGCAGGCATCTAAGCTTTATGATTTCTACATTAAATATTGCAGGCATCTAAGCTTAGTGATTTCTATGTTAAATCTTGCAGGCAGCTAAGCTGTGTGATTTCTATATTAAATCTTGCAGCCATCTAAGCTACATTAAATCTTGCAGCCATCTAAGCTTTGTGATTTCTATGTTAAATCTTGCAGGCATCTAAGCTGTGTGATTTCTATATTAAATCTTGCAGGCATCTAAGCTTTGTGATTTTTATATTAAATCTTGCAGGCATCTAAGCTGTGTGATTCATATGTTAAATCTTGCAGCCATCTAAGCTGTGTGATTCATATGTTAAATCTTGCAGCCATCTAAGCTGTGTGATTTCTATGTTAAATCTTGCAGGCATCTAAGCTGTGTGATTTCTATATTAAATCTTGCAGGCATCTAAGCTTTATGGTTTCTATATTAAATCTTGCAGGCATCTAAGCTTTGTGATTTCTATATTAAATATTGCAGGCATCTAAGCTGTGTGATTTCTATGTTAAATCTTGCAGCCATCTAAGCTTTATGGTTTCTATATTAAATCTTGCAGGCATCTAAGCTTTGTGATTTCTATATTAAATCTTGCAGGCATCTAAGCTGTGTGATTCATATGTTAAATCTTGCAGCCATCTAAGCTGTGTGATTTCTATGTTAAATCTTGCAGGCATCTAAGCTGTGTGATTTCTATATTAAATCTTGCAGGCATCTAAGCTTTATGGTTTCTATATTAAATCTTGCAGGCATCTAAGCTTTGTGATTTCTATATTAAATATTGCAGGCATCTAAGCTGTGTGATTTCTATGTTAAATCTTGCAGCCATCTAAGCTTTATGGTTTCTATATTAAATCTTGCAGGCATCTAAGCTTTGTGATTTCTATATTAAATCTTGCAGGCATCTAAGCTGTGTGATTCATATGTTAAATCTTGCAGCCATCTAAGCTGTGTGATTTCTATGTTAAATCTTGCAGGCATCTAAGCTGTGTGATTTCTATATTAAATCTTGCAGGCATCTAAGCGGTGTGATTTCTATATTAAATCTTGCAGGCATCTAAGCTGTGTGATTTCTATGTTAATCTTGCAGGCATCTAAGCTTTGTGATTTCTATGTAAATCTTGCAGGCATCTAAGCTGTGTGATTTCTATGTTAAATCTTGCAGCCATCTAAGCTTTATGGTTTCTATATTAAATCGTGCAGGCATCTAAGCTTTGTGATTTCTATGTTAATCTTGCAGGCATCTAAGCTGTGTGATTTCTATGTTAAATCTTGCAGCCATCTAAGCTTTATGGTTTCTATATTAAATCGTGCAGGCATCTAAGCTTTGTGGTGATTTCTATATTAAATCTTGCAGGCATCTAAGCTGTGTGATTTCTATATTAAATCTTGCAGGCATCTAAGCTACATTAAATCTTGCAGGCATCTAAGCTTTGTGATTTCTATATTAAATCTTGCAGGCATCTAAGCTACATTAAATCGTGCAGGCATCTAAGCTGTATTGATTTCTACATTAAATCTTGCAGGCATCTAAGCTGTTGTATTGATTTCTACATTAAATCTTGCAGGCATCTAAGCTGTATTGATTTCTACATTAAATCTTGCAGGCATCTAAGCTTTGTGATTTATGTGTTAAATCTTGCAGGCATCTAAGCTTTGTAATGATTTCTACATTAAATCTTGCAGGCATTTAAGCTTTGTGATTTCTACATTAAATCTTGCAGGCATCTAAGCTTTGTGGTGATTTCTACATTAAATATTGCAGGCATCTAAGCTGTGTGATTTCTATATTAAATCTTGCAGGCATCTAAGCTACATTAAATCTTGCAGGCATCTAAGCTTTGTGATTTCTATATTAAATCTTGCAGGCATCTAAGCTACATTAAATCGTGCAGGCATCTAAGCTGTATTGATTTCTACATTAAATCTTGCAGGCATCTAAGCTGTTGTATTGATTTCTACATTAAATCTTGCAGACATCTAAGCTGTATTGATTTCTACATTAAATCTTGCAGGCATCTAAGCTGTGTGATTTATGTGTTAAATCTTGCAGGTATTTAAGCTGTGTGATTTATGTGTTAAATCTTGCAGCCGTCTAAGATGTGTGATTTCTATATTAAATCTTGCCGGCATCTAAGCTTTGTGATGATTTCTATGTTAAATCTTGCAGGCATCTAAGATGTGTGATTTCTATATTAAATCTTGCAGGCATCTAAGCTACATTAAATCTTGCAGGCATCTAAGCTTTGTGATTTCTATATTAAATCTTGCAGGCATCTAAGCTACATTAAATCGTGCAGGCATCTAAGCTGTATTGATTTCTACATTAAATCTTGCAGGCATCTAAGCTGTTGTATTGATTTCTACATTAAATCTTGCAGGCATCTAAGCTGTATTGATTTCTACATTAAATCTTGCAGGCATCTAAGCTGTGTGATTTATGTGTTAAATCTTGCAGGTATTTAAGCTGTGTGATTTCTATATTAAATCTTGCCGGCATCTAAGCTTTGTGATGATTTCTATGTTAAATCTTGCAGGCATCTAAGATGTGTGATTTCTATATTAAATCTTGCAGGCATCTAAGCTGTGTGATTTCTATGACATGCTGGATATCCGTTCTATCACGTTTGCCAAGAGGTGTGTGATATGGCGCGGGGCCTTTACTCTCATGTTAGTCTACATAGAACGAGACATGGATGTTACCTTCCTCGCTGATCGCATGTTGGTGGCTTTTGAAAACGCAGTCAGGTTGGTACCAGTCTTAAATCATAGTCTCTATAAACAGCTGATCCTTACAAACAAATTGTTTGTTTGGCATAACCTCACTGACCCAGCTAAATTCCTGCGACCTAAATATTTATTTTGAGATGTCCCGCAGATATTATTTATATATCACTAGAACTGTTATCCTGTCAGAAATAAGATTATAATTGCAGAAATTACTATAAAATAAAAAACAAATGTAATATTTTCACAAATAACCTGGGCATCAAGTGACGTTAATTTATACAGAAATTTAAAGTATTTGCGATGTCAACGTCCGACATCCAATGTTTGACATCCGACATCCAATGTTTGA
This sequence comes from Archivesica marissinica, assembly GCA_014843695.1. Taxonomy (NCBI): domain Eukaryota; kingdom Metazoa; phylum Mollusca; class Bivalvia; order Venerida; family Vesicomyidae; genus Archivesica; species Archivesica marissinica. The sequence goes on from CM026387.1 coordinate 20,360,809, forward strand.
CATCCGACATCCAATGTTTGACATCCGACCATCCAATGTTTGACATCCGACATCCAATGTTTGACATCCGACATCCAATGTTTGACATCCGACCATCCAATGTTTGACATCCGACATCCAATGTTTGACATCCGACATCCAATGTTTGACATCCGACATCCAATGTTTGACATCCGACATCCAATGTTTGACATCCGACCATCCAATGTTTGACATCCGACCATCCAATGTTTGACATCCGACCATCCAATGTTTGACATCCGACCATCCAATGTTTGACATCCGACATCCATTGTTTGACATCCGACATCCATTGTTTGACATCCGACCATCCAATGTTTGACATCCGACCATCCAATGTTTGACATCCGACATCCATTGTTTGACATCCGACATCCAATGTTTGACATCCGACATCCAATGTTTGACATCCGACATCCATTGTTTGACATCCGATGTTTGACATCCGACATCCATTGACATCCGACATTGACATCCGATGTTTGACATCCGACATCCATTGTTTGACATCCGACATCCAATGTTTGACATCCGACATCCATTGTTTGACATCCGACCATCCAATGTTTGACATCCGACATCCATTGTTTGACATCCGACATCCAATGTTTGACATCCGACCATCCAATGTTTGACATCCGACATCCAATGTTTGACATCCGACATCCAATGTTTGACATCCGACATCCATGTTTGACATCCGACATCCAATGTTTGACATCCGACATCCATTGTTTGACATCCGACCATCCAATGTTTGACATCCGACATCCAATGTTTGACATCCGACATCCAATGTTGACATCCGACATCCAACATCCGACATCCAATGTTTGACATCCGACATCCAATGTTTGACATCCGACCATCCAATGTTTGACATCCGACATCCATTGTTTGACATCCGACATCCAATGGTTGACATCCGACCATCCATGTTTGACATCCGACCATCCAATGTTTGACATCCGACCATCCAATGTTTGACATCCGACATCCAATGTTTGACATTCGACATCCAATGTTTGACATCCGACCATCCAATGTTTGACATCCGACCATCCAATGTTTGACATCCGACATCCAATGTTTGACATCCGACATCCAATGTTTGACATCCGACCATCCAATGTTTGACATCCGACCATCCAATGTTTGACATCCGACAATCCAATGTTTGACATCCGACCATCCAATGTTTGACATACGACCATCCAATGTTTGACATCCGACCATCCAATGTTTGACATCCGACAACCAATGTTTGACATCCGACATCCAATGTTTGACATCCGACATCCAATGTTTGACATCCGACATCCATTACTCAACATCAGACATTAGTTTAGTTTATACACATTTATTTTTTAGCTCGATTGCGAAACAAGTTCTTTCAACTTATATTAATCACTCTCGAGACCTCATTCCTGATGGAATCATTCATCACGAGGGAGCGAGAAGAGGCGATGTGGAATTTAAATGCCTTGCCTAAGGGCACAATTGTTACGTCTCCAGCGGGGCTCGAACTCCGGACCTTTCGCACCTGAAGCGAACGCGCATCCACTGCGCTATCACGACTTCCACAACATCAGTACATCAGACATTGTTTGTAAGATCATGAGAAAGATTGTTTTTTCTGCAATTATAACAGTTGTTGCAAAGAAAATGTAAATCAAATTTATATTTCACGTTGCCTTACATCGATTACTTCATCTTAGTATAAGATTTAATGTGCAATAACGCTCCTCTATAGCTGTGGTGGATGCAATAACGCTCCTCTATAGCTGTGGTGGATGCAATAACACTCCTCTATAGCTGTGGTGGATGCAATAACACTCCTCTATAGCTGTGGTGGATGCAATAGCGCTCTATAGCTGTGGTGGATGCAATAACACTCCTCTATAGCTGTGGTGGATGCAATAACGCTCTATAGCTGTGGTGGATGCAATAACACTCCTCTATAGCTGTGGTGGATGCAATAACGCTCTATAGCTGTGGTGGATGCAATAGCGCTCTATAGCTGTGGTGGATGCAATAACGCTCCTCTATAGCTGTGGTGGATGCAATAACGCTCCTCTATAGCTGTGGTGGATGCAATAACGCTCTATAGCTGTGGTGGATGCAATAACGCTCCTCTATAGCTGTGGTGGATGCAATAACGCTCCTCTATAGCTGTGGTGGATGCAATAACGCTCCTCTATAGCTGTGGTGGATGCAATAACGCTCCTCTATAGCTGTGGTGGATGCAATAACGCTCCTCTATAGCTGTGGTGGAGCTTTCAACTTAGAGGGGAGAGGGACGAGGGGACCAATGTTCAGTACAAATATAGTAAAAACAAGAAATGATGCAAAACTACTATTACCGTGTATACCAGGCCATAAGTCGATCTCGACCATAAGTATAGGGTCATGTTTTTGTGTGTGTGGTTTACGTTTATTTATCGTCGCTACCGGTTGCCCATATGAGTGACACCTCCTGAAGAGATTTTTGGAGGATAGTGCAATGATACAGACAGAGACCCATTCCAGAGTCTCTGGTTCTTTTACGTGTACGGTGTACAGCACCGACACGAGACCTCGGTTTAAAGTCCCATCTGAAAGACTGTTAATTTTATTAGGGTCAGACGGGGGATCGAACCTGCAAGATGTTTTGGCTTGAAAAAATAACCCTTTTATAGGTACTCCGCATTTCGTACCCTATGTTTTACATAAAATCGTTTCTCATTTTAGTGATTTTGGTAGGGCAGGAATTGATACCCGACATTGTCTATGGAAGTTGATCGTGATATACCTCGAGGGTTTACAGGAGGTCGTTGAGGCCAGTCGTACACTACAGCTGTCAGAATACAAACTTCTCTGTAAGTTATATAATGGAAATGGTGGCAAGTCATGTGGTTCAGTAGTGGAAGAGTTGATGTTATTGATATGTTCAATTCTGGCAGACCAGCAGGTATACTTCCTGGTCCCAAGACATTATTAGGTACAGGAATTATAGGCTGAGCCTGTGTGTGTTTGTGTGCGTACATAATTACTCAAACATGTTTTTAATGAAAATTTGTGGCTATATAGAGGGTTGGTTTAATAGGAAGGGATTCGATATTGTGGGGAATCGGCCAAGGCCTGTGGTCGGGGCAGTCAGCAGTCAACTCTCAGAGTTCAATCCTCTAGTTCCGTTTTGGTTGTTTGAAAACATTTTTCGCAATCTGCACTTGAATAGTAAAATAGAATGCATTGATACCTTGCATACTGTTTCTAGGAGGTGTTCCATGCACTCCTAACAAGTCCATTCTCCCAAGAGTGACCATAGAACATGAATCTTGGCTAAAAGTAGTCCAATTTCAGCATTTATATATATTTTAACCCTCAAAACTTTATCATTTCTCTAAAACCATCTGAGTTATTGCTTTGAAACTTCACATACACAGCCAAGTACTAATTCTCTTCACCCACAGTAAGTCCCTGCTCCCATGGGTGTCCAGGAACTTGGCCAAAAATAGTTCGATTTCAGAAATTATTTATGCATCAAAAACACTCGAACATTATCATTTCTCTAAAACCATCTGAGGTATTGCTTTGAAACTTCACATACACATTAGAGGACTAATTCTCCACACCTTGAACATGAAATTTCGCCAAAAATAGTGAGATTTCAGAAATTATTTACGCATTAAGAAAAATCTACTCAAACTGTCAAAGATGTTGCTTTGAAACTTCAGATAAACATTCAAGAACTGATTCTCAATAAGGTGTAGCTGTTTCATGTTGTATTCCTGAACAGTGTGTATGTCCCGCTATGTACACGCTATTGTTTATGTTGTAGGTCCTGCTGTACACACACTGCTGTCAATATGTTCTGAACATGAACTGAGGTCCACTCTGTCAACACTTCATTCTGTAGTCCAGAAGTTCAGGTATGATGTAGTCCAGTAGTTCAGGCATGATGTAGTCCAGAAGTTCAGGTATGATGTAGTCCAGAAGTTCAGGCATGATGTAGTCCAGAAGTTCAGGTATGATGTAGTCCAGAAGTTATTCAGGCATGATGTAGTCCAGAAGTTATTCAGGCATGATGTAGTCCAGAAGTTATTCAGGCATGATGTAGTCCAGAAGTTCAGGTATGGTGTAGTCCAGAAGTTCAGGCATGATGTAGTCCAGAAGTTCAGGCATGATGTAGTCCAGAAGTTCAGGTATGATGTAGTCCAGAAGTTCAGGCATGATGTAGTCCAGAAGTTCAGGTATGATGTAGTCCAGAAGTTCAGGTATGATGTAGTCCAGAAGTTCAGGCATGATGTAGTCCAGAAGTTCAGGTATGATGTAGTCCAGAAGTTCAGGTATGATGTAGTCCAGAAGTTCAGGCATGATGTAGTCCAGAAGTTCAGGCATGATGTAGTCCAGAAGTTCAGGTATGATGTAGTCCAGAAGTTCAGGTATGATGTAGTCCAGAAGTTCAGGCATGATGTAGTCCAGAAGTTCAGGTATGATGTAGTCCAGAAGTTCAGGCATGATGTAGTCCAGAAGTTCAGGTATGATGTAGTCCAGAAGTTATTCAGGCATGATGTAGTCCAGAAGTTATTCAGGCATGATGTAGTCCAGAAGTTATTCAGGCATGATGTAGTCCAGAAGTTCAGGTATGGTGTAGTCCAGAAGTTCAGGCATGATGTAGTCCAGAAGTTCAGGCATGATGTAGTCCAGAAGTTCAGGTATGATGTAGTCCAGAAGTTCAGGTATGATGTAGTCCAGAAGTTCAGGCATGATGTAGTCCAGAAGTTCAGGTATGATGTAGTCCAGAAGTTCAGGCATGATGTAGTCCAGAAGTTCAGGTATGATGTAGTCCAGAAGTTATTCAGGCATGATGTAGTCCAGAAGTTCAGGTATGATGTAGTCCAGAAGTTCAGGTATGATGTAGTCCAGAAGTTCAGGCATGATGTAGTCCAGAAGTTCAGGTATGATGTAGTCCAGAAGTTCAGGCATGATGTAGTCCAGAAGTTCAGGTATGATGTAGTCCAGAAGTTCAGGTATGATGTAGTCCAGAAGTTCAGGCATGATGTAGTCCAGAAGTTCAGGCATGATGTAGTCCAGAAGTTCAGGTATGATGTAGTCCAGAAGTTCAGGTATGATGTAGTCCAGAAGTTCAGGCATGATGTAGTCCAGAAGTTCAGGTATGATGTAGTCCAGAAGTTCAGGTATGATGTAGTCCAGAAGTTCAGGCATGATGTAGTCCAGAAGTTCAGGTATGATGTAGTCCAGAAGTTCAGGCATGATGTAGTCCAGAAGTTCAGGTATGATGTAGTCCAGAAGTTATTCAGGCATGATGTAGTCCAGAAGTTATTCAGGCATGATGTAGTCCAGAAGTTATTCAGGCATGATGTAGTCCAGAAGTTCAGGTATGGTGTAGTCCAGAAGTTCAGGCATGATGTAGTCCAGAAGTTCAGGCATGATGTAGTCCAGAAGTTCAGGTATGATGTAGTCCAGAAGTTCAGGTATGATGTAGTCCAGAAGTTCAGGCATGATGTAGTCCAGAAGTTCAGGTATGATGTAGTCCAGAAGTTCAGGCATGATGTAGTCCAGAAGTTCAGGTATGATGTAGTCCAGAAGTTATTCAGGCATGATGTAGTCCAGAAGTTATTCAGGCATGATGTAGTCCAGAAGTTATTCAGGCATGATGTAGTCCAGAAGTTCAGGTATGGTGTAGTCCAGAAGTTCAGGCATGATGTAGTCCAGAAGTTCAGGCATGATGTAGTCCAGAAGTTCAGGTATGGTGTAGTCCAGAAGTTCAGGCATGATGTAGTCCAGAAGTTCAGGCATGATGTAGTCCAGAAGTTCAGGTATGGTGTAGTCCAGAAGTTCAGGTATGATGTAGTCCAGAAGTTCAGGCATGATGTAGTCCAGAAGTTCAGGTATGGTGTAGTCCAGAAGTTCAGGTATGGTGTAGTCCAGAAGTTCAGGTATGGCAGGGGCATCCATCACCTGTGATATTTCTTGTTTTTGATGTTTTGTACAGTATCGTCATACTGCTTAGTGACGTCATTTATCTGTATTTATCTGTATCACTTTGTGTACATTTCATTTGAAGTATGCATGTTATTTCAGTGCTTATTCTAGGTCATAATTTTTGGGAGAAGTGATACAGTGCACGATTGCACCGTTTAATTGTTTTCAAATGTCCGTGTTGTTGTCCTGTGTCGTGGTTGTTGGTACATGTTCACTGACTATATTGGAGGTTTATTTCAGACAGGTGAGGGTAGAAGCAGGGACTGAGTTGTTGTCAAGTGTCAGAGGTTCATTACAACATGCAGGTAAGTAGTACAGTCAAACCTGTGTTAGTGGTCACCTCTATTAAGTAGCCAACCTGTATTAAGCAGCCAGTTAACATACAGTCAAACCTGTGTTAGCTGTCACCTCTATTAAGCAGCCAACCTGTATTAAGCAGCCAGTTAACATACAGTCAAACCTGTGTTAGTGCCTTAGTGGTCACCTCTATTAAGCAGTCAACCTGTATTAAGCAGCCAGTTAACATACAGTCAAACCTGTGTTAGCGGTCACCTCTATTAAGCAGCCAACCTGTATTAAGCAGTCAGTTTACATATACCCAATATGTTGTTTTATTATAAAGTTGACCTCTATTAAGCAACCACCTGTGCTAAGCAGCCACGTTCTGTGATTCCCTTGCCTGGTTGCTTACGACAGGGTTGACTGTACATCAATACAAATAACTACCCCCACCCACCCTATCCCACTGTTGGTCAGTTCTGTTTGTTCATTCATTCATCCTCTGCTTCAGCCCAAATCTTGCTTGGGCTTGCCAATTTCATAAATTTAGGAATTGTTTTCAATCTTTTATTGACAATTTAGCTTTTATGTCTTGGACCAATCCAATTGCGACAATTTATAGTGTTGAATAGAAAGTAAGGTAATATTATAGTAATATAATGCACTATAAGTGTGACCAGACAACATTTTACGGTAATACTGATTGTTAGATAGATAATGACAGGAGTAGGTACCGTAATGATATGAACACTCTTTGGATGGTACAATAGACAGTGGGGTAAACATGTGGACAGTCTGGATGTGTACACTAGACAGTGGGGTAAACATTTGGACAGTCTGGATGTGTACAATAGACAGTGGGGTAAACATGTGGACAATCTGGATGTGTACAATAGACAGTGGGGTAAACATTTGGACAGTCTGGATGTGTACAATAGACAGTGGGGTAAACATGTGGACAATCTGGATGTGTACAATAGACAGTGGGGTAAACATTTGGACAGTCTGGATGTGTACAATAGACAGTGGGGTAAACATGTGGACAATCTGGATGTGTACAATAGACAGTGGGGTAAACATGTGGACACTCTGGATGTGTACAATAGACAGTGGGGGTAAACATGTGGACACTCTGGATGTGTACAATAGACAGTGGGGTAAACATGTGGACAATCTTGATGGGTATAGTTGACAGTTGGGTAAAATGTGGACAGTCTGGATGGGTACAGTTGACAGTTGGGTAAAATGTGGACACTCTGGATGTGTACAATAGACAGTGGGGTAAACATGTGGACAATCTTGATGGGTATAGTTGACAGTTGGGTAAAATGTGGACAGTCTGGATGTGTACAGTTGACAGTTTGGTAAAATGTGGACAGTCTGGATGGGTACAGTTGACAGTTGGGTAAACATGTGGACATTCTTGATGGGTACAGTTGACAGTTAGGTAAAATGTGGACAGTCTGGATGGGTACAGTTGACAGTTGGGTAAACATGTGGACACTCTTGATGGGTATAGTTGACAGTTGGGTAAACTGTGGACAGTCTTGATGGGTACAGTTGACTGTAGTGTTGGGTAAATATCTTCTAGTTATGATCCACACTTCTTGTAACCACACTTTGTGTATCATCCACACTTCTTGTATCCACACTTCTTGTGTATCCACACTTCTTGTATCCACACTTCTTGTGTATCCACACTTCTTGTATCCACACTTCTTGTGTACCCACACTTCTTGTATCCACACTTCTTGTATCCACACTTCTTGTGTATCCACACTTCTTGTGTATCCACACTTCTTGTGTATCCACACTTCTTGTATCCACACTTCTTGTATCCACACTTCTTGTGTATCCACACTTCTTGTATCCACTCTTCTTGTGTATCCACACTTCTTGTATCCACACTTCTTGTGTATCCACACTTCTTGTATCCACACTTCTTGTGTATCCACACTTCTTGTATCCACACTTCTTGTACCCACACTTCTTGTGTATCCACACTTCTTGTACCCACACTTCTTGTGTATCCACACTTCTTGTACCCACACTTCTTGTATCCACACTTCTTGTATCCACACTTCTTGTATCATCCACACTTCTTGTATCCACACATCTTGTATCCACACTTCTTGTATCCACACTTCTTGTACCCACACTTCTTGTGTATCCACACTTCTTGTGTATCCACACTTCTTGTATCCACACTTCTTGTACCCACACTTCTTGTATCCACACTTCTTGTGTACCCACACTTCTTGTGTATCCACACTTCTTGTATCCACACTTCTTGTACCCACACTTCTTGTGTATCCACACTTCTTGTACCCACACTTCTTGTGTATCCACACTTCTTGTACCCACACTTCTTGTATCCACACTTCTTGTATCCACACTTCTTGTATCATCCACACTTCTTGTATCCACACATCTTGTATCCACACTTCTTGTATCCACACTTCTTGTACCCACACTTCTTGTGTATCCACACTTCTTGTATCCACACTTCTTGTACCCACACTTCTTGTATCCACATTTCTTGTATCCACACTTCTTGTACCCATACTTCTTGTATCCACACTTCTTGTGTATCCACACTTCTTGTATCCACTCTTCTTGTGTATCCACACTTCTTGTGTATCCACACTTCTTGTACCCACACTTCTTGTGTATCCACACTTCTTGTATCCACACTTCTTGTGTATCCACACATCTTGTATCCACACTTCTTGTGTATCCACTCTTCTTGTATCCACACTTCTTGTACCCACACTTCTTGTGTATCCACACTTCTTGTACCCACACTTCTTGTGTATCCACACTTCTTGTATCCACACTTCTTGTGTATCCACACATCTTGTATCCACACTTCTTGTGTATCCACACTTCTTGTGTATCCACACTTCTTGTGTATCCACACTTCTTGTATCCACACTTCTTGTATCCACACTTCTTGTATCATCCACACTTCTTGTATCCACACTTCTTGTATCCACACTTCTTGTGTATCCACACTTCTTGTATCCACACTTCTTATATCCACACTTCTTGTATCATTCACACTTCTTGTATCATCCACACTTCTTGTATCCACACATCTTGTATCCACACTTTCTCCCTGAACATATTTTCAGAGTTTGGCAGTGGTCTGTGGAGGACAGTGTACAGCTTTATCGTTGACCACGCTCAGACAATGACCCCTCCTCCAATAGTCGCAGATATAGCCGCCTCGTTTTGTCTTTTGTCTCTTACATGGTAATGTATTTTACGTTTGTAAATTGTATCTTATTTAGTATCGTTCAGAATCTTGTTACCCCTTTGCAACATTCATACGTTAGAAAGTATATCTGTATTAGTTATACATTTTAACACAAAATCAAGCAAACATGCATTCGTGCGATTCCAGGTCAGGCCACTTATGTGGTGTCATTGAGCAAGCAAGGCACCTCACACACATTGCTTAGTACATGTTAACCGCTTAAGTCAGCTAAGCCTGCGCAGGAAAACCTGTCTAGGTCCCCACAAGTGGTTTGACATTAATGGAACATACATACATGCAATAATTCGAGGTTATTACGTGGCTAGTTTCATATCAGCCTAGGTATCCAACCGACTTGATATCAGCCTGAGACCGAAGGTATCGACCCGAGGTAACTTGATATCAGCCTGAGGGTCGATACCTTGGTTGATATGAAATTAGCTACGTAATAACGTCTTTATTACTTTAATAATCAAAATCATGCTCTTCGTTATCCATTTATCAGGAATTGGGGTTCCCGCTGTTGGTTGCCAATGGTCGCGAAAATATTTGGCGCAACATTTTTTTTAAATTTTTTTTTTTAAGCACATGTTTTGTCAAATATATGGATTCAAATATTTATTTGTGAACTATATGGCTCTTAGTTGGCTCCAAGTTATTTTAATTGGCTCCAGTGTTTTTCAAGTCGCGCAGACAAATATTCAGACCGAGGGAACTCTGGGAATAAATCACAATTACTAAATTAGATACACGAAAATGATTGAAATAATACCACGAAACTGCATACATCAGTTATCTGTCAAATTTGACACGCTGGGATGTTACGAGAAGTAAACAAACTAGCACCGAGTATGCATGCATTATTTTCTCAGGAACTAGTTATGATACGGCTTTTCCTGGTTTGATATGTGCTCATGACCGTATCAAACCAGCAAACGTAATATCAGACTGGAAAACACAGCGTATCAGCCTGGGTTGTAGATACATTTGTAATATTGTAGTAAATAACAGCAATACATAGGCTAAAATTCAAATCTTAGTAATAAACTGCTATATAGCGTAATGATACCATACCCTATAGACTGTGGAACACATGTATAATTATGTCGTATATGGAAAGAATTGAGATAGAATGGACAACACATCAGGGTTCATTCTAGGTTAGAATCTTTGGGAGAAGTGAGAAAGCGCGTGATCGCTTCCTTAAATGGTGTTCTTTGAATATACTTATGCAAAATAGGGTTAAAATGCACCAGTACAACCATTAAATACAACATTTGAATAGGAGTGCTTTATAATGGGCCGGTGTATCTTACTAGACAAAATTTTGTTTGAAAATCGTACATTTTTTTAGGGAGAAGTGGGGCCCCCAGAGGGCGAAGTCAGGGTCCCTAAGGCGACAATTTCACCCACATCGCCCTCTAGAATGATCCCTGCACACATATATATATATTATAGATATATGTATATATTATGTTTTGCTGATGTAAAACTATGTAATTTCAGTCCCTCGGATGACAGAACTTTAACTTCCCTGAAAGTGTTTCAGACATTCGCAGCCTCGGACAAAGTCTGTGTCAGGTATAGTCTATCTCTTGTATGTTAACCCTTTTGGCACCATACTTGACATATGTCAAAGTCCCAATACAGTGTGACACAGACAAGTTAAGACAACGGCGTATAGTTATTCATACCAGACTTGATACCGTATGCTAGGGTGAGATAGCATCAAGTTATTGATATATAACACGCTATCATGCATAGCTCGCACAAAAATTTATGTGTAAAATTCAAGGGAAACGGAGTTCCGATGTATAATGCGCTCGTGTCCGCCTACGTAGTCGAGTGGTTACGGTCGCTGACTTGCATACCACTGTAACCTATCATCACTGATGGTCACGGATTCGAGCCCTGCTCAAGCCGTCTCTCATTTATATGAAAAAGTTGGCAGTTTCTTACGGAGCTTGGTGCACCCAAGTACTGGTTAACCGCTGGAGCCTGCCCAGGAAAGGTGTTGTTAAGTAAACTGCCCGCTGGCGATATAGCCCGAAATGGTGCTGATGCAGGCGTAAAACCCGAAATATAACATAATATAATGCGCTCATGGAAATAGCAATTCCACAAGCAAATTTGTTCAAGATCTGCTCAAATGTGCACCAGAAATCGAGAACAATTGAGGAAATACGCTAGTAAAGATGACAATGAACGTACAAAAAAATATAAACATTCCCAAATGTTCACAAATTCGCACCCGGGTGTACATAATATTTCTTATTTTGTGTCTAAGTTTCAAACCATGGCCAGTCACAGATATGCATATTTGAATCCACTAATTAATGTTGACTCGTCAGTATTATCAAAAACTGAAATAAGTTTTTATTCTGAATACCTTCGATGTCCGATCAGGAGTCACTAGGGGGGGGGGGACAATTTTTCATCACATGTTTTAGTCATATATCCCGTCACAAGTCATATATCCCGTCACAAGTCATATATTCCGTCACAAGTCGTATATCCCGTCACAAGTCGTATATCCCGTCACAAGTCATATATCCCGTCACAAGTCATATATACAGTCACAAGTCATATATCCCGTCACAAGTGGGTATATTCCGTCACAAGTCGTATATCCCGTCACAAGTCGTATATCCCGTCACAAGTCATATATCCCGTCACAAGTCGTATATCCCGTCACAAGTCATATATCCCGTCACAAGTCATATATCCCGTCACAAGTCATATATACAGTCACAAGTCATATATCCCGTCACAAGTCATATATCCCGTCACAAGTCATATATCCCGTCACAAGTCATATATCCCGTCACAAGTCGTATATCCCGTCACAAGTCATATATCCCGTCACAAGTCATATATCCCGTCACAAGTCATATATACAGTCACAAGTCATATATCCCGTCACAAGTCGTATATCCGTCAGTGCCACATGTAACAGAGTTTATCTGGGAGGCCTGTTTTTGCCATATATTGTTCATGAGGCAGAATAATTGTATAGATTGATTAACCTGCCACCTGGCGATGGATCAGTTTATCTAATGTTGTAAAACCTTGTATTGCCATTGAGTTAAGACAGATTTGTGTTAGTAAATAAGTAAGTAAATATATTATTATTGTGACATGTGCATTTAGAGATGTAAACATAAAATTACTAATTACAACAAGCACCCATTGGGCCTAAATGTCACCATGAATTAGCTATACTAACAAGAGCAATGTTTACAATTATACACAATGAGTGTATAGGACAGATTTGTGTAATTCAATCTACAGCCTACGCCTTTTTATCTTTCAGTATAAGCTGCCGGTTCCTTAGTCATTTACTGTCCTGTAATGAATTAATGACTCGCATACAGTCGTATCTCAACAACCACGAGCGCTTCATCATCAGTGCCTGGTTCCGGTGTTCCCTGTATGTACCAACTGGTTCCCAAATGTTGGTAGAAATCACTAGGTATTTGTCTGCTTATCATTTGTTTTCTTTGTTTTACATTGTACAGTCTACATCCGCTATGTCAAAATCGGTTATGTCGAGTTCTCCGGTTAACTCAAAGTTGGATCAATGTCCCGTTTCAGGCACTATCATTTTACATATAACTGGATTTGTTTATATCGAATTTCGTTAAGTCAAACTTCGGAAGTATTTTGTTCTGTCGGAATTCGACATAATAGATGTAGACTGTATATGTTAAAATCGGTTATGTTGAGTTCTCCGGTTATCTCAAAGTCGGATAAATGTCCCGTTTCAGGCACTATCATTTTACATATAACTGGATTTGTTTATATCGAATTTCGTTAAGTCAAACTTCGTAAGTATTTTGTTGTCGGAATTCGACAAAACAGATGTAGACTATATATGTCAAAATCGGTTATGTCGAGTTCTCTGGTTATCTCAGTCCCGTTTCAGGCACTATCATTTTACATATAACTGGATTTGTTTATATCGAATTTCGTTAAGTCAAACTTCGGAAGTATTTTGTTCTGTCGGAATTCGACATAATGGATGTAGACTGTATATGTCAAAATCGGTTCTGTCGAGTTCTCCGGTTATCTCAAAGTCCCGTTTCAGGCACTATCATTTTACATATAACGATTTGTTTATATCGAATTTCGTTAAGTCAAACTTCGGAAGTATTTTATTCTGTCGGAATTCAACATAATGGATGTAGACTGTATATGTCAAAATCAGTTATGTCGAGTTCTCCGGTTATCTCAAAGTCGGATCAAAGTCCCGTTTCAGGCACTATCATTTTACATATAACTGGATTTGTTTATATCGAATTTCATTAAGTCAAACTTCGGAAGTATTTTGTTCTGTCAGAATTCGACATAATGGATGTAGACTGTATATGATATTTTGCCAATTTGCTATTATGATAATATCGACATGAAGAGTTGCCTTAGTCTTAATGTATCTGCACTTTCTATAAAGTTATAATATTATGAACAGAAGGTAAAATATCTACATTTTTTAAATTGTTTTTATTTTTATCTCTTTTTATAGTAAAAAATCACAATATACTTCTCTTAGGCCATAATGCAAAAATGTGAAAAAGAATGCAAAACAATGTCATGTGAAAAAGAATGCAGAACAATATCATGTGAAAAAGAATGCAGAACAATGTCATGTGAAAAAGAATGCAGAACAATGTCATGTGAAAAAGAATGCAGAACAATGTCATGTGAAAAAGAATGCAAAACAATGTCATGTGAAAAAGAATGCAAAACAATGTCATGTGAAAAAGAATGCAGAACAATGTCATGTGAAAAAGAATGCAGAACAATGTCATGTGAAAAAGGATGCAAAACAATGTCATGTGGAAAAGGATGCAAAACAATGTCATGTGAAAAAGAATGCAAAACAATGTCATGTGAAAAAGAATGCAAAACAATGTCATGTGAAAAAGAATGCAAAACAATGTCGTGTGAAAAAGAATGCAAACGAATGTATCAAGATTTTGATAATGTTATAACGTTTTAATTTAATCAAGTAATCGAATTGGAGAAATTAGACAAAGCAGTTTTTTCAGAACACCATGAGCTGCTAATGAAAATGTGAAAATGGACTCGAGCTCAAGTGATTTGATCAAAAGATTGAGACTTGAGAGTTTTGACAGTTTTATTACCTCCAGGCCAGCTGCTGGAATCACAAATATGCACCCAAACCAAATGTTCACACCATCATGTGGCCATGTTGTTCATCTCTTGCAGTCGTTCAAAGACAGACAGATCTGTAGTCCAGTAGTTAACATGTTGGACTGGTAATCCAGGGATCGCAGGTTCGATCCCCCGTCCGACCCTAATAGAATTTTAACAGTCTTTCAGATGCGACTTTAAACCAAGGTCTTGTGTCGGTGCTGTACACCGTGCACGTAAAAGAACCAGAGGAGACTCTGGAATGTGTCTCTTTCTGTATCATTGCACTATCCTCCAAAAATCTAAAATGACTAATCTCTTCAGGAGGCGTCGTTCATATGGGCAACCGGTAGCGACGATAAATAAACGTAAAACACACACAAAGTTGTTCAAAGCTGCCATAAATCTTCTTCTGTAGAGAATGGAGTCATTGGAAAAGAAGAGTTTCATGATGGAACATATCGGATGTCATTATAATACAATGACACAGATTGAAGTTAATAGGGTTTATTCTAGAGTGGGCAGGGTGGGTCAGAAAAAGGGCAGGGTGGGTTAGAAAAAAGGGCAGGGTGGGTTAGAAAAAGGGCAGGATGGGTCAGAAAAGGGCAGGCTGGGTTAGAAAAAGGGCAGGCTGGGTTAGAAAAATGGCAGGATGGGTTAGAAAAAGGGCAGGGTGGGTCAGAAAAAGGGCTGGGTTAGAAAAGGGCAGGGTGGGTTAGAAAAAGGGCAGGATGGGTCAGAAAAAGGGCAGGGTGGGTTAGAAAAGGGGCAGGGTGGGTTAGAAAAAGGGCAGGGTGGGTCAGAAAAAGGGCAGGATGGGTCAGAAAAAGAGCAGGGTGCATTTTGAGCAGGGAAGGAGGTAGGCGCTGGAGGGGGTATTTAGGGTTACCCCCTGAAAATATTGCTAACTTACGTGATTGACAACTATTTATGCTTGATCAACGAGGCAGTAGGGCTGTACATTTTGTGAAGAGTGCAGACGAGTTCAAGTTTATATAGGTTTGCCCGAAGGCACTCTCACCTGTTGAGACATACCGGTATATAATTTTCCGCTATAGAAAAAAAAAGCCCCTAAGTTATATGTGTATCTGTATTTACAGGCCAGTTCTACAGTTGAAAGAAGTACAAGAAATTCTGCGTCAGTCTGGCATTGATACTATCCAGGACATAGACCAAGCCCCTGTGGTGTTCCTCAAAGCTTTGGAAAAGGCTCACAGGAAGTTACAGGTATTGCTGTACTGACCATCTTGACCAATGATGGACAAATTCTCTTACAAATTATTATGTTAACTCAGTCCCACCTGGAATCTGCACTGCTATGTGGTACTGAGTTAAACCAATCCACTTTCTGCACATGCTGGAATGATATAGTGAAGTAGTATACTGCTATCTTGGGCACATTCACTCGAGTAGATGATCTATACAGTCAAACCTGTTTTAGTGGTCACCTCCATTAAGCAACCTGTATTAAGCAGTCCGTTTCCAGATACCCACTATGATATTTTAGTATTCATTTGACCTCTATTAAGTAGCCACCTGTGCTAAGTAGCCACTTTCTGTGACACCCTTGGCTGGCTGCTTAAGACAGGTTTGACTTTGAAGTTGGCAGTTTCTTACTGAGGTTTGTGCACCAAGTACTGGTTAACCGCTGGAGCATGCCCAGGAAAGGTGTTGTTAGGTAAACTGCCCGCCGGCGATATAGCCCAACATGGTGCTTATGCAGGCGTAAAACCTGAACAAACAAACAAACACTCAAGTAGATCTGCAAAAGATAATTAATGGCCTGTTGGATACAGATCAGTTTAGCACTACTCATTGGGCAAGGTCGTCTAATTGTCTTTTATTTATATAGTAAGCTTACTGTAGCATTTCAGAAATAAAAGGTAAGGTTTTAAATACCAAATTTGCACATTCCTATGTTCATAATAATTTTATCTATATTTAGAACTATGAGTTGCTTTGTATGTCTGCTTGCATCACTGCATCGTACACATACAGTAAGAGCTATTCCTGTGTAACATGAGGGCTATATAGAGGTGATGTATCATACACATACAGTAAGGGCTATTCCTGTGTAACATGAGGGCTATATAGAGGTGATGTATCGTACACATACAGTAAGGGCTATTCCTGTGTAACATGAGGGCTATATAGAGGTGATGTATCGTACACATACAGTAAGGGCTATTCCTGTGTAACATGAGGGCTATATAGAGGTGATGTATCGTACACATACAGTAAGGGCTATTCCTGTGTAACATGAGGACTATATAGAGGTGATGTATCGTACACATACAGTAAGGGCTATATAGAGGTGATGCATCGTACACATACAGTAAGGGCTATGTAGAGGTGATGCATCGTACACATACAGTAAGGGCTATTCCTGTGTAACATGAGGACTATATAGAGGTGATGTATCGTACACATACAGTAAGGGCTATTCCTGTGTAACATGAGGGCTATATAGAGGTGATGCATCGTACACATACAGTAAGGGCTATTCCTGTGTAACATGAGGGCTATATAGAGGTGATGTATCGTACACATACAGTAAGGGCTATTCCTGTGTAACATGAGGGCTATATAGGTGATGTATCGTACACATACAGTAAGGGCTATTCCTGTGTAACATGAGGGCTATATAGAGAGGTGATGTATCGTACACATACAGTAAGGGCTACATAGAGGTGATGTATCGTACACATACAGTAAGGGCTATTCCTGTGTAACATGAGGGCTATATAGAGGTGATGTATCGTACATATACAGTAAGGGCTAGTCCTGTGTAACATGAGGGCTATATAGAGGTGATGTATCGTACACATACAGTAAGGGCTAGTCCTGTGTAACATGAGGGCTATATAGAGGTGATGTATCGTACACATACAGTAAGGGCTATATCGTACACATACAGTAAGGGCTATTCCTGTGTAACATGAGGACTATATAGAGGTGATGTATCGTACACATACAGTAAGGGCTATATCATACACATACAGTAAGGGCTATTCCTGTGTAACATGAGGGCTATATAGAGGTGATGTATCGTACACATACAGTAAGGGCTATTCCTGTGTAACATGAGGGCTATATAGAGGTGATGTATCATACACATGACACAGGTCAGTAACTTCAAGGTCAAGGTCACATTGCGGAGGCATTCGTCACCTACCGTGATATTTCTTGTTTTCTCACAAATGCTTGCCAATGTTTCATTGAATGTTATAAGTTTATTATTTTCAGAATTGGCAAGAGAAGATGGTATTCCAGAAGCAGATAATTGCGTATTTCTCTGATGTGCAGAAGCACATTGCACCAGTTCTGAAGAGCATGTGTCCATCTGAAGTAGTGAATAATGTCTACAAAATGACTGGATACCTCATCAAACATTGTGCCAAGCTGATCTATGTCAGGGTATGTGATTAAGGCATCTGTTAGCTTTTGTCTGTTTGCAAAATGGTATCTGAAATATATGTTGTGTTTGCATGGTATCTGAAATATATGTTGCGTTTGCCTTGTCGTCCGTCTGTCCACTTGTACCTTGTCTGCAAAACCCAGTCCACCTCTGTGGTCGAGTGGTTACGGTCGTTGATTAGTATACCACTGTAGCCTATCATCACTGATGGTCACAGTATTATAAAAACATTTTTATTTAAGTTTATTTAACGTCGTTAACCGGTTTCCCATTTGAGCGACGGGCTGTTTACCTAACAACACCTTTCCTGGGCAGGCTCCAGCAGTTAACCAGTACTTGGTGCACCAACCTCCGTAAGAAACTGCCAACTGTTTCATATAAATGACACACGGTCTGAGCGGGGCTCGAACCCGTGACCATCAGAGATGATAGGTTACAGTGGTATACAAGTCAGCGACCGTAACCACTCGACCACGACAGTATTATAAACCTCTTTTGGATAATTTGTAGAAAAATGTTAATACATTTTAACAACATAAGCATGTCCAATTTATCTAACAAAATCTCCAGGTGGATGTTCACCAAACTTGCCAAGGAGCATAAATGTATGTTTAATTGTGCGTATTGTAATCTTGTTCCGGCTTGAGGGTCTTTATTGCAATTGGAAGTCCGCCTCCGTGGTCGAGTCGTTAAGGTCGCTGACTTGTATACCACTGTAACCTATCATCACTGATGGTCACGGGTTCGAGCCCCGCTCAGGCCGTGTCTCATTTATATGAAAAAGTTGGCAGTTTCTTACAGAGGTTGGTGGTGCACAGGTTAACCGCTGGAGCCTGCCCAGGAAAGGTGTTGTTAGGTAAACTGCCCGCCGGCGATATAGCCCGAAATGGTGCTGATGCAGGTGTAAAACCAGAAATATAACATAATATAACATATTATTGCAATTGGATGATTTTTAGAGGATTTATGGCCCTTTGAAAACATTTACAACAGCTTAGATATTGTAATAACTTTATTTATTTTATGATTTATAGAAATTTATCAGTGAAATAAAATGTGTTATTCCATTGGTTGAAAACATTGGTATAACACATTTTATAGCTCACTGCTTTGTATGTATGGTACCTAGTCGCTGCATGTTGAAATGATGTCAGCTGTCAACGCGAACGCTTTCAGACTCAAGCGTTTAGTGACGTCATTTATGGTCATCTAAACACGACATTCTAGTGCCATTTAGCGCACGGTTGCATCGTTTGATATCATTAAAAGACTTTCCAGCCTTAAAAAAAAGAATATTTGTATAAGTGAATAATCAAATAATATTTCACTTATGAATATACGGTATTCTAACACGACCCAGCTAATAACATACATACTTGTAGAGTAAAATCTACCTCGGGTTATTCTGCGATATACCTACCTTGAACTATGCTGCGCGCGCACCGTGTTTTGGCTATTCCATTTATACAATGCGTGTACAGTTTTATGAATGAAAGACACGTGATGTTTGTAAATACTACCGTGGGAATTCGCGGAAGTGAGCTATTTTTAGAATCAGATAATCTCTTGTCCGTCTTGTTTTTCTGTTAAGTAACGTTTCAGTTACTATTCTGTACAGTTTTATTTGACAAAATAAATAAAATTATTGATCAGTTACAACTGTTGTTCATTTATGCACTAGATTGATATTTTCCATAAAAAATAACGTCATCACCCCTTATGCGGGAGGAAATTTCGAAAGCCAAATGCACGGCGTTTGAAGAAAATACTCCTTTGATTCTCGTCTAAAATTATTAGAAGTAAGTCGTATTAGAATCGAAATAATAAGTATCAACCGTGGTATATCGCAGAATAACCCTCGTTTGTCGTTCTTATGGGTAGAAATATATCTACGCATAAGAACTTCAAACTCGGGTTATTCTGCGATATACCACGATTGATACTTATTATTTCTTAATTATCACTCGTGATAAATATAGGATCTTACACTCGTGGCGATTTCAAACCATATTTTATGAAACGAGTTTTGGAATGTCGCTATTAAGCGAGCCCTTTGGTATGACATCAACACAAGTGTAAGATCCTTTTTATCACATTACCATATTGGGTTTTAATCATATTTTTGCACAAAATAACGCTGCTACTTTCATTTTGGCGCCAACTGTGAGCGCAAATTATCATGACGTCACTAAATTATCATGACGTCACTAAATTATCATGACGTCACTAAATTGTCATGACGTCACTATTCAAAGCAGCGTTATATTTATGATTTAAACAATGTTATTATTGCTTCAATATTTTTTAAATCGTAGTTTGTCTTACCATTAACGTTATGTACCAATTCAAATAGAAATATGCATACTTTAAAAGTTATTCTCTCAACCAATCGGAATCCGTCCAGGTGTTATTACACATGTGTACATATAAGAAACTATGTGATGACTATATCACACTGAATACAAGCACAGTTATGTGATAAATGCTATGTTATATTTACAGCAAGACGACATAGTACCGAACCTTATAAGCAGTTTGATAATTCCACATCATGTACTGAACCCGGATAAACCATTGAATCCAGTGTTTCTCACAGCCGTCAGAGATAATCTACACTTGGTAGGGTATAACACGCATCTAGTATATATGATAGTTCCATACCATGTACCCGGAATCCAACGTTCCTCACAGCCGTCAGAGATAATCTACACTTGGTAGATTCAGTACAACGTGATAGTTGCGCAACATGCACTGAATCCGGATAACCGATTGAACCCTTTGTTCCGTGACTGCAGTCAGAGAGACCGATTAGCACACGCACACATTACAACTGTAGTTGCATCATCAGATGTTTACCTGCATAAAATGTTCTGAACATAGAGAGATATTATCACCAATTGTGGCTAGCACCACATAATAATACTTTCAATGTCCATTCGTGAAGTCGTGATAGCGCTGTGGTAGTGCGTTCGCTTCGCGGGCACAGCCTGCAGGTCTGAAGCTGATACACTATCACTGCGCTATCACAACTTCCAAGTTCATGTTTTAATATATCCTATAGTTTTGGTTCAAGCTCTATCAATACCTCGAGAATTAAGAACACCATGCTTCTGGACATAGTTTACCATACTTATAAAGATCTACCACTACCATCTAATCTTTGCAGCATTGTGTGTTTGTTCCTATGTAAAAGTGCAGACATTTAATTATATATTTACACAAGGCAAGCAGTACCAATGTTCACGTTTGAAAGTATGTAATGTGTATATAATGTGTACTCATGGGCATATTGCCCATTGTATTTCGAAATAAACTCTTGAAACTCTTGAAACTCTTTAATTGCAGTTTATCCAAGGTCTTGGCAAGCTGCCATATGACAGAGATCCCTTTGTCCAGAGAAGACTGAGAGACATTGTCTGTGTATACCTACCCAAGTTCTCACTAGTAAGTACTGTATACCTACCCAAGTTCTCACTAGTAAGTACTGTATACCTACCCAAGTTCTCACTAGTAAGTACTGTATACCCAAGTTCTCACTAGTAAGTACTGTATACCTACCCAAGTTCTCACTAGTAAGTACTGTATACCTACCCAAGTTCTCACTGGTAAGTACTGTATACCTACCCAAGTTCTCACTGGTAAGTACTGTATACCTACCCAAGTTCTCACTGGTAAGTACTGTATACCTACCCAAGTTCTCACTGGTAAGTACTGTATACCTACCCAAGTTCTCACTGGTAAGTACTGTATACCTACCCAAGTTCTCACTGGTAAGTACTGTATACCTACCCAAGTTCTCACTGGTAAGTACTGTATACCTACCCAAGTTCTCACTGGTAAGTACTGTATACCTACCCAAGTTCTCACTGGTAAGTACTGTATACCTACCCAAGTTCTCACTGGTAAGTACTATATACCCAAGTTCTCACTGGTAAGTACTATATACCTCAAGTTCTCACTGGTAAGTACTGTATACCTACCCAAGTTCTCACTGGTAAGTACTGTATACCTACCCAAGTTCTCACTGGTAAGTACTGTATACCTACCCAAGTTCTCACTGGTAAGTACTGTATACCTACCCAAGTTCTCACTGGTAAGTACTGTATACCCAAGTTCTCACTAGTAAGTACTGTATACCTACCCAAGTTCTCACTAGTAAGTACTGTATACCCAAGTTCTCACTAGTAAGTACTGTATACCCAAGTTCTCACTAGTAAGTACTGTATACCCAAGTTCTCACTGGTAAGTACTGTATACCCAAGTTCTCACTAGTAAGTACTGTATACCTACCAAGTTCTCACTGGTAAGTACTGTATACCTACCCAAGTTCTCACTGGTAAGTACTGTATACCTACCCAAGTTCTCACTGGTAAGTACTGTATACCTACCCAAGTTCTCACTGGTAAGTACTGTATACCTACCCAAGTTCTCACTGGTAAGTACTGTATACCCAAGTTCTCACTGGTAAGTACTATATACCTACCCAAGTTCTCACTGGTAAGTACTGTATACCCAAGTTCTCACTGGTAAGTACTGTATACCTACCCAAGTTCTCACTGGTAAGTACTGTATACCCAAGTTCTCACTAGTAAGTACTGTATACCTACCCAAGTTCTCACTGGTAAGTACTGTATACCCAAGTTCTCACTAGTAAGTACTGTATACCTACCCAAGTTCTCACTGGTAAGTACTGTATACCCAAGTTCTCACTAGTAAGTACTATATACCCAAGTTCTCACTAGTAAGTACTGTATACCCAAGTTCTCACTAGTAAGTACTGTATACCCAAGTTCTCACTAGTAAGTACTGTATACCCAAGTTCTCACTGGTAAGTACTGTATACCTACCCAAGTTCTCACTGGTAAGTACTGTATACCTACCCAAGTTCTCACTGGTAAGTACTGTATACCTACCCAAGTTCTCACTGGTAAGTACTGTATACCTACCCAAGTTCTCACTAGTAAGTACTGTATACCCAAGTTCTCACTGGTAAGTACTGTATACCCAAGTTCTCACTGGTAAGTACTGTATACCTACCCAAGTTCTCACTAGTAAGTACTGTATACCTACCCAAGTTCTCACTGGTAAGTACTGTATACCTACCCAAGTTCTCACTGGTAAGTACTGTATACCTACCCAAGTTCTCACTGGTAAGTACTGTATACCTACCCAAGTTCTCACTGGTAAGTACTGTATACCTACCCAAGTTCTCACTAGTAAGTACTATATACCTACCCAAGTTCTCACTGGTAAGTACTGTATACCTACCCAAGTTCTCACTGGTAAGTACTGTATACCTACCCAAGTTCTCACTGGTAAGTACTATATACCTACCCAAGTTCTCACTGGTAAGTACTGTATACCTACCCAAGTTCTCACTGGTAAGTACTGTATACCTACCCAAGTTCTCACTGGTAAGTACTGTATACCTACCCAAGTTCTCACTGGTAAGTACTGTATACCCAAGTTCTCACTAGTAAGTACTATATACCCAAGTTCTCACTAGTAAGTACTGTATACCCAAGTTCTCACTAGTAAGTACTGTATACCCAAGTTCTCACTAGTAAGTACTGTATACCCAAGTTCTCACTGGTAAGTACTGTATACCTACCCAAGTTCTCACTGGTAAGTACTGTATACCTACCCAAGTTCTCACTGGTAAGTACTGTATACCTACCCAAGTTCTCACTGGTAAGTACTGTATACCTACCCAAGTTCTCACTAGTAAGTACTGTATACCCAAGTTCTCACTGGTAAGTACTGTATACCCAAGTTCTCACTGGTAAGTACTGTATACCTACCCAAGTTCTCACTAGTAAGTACTGTATACCTACCCAAGTTCTCACTGGTAAGTACTGTATACCTACCCAAGTTCTCACTGGTAAGTACTGTATACCTACCCAAGTTCTCACTGGTAAGTACTGTATACCTACCCAAGTTCTCACTGGTAAGTACTGTATACCTACCCAAGTTCTCACTAGTAAGTACTATATACCTACCCAAGTTCTCACTGGTAAGTACTGTATACCTACCCAAGTTCTCACTGGTAAGTACTGTATACCTACCCAAGTTCTCACTAGTAAGTACTATATACCTACCCAAGTTCTCACTAGTAAGTACTGTATACCCAAGTTCTCACTAGTAAGTACTGTATACCCAAGTTCTCACTGGTAAGTACTGTATACCTACCCAAGTTCTCACTGGTAAGTACTGTATACCTACCCAAGTTCTCACTGGTAAGTACTGTATACCTACCCAAGTTCTCACTGGTAAGTACTATATACCTACCCAAGTTCTCACTGGTAAGTACTGTATACCTACCCAAGTTCTCACTGGTAAGTACTGTATACCTACCCAAGTTCTCACTGGTAAGTACTGTATACCCAAGTTCTCACTAGTAAGTACTGTATACCTACCCAAGTTCTCACTGGTAAGTACTGTATACCCAAGTTCTCACTAGTAAGTACTGTATACCCAAGTTCTCACTAGTAAGTACTATATACCCAAGTTCTCACTAGTAAGTACTGTATACCCAAGTTCTCACTAGTAAGTACTGTATACCCAAGTTCTCACTGGTAAGTACTGTATACCTACCCAAGTTCTCACTGGTAAGTACTGTATACCTACCCAAGTTCTCACTGGTAAGTACTGTATACCCAAGTTCTCACTGGTAAGTACTGTATACCTACCCAAGTTCTCACTGGTAAGTACTGTATACCCAAGTTCTCACTGGTAAGTACTGTATACCTACCCAAGTTCTCACTTGTAAGTACTATATACCTACCCAAGTTCTCACTGGTAAGTACTGTATACCCAAGTTCTCACTGGTAAGTACTATATACCCAAGTTCTCACTGGTAAGTACTATATACCCAAGTTCTCACTGGTAAGTACTGTATACCCAAGTTCTCACTAGTAAGTACTATATACCCAAGTTCTCACTGGTAAGTACTATATACCCAAGTTCTCACTGGTAAGTACTATATACCCAAGTTCTCACTAGTAAGTACTATATACCCAAGTTCTCACTAGTAACTACTATATACCCAAGTTCTCACTGGTAAGTACTGTATACCTACCCAAGTTCTCACTGGTAAGTACTATATACCTACCCAAGTTCTCACTAGTAAGTACTGTATACCTACCCAAGTTCTCACTGGTAAGTACTATATACCTACCCAAGTTCTCACTGGTAAGTACTATATACCTACCCAAGTTCTCACTGGTAAGTACTATATACCTACCCAAGTTCTCACTGGTAAGTACTGTATACCCAAGTTCTCACTGGTAAGTACTGTATACCTACCCAAGTTCTCACTGGTAAGTACTGTATACCCTAGTTCTCACTAGTAAGTACTGTATACCCAAGTTCTCACTGGTAAGTACTATATACCTACCCAAGTTCTCACTGGTAAGTACTGTATACCCAAGTTCTCACTGGTAAGTACTGTATACCTACCCAAGTTCTCACTGGTAAGTACTGTATACCCTAGTTCTCACTAGTAAGTACTGTATACCCAAGTTCTCACTGGTAAGTACTATATACCTACCCAAGTTCTCACTGGTAAGTACTGTATACCCAAGTTCTCACTGGTAAGTACTGTATACCTACCCAAGTTCTCACTGGTAAGTACTGTATACCCTAGTTCTCACTAGTAAGTACTGTATACCCAAGTTCTCACTGGTAAGTACTATATACCTACCCAAGTTCTCACTGGTAAGTACTGTATACCCAAGTTCTCACTGGTAAGTACTGTATACCTACCCAAGTTCTCACTGGTAAGTACTGTATACCTACCCAAGTTCTCACTGGTAAGTACTGTATACCTACCCAAGTTCTCACTGGTAAGTACTGTATACCCAAGTTCTCACTGGTAAGTAC
Source organism: Archivesica marissinica (assembly GCA_014843695.1). Lineage (NCBI taxonomy): Eukaryota > Metazoa > Mollusca > Bivalvia > Venerida > Vesicomyidae > Archivesica > Archivesica marissinica. The sequence continues at coordinate 20,386,809 of CM026387.1, forward strand.
TGTATACCTACCCAAGTTCTCACTGGTAAGTACTGTATACCCAAGTTCTCACTAGTAAGTACTGTATACCTACCCAAGTTCTCACTGGTAAGTACTGTATACCCAAGTTCTCACTAGTAAGTACTGTATACCCAAGTTCTCACTGGTAAGTACTGTATACCCAAGTTCTCACTAGTAAGTACTGTATACCCAAGTTCTCACTAGTAAGTACTGTATACCCAAGTTCTCACTGGTAAGTACTGTATACCCAAGTTCTCACTGGTAAGTACTGTATACCTACCCAAGTTCTCACTGGTAAGTACTGTATACCTACCCAAGTTCTCACTGGTAAGTACTGTATACCTACCCAAGTTCTCACTAGTAAGTACTGTATACCCAAGTTCTCACTGGTAAGTACTGTATACCCAAGTTCTCACTAGTAAGTACTGTATACCTACCCAAGTTCTCACTGGTAAGTACTGTATACCAAGTTCTCACTGGTAAGTACTGTATACCTACCCAAGTTCTCACTGGTAAGTACTATATACCTACCCAAGTTCTCACTGGTAAGTACTATATACCCAAGTTCTCACTAGTAAGTACTGTATACCCAAGTTCTCACTGGTAAGTACTGTATACCCAAGTTCTCACTAGTAAGTACTGTATACCTACCCAAGTTCTCACTGGTAAGTACTGTATACCTACCCAAGTTCTCACTAGTAAGTACTGTATACCTACCCAAGTTCTCACTAGTAAGTACTGTATACCTACCCAAGTTCTCACTGGTAAGTACTGTATACCCAAGTTCTCACTAGTAAGTACTGTATACCTACCCAAGTTCTCACTAGTAAGTACTGTATACCTACCCAAGTTCTCACTGGTAAGTACTGTATACCTACCCAAGTTCTCACTGGTAAGTACTGTATACCTACCCAAGTTCTCACTGGTAAGTACTGTATACCCAAGTTCTCACTAGTAAGTACTGTATACCCAAGTTCTCACTCATATTTTCGGGACTTTCGAGTCGGATTGCTTCATCTCAAGTTATCCCCCATTCTCTGATAAACATTTGTCTTGTAAAGGCCATTGTAGGTGGCATGTGTCGTACAATATCGACACTTCCCTTGTTTTTATTTGTATGTCCGAAATATAGACAATTACGTAAAGATTTTTAGAAACCATATTATTGCAGACGGCCAAATATATACAAATTCGAAAACCTAATGTCAAATAAATCCGTAGAGAATGTTAACAATCTAGCGAAATATATCTGTTTTGCTTTTCGATTAAGAAAACATCTAGGTAATCTAAATACACGAAATGTGTAGTAATTATATTTCATGTGTCACTTATTGTACATTTTCATCAACTAATTGTTAACTGATATATTCAAACTTCTCAGAAAACTGTATCATGTATTTCACTATTTGTCAAACTTCTCAGAAAACTGTATCATGTATTTCACTATTTGTCAAACTTCATCATTTGTGGCTATAAATGTGCTTATGCTATTTAATGCCAATAAACATTATGTTATGTTATGTTTGTCCTAATATTCGCTCATGAAGTTCCATACAAATTTATAAATATCACATACAGTTTTATTTAAAGAGTACGTACAAGTCCGAAATAAGTCTGGCCCCGAGGTTATAAAACATTTCTCAGATCTCAAGCTCAAATGATCTGATTGGTTGATTCTGAGTGTTACTATCAGCTGAACCAATCAGACGCTTGAAACTGAGTTTTGAGATTGGAGAAAAGTTTTATAACCTTGGGGCCTGGTCGTCATACATTTCTCTAATGTTCAGTTTAACACGTATACAAATTTGTTTTGTTCTGGATTTCAGTGTTCCAGTTCGGTATCTATGACAGTTGCCAGAGTTACCACTGTACACCCAGTTGTAGTAAGACTATAAATGCAGTACTTTTATTTTGTATATTGAATGTTGATATTTCTATGTCAATGTTGTTTCTTTGTATGGGGGGAAGGGTAAGTTATAAATTAAAGGTTGAAAATGCTATGCTGTTTGGTTGAGCTGCAGGGGTAAGTTCAAAATAATATATCTCATAGAAGGAACTAAGAACATATATATATTCAGGGTTCATTCTAGGTCAGAATTTTTGGGAGAAGTGAGAAAGCGCGTGATCGCTTCCTTAAATGGTGTTCTTTAATATACTTCTGCAAAATAGGGTTAAAATGCCCATACAACCATTAAATACAACATTTGAATAGAAGGAGTGCTTTATAATGGGCCAAAACTACTAGACAAAAATTTGTTTGAAAATTGTAAAAAAATAAATATATATATTATGTTTTTTTAGGGAGAAGTGTGGCCCCCAGTGGGCGAAGTCAAGGTCCCTTGGGCGACAATTTCGCCCACATCGCCCTCTAGACTGATCCCTGTATATTCATCAAAACTTTCATTGGCGCGAATGAAAGCGTATATGTGGTCATTCGTGTGGGAGGAAACCGGAGTACCCGGAGAAAACCCACCTGTCCGATCTGGCGACCACCGTACCATCTCACATACTTCCTGGTCCCAGGATCGAACCCTGGTTGCATTGGATTATGGCTGATTGAGTACTCGGCTTTGACAAGCGTCTGCTCCAACAGTGTGAGTGGCACTGACGCAATTAGTTGTTTCAGATTAGTGAAGTTTGCCAGTAACAATTGATAAATTCACATACCTGTAACATTGCAATCCTTTAAAAACAATTATTCCTTCAGTCAATGATTTTATAATCCCTCATAAACTGTGAATACCACAACTCCCACAAACGTCAGAAGGAGAGCCTGACAATTCCAAAGTAGCCGCTATATGTGCTTTGATCTACTGGCAAATAAGATGGTGATGCAGTATACTGATCTATTTTAGTTTATACAAATTTATTTTGGCTCGATTGCGAACGAAACAAATTATTTCAACTTATATTGATCACTCTCGAGACCTCATTCCTGATGGAATACATCGCCATGAGGAAGAGAGAAAAGGCTATGTGGAATCTAAATGCCTTGCCTAAGGGCACAATAGTAACGGCTCCAGCAGGGCTCAAACTCCGGGCCTGAAGCGAATGCACTACCACTATGCTATCACGACAACGATCTATTTTAAGACATATAATTTAAATAACTATAAATGGTGTCAGTCTGTTTCTTGAAATATTATAGATACAGGTCATGGCATAATTTAAATTTGTCATCTGCTTTATGAAGTGAAGGTACATGTTAGTTTCTAGCCTCTCGACTCTTCCAAGAAAATTTGTCAACATTTCACTTTCCCCTATTAACCCTTTCAACACCACAGACCTCTAAATTGGCTTACAAAAAAGTGTAGATCCAGATGAGCCGGCTCGTGACGAGCCGTCTCATCAGGATCTGCACTTTTTTCAAGTAATATAACTATTTTTAGAGAGAGAAAATACCCATTTTGATAAATGAACTGATCCAAATGTAATTTTGTTATTAATTTATTGGTCTAAAAATATCATGGACCAGTCCATGTCAGTTACTTGGTGTTGAATGGGTTAAGAGGCCACCTAGCCTAAGCAATCAGTCTTATAATGATCATGGCACAGTCTAGAGGGTGAAATAATTGCCCTATTGACCCTACTTCGCCCCCTTGGGACCCCACTTCTCCCTAAATTTTTTTTATTATTTTACAATTTCATACAAAATATTGTCCAGTAAGGTACACTGGCCCATTATAGCGCACGCACTCCTATTCAAAATTGTCACATTTAACCCTATTTTGTTGAAATTTATTAAATAACACAATTTAAGCTTGCAATCGCGCACTGTCTCACTTCTCCCAAACATTATGAGCTAGAATGAGCCATGATGATTTGCCGTGAATGCTCTCTTAAGACAAGCTTGACTGTAATAATGATGAATAAAACATGGAAGTGTGTTAAAGATCACTTGACGATCTTGTTGATGTATCGGAAACTTTGCAATTCGGTAACATTGCCGAGAGCAACAAGAGTAAGCGGTTTGCATGAAATCTGCAGTCTGCTGTTCCGATTTCGGCTCATTTAGCGTCCTGTCCCCAGTCATACAATGTATGTAGGTATTGGCTCATGAAAATACTAGTTTAACCCATTCCCTCATAGAAGTACCTCTTGACACCATTACCAATATGACATACAGTCAAACCTGTGTTTGTGGTCACCTCCATTAAGCAGCCATGTTTCCAGATTCCCAATTGGTTGTTTTATTATATATTTGACCTCTATTAAGCAGCCACTTTCGCTGACTCCCTTGGCTGGCTGCATTAGACAGGTTTGACTGTACATTGACAATGTAGTAGCCAAACCAATGTTCATAATAAAGGCGTGTAGTCCCAGTAATATCTATGGAGGTTGGATAGATATGGCGACTACTTATCCACTGCATGATAGGTAAATGGCTGTCATTTGTATGGCGATATAATAGTATATTAACCTAAATCTCATGTAGTCCCAGTAATATCTATGGAGGTGGGATAGATATGGCGACTACTTATCCACTGCATGATAGGTAAATGGCTGTCGTTTGTATGGAGATATAATAGTATATTAACCTAAATCTCTATGAAGGAAAGGGTTAAATGGCTGTCGTTTGTATGGAGATATAATAGTATATTAACCTAAATCTCTATGAAGGAAAGGGTTAAATGGCGGTTGTTTGTATGGAGATATAATAGTATATTAACCTAAATCTCGATGAAGGAAAGGGTTAAATGGCTGTCGTTTGTATGGAGATATAATAGTATATTAACCTAAATCTCCATGAAGGAAAGGGTTAAATGGCTGTTGTTTGTATGGAGATATAATAGTATATTAACCTAAATCTCTATGAAGGAAATGGTTAAATGGCTATCGTTTGTATGGAGATATAATAGTATATTAACCTAAATCTCTATGAAGGAAAGGGTTAAATGGCTGTCGTTAGTATGGAGATATAATAGTATATTAACCTAAATCTCTATGAAGGAAAGGGTTAAATGGCTATCGTTTGTATGGAGATATAATAGTATATTAACCTAAATCTCTATGAAGGAAAGGGTTAAATGGCTGTCATTTGTATGGAGATATAATAGTATATTAACCTAAATCTCTATGAAGGAAAGGTTTAAATGATATTTTGCATGAGAAATAGGGATTTTGTTTTATGTTTATTTATCGTCGCTACCGGTTGCCCATATGAGCGACGCCTCCTGAAGAGATTAGTCATTTTAGATTTTTGGAGGATAGTGCAATGATAGACAGAGACCTATTCCAGAGTCTCCTCTGGTTCTTTTACGTGTACGGTGTACAGCACTGACACAAGACCTCGGTTTAGTGTCCCATCTGAAAGACTGTTAATTTTATTATGGTCAGACAGGGGATGCCAGTGACAGGTCTGATATATGATAGTAGATGATTAATTAAATTTATATGCTTTTCTTTCAGGCCAGCTTGAGCGGTTCCTTCATTCAAAATCCAGCACCAGAATCAATTAAATTCCGACACTACCTGATTCAGATAGTGATCAACAACTTTGTTGTTGTTAAAAATATGACTGTTCACCAGGATCATAACCTGGTTAGAATGTTTTTAATTATTTCATGTTTTCTAGAAACCCATCGCTATTGCAGTTTTCTTAGATTTTTTTATAAAGTTTAAGATTTATTTATTTTACAACGATTGCAAAACAAGCTTTAACAACTTATATTAATCACTCTCGACGGCGCGGATGAAAGTGTAAATGTGGTCATTCATGTGGGAGGAAACCGGAGTACCCGTAGAAAACCCATGGCACTCACCTGTTGAGGCATATACAGTCAAACCTGTGTTAGTGGTCACCTCTATTAAGCAGCCAACCTGTATTAAGCAGCCAGATTACATATTTCCAATATGTTGTTTTATTGTACAATTGACCTCTATTAAGCAGCCACCTGTGTTAAGCAGCCTCTTTTTGTGATTCCCTTGGCTGGCTGCTTAAGACAGGTTTGACTGTACATAAAAAAACAGGTAAAATACTAAATAAAATATTTTTAAAAAATAAAGGCAGATGGGCGTGGCTAAGGGGGCGTGGCTAAAAAGGCAGGGTAGAGCGCCCTGTCATTCCGCTCTAGAAAAAACCCTATACTGCCCATTGAGTATTTTGATAAAACAAATCTTATCCATGCTTCATCTTCAAAGCCTGTTATTAGTTTTTCACCATGCTTGGCAGGAAGCATAGATTATCTATGTCTAGATGTGCACCATGCTTGGCAGGAAGCATAGATTATCTATGTCTAGATGTGCACCATGCTTGGCAGGAAGCATAGATTATCTATGTCTAGATGTGCACCATGCTTGGCAGGAAGCATAGATTATCTTATGTCTAGATGTGCACCATGCTTGGCAGGAAGCATAGATTATCTATGTCTAGATGTGCACCATGCTTGGCAGGAAGCATAGATTATCTTATGTCTAGATGTGCACCATGCTTGGCAGGAAGCATAGATTATCTTATGTCTAGATGTGCACCATGCTTGGCAGGAAGCATATATTATCTTATGTCTAGATGTGCACCATGCTTGGCAGGAAGCATAGATTATCTATGTCTAGATGTGCACCATGCTTGGCAGGAAGCATAGATTATCTTATGTCTAGATGTGCACCATGCTTGGCAGGAAGCATAGAATATCTTATGTCTAGATGTGCACCATGCTTGGCAGGAAGCATAGATTATCTATGTCTAGATGTGTACCATGCTTGGCAGGAAGCATAGATTATCTTATGTCTAGATGTGCACCATGCTTGGCAGGAAGCATAGATTATCTATGTCTAGTTGTGCACCATGCTTGGCAGGAAGCATAGATTATCTATGTCTAGATGTGCACCATGCTTGGCAGGAAGCATAGATTATCTATGTCTAGTTGTGCACCATGCTTGGCAGGAAGCATAGATTATCTATGTCTAGATGTGCACCATGCTTGGCAGGAAGCATAGATTATCTATGTCTAGTTGTGCACCATGCTTGGCAGGAAGCATAGATTATCTATGTCTAGATGTGCACCATGCTTGGCAGGAAGCATAGATTATCTATGTCTAGATGTGCACCATGCTTGGCAGGAAGCATAGATTATCTATGTCTAGATGTGCACCATGCTTGGCAGGAAGCATAGATTATCTATGTCTAGTTGTGCACCATGCTTGGCAGGAAGCATAGATTATCTATGTCTAGATGTGCACCATGCTTGGCAGGAAGCATAGATTATCTATGTCTAGATGTGCACCATGCTTGGCAGGAAGCATAGATTATCTATGTCTAGATGTGCACCATGCTTGGCAGGAAGCATAGATTATCTATGTCTAGATGTGCACCATGCTTGGCAGGAAGCATAGATTATCTATGTCTAGATGTGCACCATGCTTGGCAGGAAGCATAGATTATCTTATGTCTAGATGTGCACCATGCTTGGCAGGAAGCATAGATTATCTTATGTCTAGATGTGCACCATGCTTGGCAGGAAGCATAGATTATCTATGTCTAGATGTGCACCATGCTTGGCAGGAAGCATAGATTATCTATGTCTAGATGTGCACCATGCTTGGCAGGAAGCATAGATTATCTATGTCTAGTTGTGCACCATGCTTGGCAGGAAGCATAGATTATCTATGTCTAGATGTGCACCATGCTTGGCAGGAAGTATAGATTATCTATGTCTAGTTGTGCACCATGCTTGGCAGGAAGCATAGATTATCTATGTCTAGATGTGCACCATGCTTGGCAGGAAGCATAGATTATCTATGTCTAGTTGTGCACCATGCTTGGCAGGAAGCATAGATTATCTATGTCTAGATGTGCACCATGCTTGGCAGGAAGCATAGATTATCTATGTCTAGATGTGCACCATGCTTGGCAGGAAGCATAGATTATCTATGTCTAGTTGTGCAACATGCTTGGCAGGAAGCATAGATTATCTATGTCTAGTTGTGCACCATGCTTGGCAGGAAGCATAGATTATCTATGTCTAGATGTGCACCATGCTTGGCAGGAAGTATAGATTATCTATGTCTAGTTGTGCACCATGCTTGGCAGGAAGCATAGATTATCTATGTCTAGATGTGCACCATGCTTGGCAGGAAGCATAGATTATCTATGTCTAGTTGTGCACCATGCTTGGCAGGAAGCATAGATTATCTTATGTCTAGATGTGCACCATGCTTGGCAGGAAGCATAGATTATCTTGTGTCTAGATGTGCAACATGCTTGGCAGGAAGCATAGATTATCTATGTCTAGATGTGCACCATGCTTGGCAGGAAGCATAGATTATCTTATGTCTAGATGTGCACCATGCTTGGCAGGAAGCATAGATTATCTATGTCTAGATGTGCACCATGCTTGGCAGGAAGCATAGATTATCTTATGTCTAGATGTGCACCATGCTTGGCAGGAAGCATAGATTATCTTATGTCTAGATGTGCACCATGCTTGGCAGGAAGCATATATTATCTATGTCTAGATGTGCACCATGCTTGGCAGGAAGCATAGATTATCTATGTCTAGATGTGCACCATGCTTGGCAGGAAGCATAGATTATGTCTAGATGTGCACCATGCTTGGCAGGAAGCATAGATTATCTATGTCTAGATGTGCACCATGCTTGGCAGGAAGCATAGATTATCTATGTCTAGATGTGTACCATGCTTGGCAGGAAGCATAGATTATCTTATGTCTAGATGTGCACCATGCTTGGCAGGAAGCATAGATTATCTATGTCTAGTTGTGCACCATGCTTGGCAGGAAGCATAGATTATCTATGTCTAGATGTGCACCATGCTTGGCAGGAAGCATAGATTATCTATGTCTAGATGTGCACCATGCTTGGCAGGAAGCATAGATTATCTATGTCTAGTTGTGCACCATGCTTGGCAGGAAGCATAGATTATCTATGTCTAGATGTGCACCATGCTTGGCAGGAAGCATAGATTATCTATGTCTAGATGTGCACCATGCTTGGCAGGAAGCATAGATTATCTATGTCTAGATGTGCACCATGCTTGGCAGGAAGCATAGATTATCTATGTCTAGATGTGCACCATGCTTGGCAGGAAGCATAGATTATCTATGTCTAGTTGTGCACCATGCTTGGCAGGAAGCATAGATTATCTATGTCTAGATGTGCACCATGCTTGGCAGGAAGCATAGATTATCTATGTCTAGATGTGCACCATGCTTGGCAGGAAGCATAGATTATCTATGTCTAGATGTGCACCATGCTTGGCAGGAAGCATAGATTATCTATGTCTAGATGTGCACCATGCTTGGCAGGAAGCATAGATTATCTATGTCTAGATGTGCACCATGCTTGGCAGGAAGCATAGATTATCTATGTCTAGTTGTGCAACATGCTTGGCAGGAAGCATAGATTATCTATGTCTAGATGTGCACCATGCTTGGCAGGAAGCATAGATTATCTATGTCTAGATGTGCACCATGCTTGGCAGGAAGCATAGATTATCTTATGTCTAGATGTGCACCATGCTTGGCAGGAAGCATAGATTATCTATGTCTAGATGTGCACCATGCTTGGCAGGAAGCATAGATTATCTATGTCTAGTGTGCACCATGCTTGGCAGGAAGCATAGATTATCTATGTCTAGATGTGCACCATGCTTGGCAGGAAGCATAGATATCTTATGTCTAGATGTGCACCATGCTTGGCAGGAAGCATAGATTATCTATGTCTAGATGTGTACCATGCTTGGCAGGAAGCATAGATTATCTATGTCTAGATGTGCACCATGCTTGGCAGGAGCATATTATCTATGTCTAGTTGTGCACCATGCTTGGCAGGAAGCATAGATTATCTATGTCTAGATGTGCACCATGCTTGGCAGGAAGCATAGATTATCTTATGTCTAGATGTGCACCATGCTTGGCAGGAAGCATAGATTATCTATGTCTAGTTGTGCACCATGCTTGGCAGGAAGCATAGATTATCTATGTCTAGATGTGCACCATGCTTGGCAGGAAGCATAGATTATCTATGTCTAGATGTGCACCATGCTTGGCAGGAAGCATAGATTATCTATGTCTAGATGTGCACCATGCTTGGCAGGAAGCATAGATTATCTATGTCTAGATGTGCACCATGCTTGGCAGGAAGCATAGATTATCTATGTCTAGATGTGCACCATGCTTGGCAGGAAGCATAGATTATCTATGTCTAGTTGTGCACCATGCTTGGCAGGAAGCATAGATTATCTATGTCTAGATGTGTACCATGCTTGGCAGGAAGCATAGATTATCTATGTCTAGATGTGCACCATGCTTGGCAGGAAGCATATTATCTATGTCTAGTGTGCACCATGCTTGGCAGGAAGCATAGATTATCTATGTCTAGTTGTGCACCATGCTTGGCAGGAGCATAGATTATCTATGTCTAGATGTGCACCATGCTTGGCAGGAAGCATAGATTATCTATGTCTAGTTGTGCACCATGCTTGGCAGGAAGCATAGATTATCTATGTCTAGATGTGCACCATGCTTGGCAGGAAGCATAGATTATCTATGTCTAGATGTGCACCATGCTTGGCAGGAAGCATAGATTATCTATGTCTAGATGTGCACCATGCTTGGCAGGAAGCATAGATTATCTATGTCTAGATGTGCACCATGCTTGGCAGGAAGCATAGATTATCTATGTCTAGATGTGCACCATGCTTGGCAGGAAGCATAGATTATCTATGTCTAGATGTGCACCATGCTTGGCAGGAAGCATAGATTATCTATGTCTAGTTGTGCACCATGCTTGGCAGGAAGCATAGATTATCTATGTCTAGATGTGCACCATGCTTGGCAGGAAGCATAGATTATCTATGTCTAGATGTGCACCATGCTTGGCAGGAAGCATAGATTATCTATGTCTAGATGTGCACCATGCTTGGCAGGAAGCATAGATTATCTATGTCTAGATGTGCACCATGCTTGGCAGGAAGCATAGATTATCTATGTCTAGATGTGCACCATGCTTGGCAGGAAGCATAGATTATCTATGTCTAGTTGTGCACCATGCTTGGCAGGAAGCATAGATTATCTATGTCTAGTTGTGCACCATGCTTGGCAGGAAGCATAGATTATCTATGTCTAGTTGTGCACCATGCTTGGCAGGAAGCATAGATTATCTATGTCTAGATGTGCACCATGCTTGGCAGGAAGCATAGATTATCTATGTCTAGATGTGCACCATGCTTGGCAGGAAGCATAGATTATCTATGTCTAGATGTGCACCATGCTTGGCAGGAAGCATAGATTATCTATGTCTAGATGTGCACCATGCTTGGCAGGAAGCATAGATTATCTATGTCTAGATGTGCACCATGCTTGGCAGGAAGCATAGATTATCTATGTCTAGATGTGCACCATGCTTGGCAGGAAGCATAGATTATCTATGTCTAGATGTGCACCATGCTTGGCAGGAAGCATAGATTATCTATGTCTAGTTGTGCACCATGCTTGGCAGGAAGCATAGATTATCTATGTCTAGATGTGCACCATGCTTGGCAGGAAGCATAGATTATCTATGTCTAGATGTGCACCATGCTTGGCAGGAAGCATAGATTATCTATGTCTAGATGTGCACCATGCTTGGCAGGAAGCATAGATTATCTATGTCTAGATGTGCACCATGCTTGGCAGGAAGCATAGATTATCTATGTCTAGATGTGCACCATGCTTGGCAGGAAGCATAGATTATCTATGTCTAGATGTGCACCATGCTTGGCAGGAAGCATAGATTATCTATGTCTAGTTGTGCACCATGCTTGGCAGGAAGCATAGATTATCTATGTCTAGTTGTGCACCATGCTTGGCAGGAAGCATAGATTATCTATGTCTAGATGTGCACCATGCTTGGCAGGAAGCATAGATTATCTTGTGTCTAGATGTGCAACATGCTTGGCAGGAAGCATAGATTATCTATGTCTAGTTGTGCACCATGCTTGGCAGGAAGCATAGATTATCTATGTCTAGATCGGCATATTCTTATCTTGTTGATGATTATTAGCGCATTTACAAACATTCTGAAAATCAAGCCATTACCGTGCATCATCTCCAAATCTTGTTGAAGGATTTGTAAAGTTGTACCTGGCTATTTCTGTTTATAGGGGCTCTTGTTTATACATGATGTTGTACAGAGGACAACAAGCGCCGACGTGAAAGGAAGGTAAGCTTATAGGTCAGCAGAAACGTGAGCCGCCATTGCTGAGAGCTGTCGTTACAACTTATTCTTTATAGAGTGGAAGTATCCAGCTGGTTTGCATTGCAGTAGGTCGGTGGTTCTATCTGTGTGCACATCTGAAATACTTCTCGGAGGGACACCCGGGGTCTTCCTCCAACAATAATAGCTGGAGAGTTGCCATATGACTCAAGCTGGGTTTTTTTAAAACTTTATTTATTTTACAACGATTGCAAAGCAAGTTTTAACAACTTATATTAATCTCTCTCGTTGGCGCAGATGAAAGCGTATATGTGGTCATTCGTGTGGGAGGAAACCGGAGTACCCGGAGAAAACCCACCCGTCCAATCTGGCGACCACAGTACCATCTCGTATCGGACCTAACCTACGCTGTTAGTGCGACTTTAAACCGCCAAAACAAACATTGCCTCATGTATATACAGTCTGTCACGTTTTTCACGAGTGTATTTTGTGTAACATCACCATATCAGCCACCTTCCTGTCTGTGTTTTCCAGATACCTTTAATAAGTTTACCCATGTCCCCCACTACAGCTACCTGCTCATAACATTTGTTGAAATATTGAACACTGTCTGGCAGACGATTAACCAGTAAATTACCTGACCAGGTGATCAGTAATGCTGAGCAACTGACTACTAACTACTCATTTTCCAGACCAGATTGTTTGTATTGCTGAGCGACTGACTGACTACTAACTACTCATTTTCCAGACCAGGTTGTTTGTATTGCTGAGCGACCGACTACTAACTACTCATTTTCCAGACCAGGTTGTTTGTATTGCTGACCGACTGACTACTAACTACTCATTTTCCAGACCAGGTTGTTTGTATTGCTGACCGACTGACTACTAACTATTCATTTTCCAGACCAGATTGTTTGTATTGCTGAGCGACTGACTACTAACTACTCATTTTCCAGACCAGATTGTTTGTATTGCTGAGCGAGCGACCGACCGACTGACTACTAACTACTCATTTTCCAGACCAGGTTGTTTGTATTGCTGAGCGACTGAATGACTACTAACTACTCATTTTCCAGACCAGGTTGTTTGTATTGCTGAGCGACCGACTACTAACTACTCATTTTCCAGACCAGATTGTTTGTATTGCTGACCGACCGACTGACTACTAACTACTCATTTTCCAGACCAGATTGTTTGTATTGCTGACCGACCGACTGACTACTAACTACTCATTTTCCAGACCAGATTGTTTGTATTGCTGGCCGACTGACTACTAACTACTTAGTATTTAGTGACAAGACCACATGATCAGTTAAATCACGGGTTAATAGTCCATCATTTAGTGACAGAGACTACATGATCAGTTAAATGACAGGTTAGTATTTAGTGACAAGGACCACATGATCAGTTAAATCACGGGTTAATAGTCCATCATTTAGTGACAGAGACTACATGATCAGTTAAATGACAGGTTAGTATTTAGTGACAAGGACCACATGATCAGTTAAATGACAGGTTAGTATTTAGTGACAAGGACCACATGATCAGTTAAATGACAGGTTAGTATTTAGTGACAAGGACCACATGATCAGTTAAATGACAGGTTAGTATTTAGTGACAAGGACCACATGATCAGTTAAATGACAGGTTAGTATTTAGTGACAAGGACCACATGATCAGTTAAATGACAGGTTAGTATTTAGTGACAAGGACCACATGATCAGTTAAATGACAGGTTAGTATTTAGTGACAAGGACCACATGATCAGTTAAATGACAGGTTAGTATTTAGTGACAAGGACCACATGATCAGTTAAATGACAGGTTAGTAGTTAGGCACTTAGTAATGCAGACCATTTAGTCACGTAAATGACTTGTTAGGAGCAGTTACTTAGTAGCATGTTACACTTGGTGAGATAACTGACTGCTTATAGTTAGTGACTTAGTACCGGTGTGCTATACAAATACAATGGAAATGTTTCAGAGATGTTCCAGTGTTATTGCCCCTGTGCCTAGAATATCTACTACTGCTACCCAACAATTCTTCATCGTGGACCGGTGTGTGGGCAACTCTTCAACATGTGTCTGATGCCTACTGCCGGCATGAACAATATGCCTCCTTGTAAGTCTTCTTATCTTCTATCTTATCATGTCACAACAATCAACCTTTGTAGCTGTAGACGTTACGATTGTGCCCTTAGGTTATACAAATTTATCAATTGCGAAACAACTGAAATTGACGAGAGAGAAAAATCAAGACATCTTAATCTTGAAACGGTGTTATCAAAGTTTCATGTGTATTCATGGACCTCCGGCTGACAAGCTGTGTTTTACCACATTGGCAGCCATGTAGTGATCAAACTGCACGTGGTTCCTGTCTGATGATGGTCTACACTGGTCTACACTGTTCAACATTTGACCAGTGAAGTAGCTTTTATATAGTATGCAAGCTAATAGTTTATACAAATTTATTTTAGATTGATTGTGAAACAAGTTCTTACAACTAATATTAATCACTCTCGAAACCTCATTCCTGAATCCATCGCCACAAGGGAGAGAAGAGGCAAAGTGGAATTTAAATGCCATGCCTAAGGGCACAATCGTAAACGGCTCCAGCGGGGCTCAAACTCCGGGCCTTTCGCACCTGAAGCCAACGCGCTACTACTGCGCTATCACGACACTTAGGCAAGGCATTTAAATTCCGCATTGCCTCTTCTCTCTCCCTTGTGGCGATGGATTCCATCAGGAATGAGATCTCGAGAGTGATTAATATAAGTTGTAAGAACTTGTTTCACGCTAATATAAATTTATATAAACTAACCTTTGTGTAATTACAGTTTGAATGTGATGAACCTCTGTGATTAGCATGTACTCCAGATAATCATTGCTTTTCATTCATTGTATCTCTCTGAATTGCAGGTCAGAAGTTGTGGATTTATGTGAACAGTTTGTACCTAGGTACTTTATGTTCATTGTATCTGTTTGCATTGTAGGTCAGAGTTGGATGCATTGTGTGCATTGTTCATCTCAACTTGGTTTGTGTATATTTTCTCTATTAAATTACAGATCAGAAGTGACAGGCCTGTGTGGACAGTTTGTACCCAGGTACTTTATGTTCATTGTATCTGTTTGCATTACAGATCAGAAGTGACAGGCCTGTGTGGACAGTTTGTACCCAGGTACTGTATGTTCATTGTATCTGTTTGCATTACAGATCAGAAGTGACACGCCTGTGTGGACAGTTTGTACATGTACCTAGGTACTTTATGTTCATTGTATCTGTTTGCATTACAGATCAGAAGTGACAGGCCTGTGTGGACAGTTTATACATGTATCCAGGTACTGTATGTTCATTGTATCTGTTTGCATTACAGATCAGAAGTGACAGGCCTGTGTGGACAGTTTGTACATGTACCCAGGTACTGTATGTTCATTGTATCTGTTTGCATTACAAATCAGAAGTGACAGGCCTGTGTGGACAGTTTGTACATGTACCCAGGTACTTTATGTTCATTGTATCTGTTTGCATTGCAGATCAGAGATGATGGGTTTGTGTGGACAGTTTGTACATGTACCCAGGTACTTTATGTTCATTGTATCTGTTTGCATTACAGATCAGAAGTGACCGGCCTGTGTGGACAGTTTATATCAAGTTACTTTAAGTTCAGCAGTGTTGGTGTAATTCGACTGATGGAAAAACTGGCTCTGTTGTTACCAGATGTAGTCATTAGTGTTCTAGATAAACTCTCAGAATCTGTGAAAGATATTGAACACAAACGAGGAGTTGGACTTGATCAGAAGTTAAGGTATGGTTTGTATCTGATTGCAAAGTTGACCACTTTCTTTACAGGTTTGAGACTTTATGCCAGAGATAGTTTAAATTCACTGGATATGTGATTAGTTTCATTCCTCGTGTTTCAGTTTCATTCCTCATGTTCCAGTTTCATGCATCATGTTCCAGTTACACACATCATGTTCCAGTTTCACGCATCATATTCCAGTTTCACGCATCATGTTCCAGTTTTATTCCCTAAAGAATAATTCCCTCTAGATCTGACCTGTACTGAATAAATACGCAACCGAGCAACAACTGAGCTTAGGTATTTTTAGCAAATACATAATATTGTGCATTTATACCCATTTAATCTTGTAATTGTTTTGAAACTTCATGGAGGCATTTTGTTTTCAGAGGGCAGTATTACGAGGTGCTGAAGCTTTTAGGGGAGAAGGGTAGTGAGGAGGCACGCAACATGCAGTCTGGGGTTTCCTGAGACCTCACACAGCTTAGAGGATACACAGCATAGAGTCTAAGAACAAAGCTGTTTTAGCTGCCACACACAGCATAGAGTCACGAGACAAAGTTGTTTTAGCTGCCACACACAGCATAGAGTCTCGAGACAAAGTTGTTTTAGCTGCCACACACATCTTGAGACTCGGAACAAAGCTACTGGTATTTAAGCCATCATAAATATTGGAGCTTTGGAACAAAGTTGTTTTAGCTGGCACACACATCTTGGAGTCTAGGAACAAAGTTGGTTAAACTGACACACACATCTTGGAGTCTAGGAACAAAGTTGTTTAAACTGGCACACACATCTTGGAGTCTAGGAACAAAGTTGGTTAAACTGACACACACATCTTGGAGTCTAGGAACAAAGTTGGTTAAACTGACACACACATCTTGGAGTCTAGGAACAAAGTTGGTTAAACTGGCACACACATCTTGGAGTCTAGGAACAAAGTTGGTTAAACTGGCACACACATCTTGGAGTCTAGGAACAAAGTTGGTTAGACTGGCACACACATCTTGGAGTCTAGGAACAAAGTTGTTTAAACTGGCACACACATCTTGGAGTCTAGGAACAAAGTTGGTTAGACTGGCACACACATCTTGGAGTCTAGGAACAAAGTTGTTTAAACTGGCACACACATCTTGGAGTCTAGGAACAAAGTTGGTTAAACTGACACACACATCTTGAAGTCTAGGAACAAAGTTGTTTTAGCTGGCACACACATCTTGGAGTCAGGAACAAAGTTGTTTAAACTGGCACACACATCTTGGAGTCTAAGAACAAAGTTGTTTTAGCTGGCACACATATCTTGGAGTCTAGGAACAAAGTTGTTTTAGCTGGCACACACATCTTGGAGTCTAGGAATAAAGTTGTTTTAGCTGGCACACACATCTTTGAGTCTAGGAACAAAGTTGTTTAAACTGGCACACACATCTTGGAGTCTAGGAACAAAGTTGGTTAAACTGACACACACATCTTGAAGTCTAGG
Organism: Archivesica marissinica; assembly: GCA_014843695.1. Classification (NCBI taxonomy): domain Eukaryota; kingdom Metazoa; phylum Mollusca; class Bivalvia; order Venerida; family Vesicomyidae; genus Archivesica; species Archivesica marissinica. The sequence continues at coordinate 20,404,241 of CM026387.1, forward strand.
AACAAAGTTGTTTTAGCTGGCACACACATCTTGGAGTCAGGAACAAAGTTGTTTAAACTGGCACACATATCTTGGAGTCTAGGAACAAAGTTGTTTTAGCTGGCACACACATCTTGGAGTCAGGAACAAAGTTGTTTAAACTGGCACACACATCTTGGAGTCTAGGAACAAAGTTGGTTAGACTGGCACACACATCTTGGAGTCTAGGAACAAAGTTGTTTTAGCTGGCACACACATCTTGGAGTCTAGGAACAAAGTTGTTTAAACTGGCACACACATCTTTGGGAGTATAGATTCTTGAATGGGTCTCTTTCTGTATCATTGCACTATTCTCCAAAATCTAAAATAACTAATCTCTTCAGGAGGCGTCGCTCATATGGGCAACCGGTAGCGGTGATAAATAAACGTAAAAACACACACAGGGTATAGAGACCTCGTCTTAGTAAGTTTGTAACATCCGAAATATGGCTCATAAATTAGGTTAGTATTGGGGGATTAGGGTAATGTTGTTTCGTGTTTTGAGCATGATGAAATTTAATTTCTTGCAGACAAATGTGTTTGATCAAAATAGATATATGCTGATAACACCAGTTAGTTTATACAAATTTATTTTAGCTTGATTGTGAAACAAGTTCTTTCAACTTATATTAAACCATTCTCGAGACCTCATTCCTGATGGAATCCATCGCCATGATGGAGAGATAAGAGGCAATGTGGAATTTAAATGCCTTGCCTATGGGTACAATTGTAACGACTCCAGTGGGGCTCGAACTCCGGACCTTTCGCACCTGAAGCGACCGCGCATCCACTGCGCTATCACGACTTCCTATAAGTTATAGTTGAATGTCATTGTTTGAGGTGAGCGATCCAGGGTATAATAGTTATCTTCTTGTTTATACTACCGGTATATTGAATTACCCGCATGTCTTCATACGTTGCAGTTTGCAAATCATTATTATATATTCAAATAAATTATGGAGGAAAAAAGGTGAGAGTGTTCTTATTTTTTGTAGGTTAACTAATTAGCTGAGCTTCTGAAATTTGGAAAACCAAATTGCAAAAATCTACCCCCTCGTGTAACTGAACAGTAAAGTTCACAGACCCAAGGAAAGTGTCATGTTTATTATCTGAATCGCACTCTGCGTTGCACCCACATCCAAAATCATAATTAAATAATTCTCTCACTTGTATTTCAAATATATAAACTCGTAAATGATGTAGACCCTTACTTCCACAAGATAATATGTCAAATGAAATTGACCTCCTCAGGGCGTGCTCGTCACGGCCGGGATCTTGTCGAAATTCGATTTTTCCCCCCCTCCAAATTGCCAAAATAAAAACAAAACACCATACAACCAGTTTGATATCCATTGTTGTCTCGAGATGTGGCAAGGCAATGCACGCAACCATTTACGGATTAGTAAAACATAAGTTTGACCTGGCTTCGTCAAAATAGGTGAAAATAGCCGCGTGTAAATTAGCGTATCATTACTCAAAGCAAGATGGCGGTTGAACCACATACAAACATTCCGCTTCACTTCCATAGGGAATATGAAATTCGAGTTTATGACAAGATTACTCAATGGCCCAAATGTTCTATGGTAATTATGTCCAATGTACCAGTTTGATGATCTATATGAAAACTCACAATTTTCAAGTAATATTGTCATAAACTCGAAATTTCATATTCCCTATGGAAGTGAAGCGGCATGTTTGTTAGGGATAGTGGCAGTAATACCACAAACCAGGTGGCAGTAAACTAAAGCTGAAAAGTAAAATACTCTTCAATTAAAGATCAAATTTAACCCTAATGTCCAGCTTACTGCCAATTATATATTTCGTTACTGCCTCTATCGTTAACAGATCCAGTCATCATGCTGAGATGTGTTCTGGACATAATGTTTACAGGTATATGCAAACAGAGAGTCTGGATAGGTACCTGGTCACAGTGGTAACTTAACCCCCTGCATGATAGTGGCAGATAAAATCACTTGCAAACAGCATAGAGCATGCTGTTTGCTATTCAGATAGTGGAGCTAAAACACTTGGCTGAATAGTAAAAAACATAGAACATGATCAGACACGGCGTTACACTGTGGCTGATCGCGGTTGATCTGCATCTATGTTGATTGCAAAATTGAATGTGATTTTATTTACCTGGCAGACAATGGGTTAAATAGACTGGTGGAGTACCCCAATACTGACTGTGAACTAGCCTAATGAGATGCATTCGGAGTGGTTCGCACAAGTATCACAATCCTGAAATAGGTTGGAAAGGGTCCCTGGTAGGCACCAAGTACATAAATATACTTCGTGAAATGTCTGGTGGGACACCCTGGTCCTTTGCTAGGCTGCATAATGTGTGGTTGTATGGCATACTGCTTAAGACAAGCTTACAATGGAAGGAGGAAATGTCTGGTGGGTCACCCTGGTCCTTTGCTAGGCTGCAGTGTGTGGTTGTATGGCATACTGCTTAAGACAAGCTTACAATGGAAGGGGGAATGTCTGGTGGGTCACCCTGGTCCTTTGCTAGGCTGCATAGTGTGTGGTTGTATGGCATACTGCTTAAGACAAGCTTACAATGGGAGGGGGAAATGTCTGGTGGGTCACCCTGGTCCTTTGCTAGACTGCATAGTGTGTGGTTGTATGGCATACTGCTTAAGGCAAGCTTACAATGCCGATGGTGTTCTCATTGTTGATAAAGACTATGGCTTAATAAAAGTACTTTGCGTACTTACATAAGTTATGAAAATGTCGCATTGGCTACCGCCGTACTACCATACGTGTATGTTGCCAAATATATACGTACATTGATGAGTTTCACCAGTACCTAAATATAGTTTAGTTTAATCTTATTTTATTGCTTGTTTATATACAATACAAATATAAACATGATAAATATATAAGCAAAATGATACAACTGCAATGCTGTAAGAATAAAATCAAGAAGCAAATGGGTTGAGCAACAAGTTTTACCAACATTAGCTAGTGCTCTCCCCACTTAAATATAGACAATACAGTGTATATAGCAGAAATATCCATGGTTTACTCACTTCCTCGTGAATAAAACAATTATTCATTTATGGAAGTCGTGATAGCGCAGTGGTAGCATGTTCGCTTCAGGTGCGAAAGTTCTGGCGTTGGAGTCGTTACGATTGTGCCCTTAGGCAAGGCATTTAAATTCCACATAGCCTCTTCTCTCTCCCTCGTGGCGATGGATTCCATCAGGAATGAGGTCTCGAGAGTGATTAATATAAGTTGTAATTACTTGTTTCGCAATCGAGCTAAAATAAATGTGTATAAACTAAACTAGTTGACAGTTTATGGAAATGGAGAGGATTGGAACAAGAAGATGTTTGTGTGATGAGTAGATCTCGGGTAGATATTGGTCAACATATGCCCTCTAAGTTTGCAAACGACGAAAGATACTTGTTACAACCAACAGAAACTGTTGCACTAGATCTGAAACAAATCATTTCGCATGAAACATGCTGACAATTATCAATATTTTAACATGGAAGGTTATCAGTTGAAAAATGTAAATTCTGCAGTGAGAAGTTAACGTGGAAGTAAATATCGTGAAGGTTTGCCGTGCAGCATACAGTCTGCTTGATGCGGGAATGCATGGCAATTATGAGACATATATATATTTATATAGAGTGTATGCATGTACTGACTATGGTATTGATTTTGTATGTATGTATATTCCATTAATGTCAAACCCCTTCCGGGGACCTAGATATGTTTTCCTGGGCATGTTTAGCCGACTATAGCGGTTAACCAGTACTAAGCAATGTGTGTGAGGTGTCTTGCTCAATGACACTACATATGTGGTCTGACTTGAGGATTGAACCCGGACCGTTCGATTCCAAATCCGACGCTCTACCATTTGACGACGGACGCCAACAATTACGCTGAAAGAAATTGATGGAAAAGCTCGAGGAAGAAATGGCCACAGAAGAAAGTGTAAGAAATCCTATCACTTCCATTGAATGCAGAGTATGCAAGTATTTACATTCTAACAGATTTATTTACCAACTGAAGCCATCTTTCACGTGGAAGTGCTGAACATAATAGCAAGACGAGCTTAGCATTGGACGTCAGATACTGAAAATGCAACTAACTGGGAATACCAGTTCATCTGTTCATGGACAAATCTGATGCAACCACTTTTGGTGAAATATGACCTGAGAGATGCATGTTCATACGTTGATCAACCACTAAAGAAAACGTTGTGGCAGAAATATATAACCTAAATGTGCGACAATATCAATATGACAACAATACGGTGAATAGACATTTCGTTAGGGGATATTTCGACCGGATGAGGCTACGAACAGAACATATATTTTTAGGGTATTTAACATTTTAGGGTATTGTCAGCGTTGCATTTTGATATCAAGCTTGTCATATAATTTAAATCTCACATAATGCTGATTGTTTTTAATGAGAAAATAATAGATCAATTTTAATTCGAAACAATATAGTGTAGTAATATTCGGACAGATTCTATGTTGAATGTTATTTATTGGGTATGCTATAGTCCTATAAATAAGACCTCTACATAATTCGAAATAACAGCAAAGAAATATGTGTTTTTACGTTTATTTATAATCGCTACCGGTTGCCCATATGAGCGACGCCTCCTGAAGAGATTAGTTATTTTGGAGGATAGTGCATGATACAGACAGACCCATTCCAGAATCTCCTCTGGTTCTTTTACATGCACAGTGTAAAGCACCGACACGAGACCTCGGTTTAGCGTCCCATCTGAAAGACTGTTAATTTTATTAGGGTCAGACGGGGGATCGAACCCGAAAGAAATGTTTATGTAGAGGTCTTATTTATAGGACTAGGTATGCCACAGTTCATTCTAGAGGGCGACAAGGGCCTTGCGACCCTGACTTCGCCCACTGACAAAATATTGTCCAGTAAGATACACTGGCCATTGTAAAGCACTCATTCTATTCAAATATTGTATTTAATGGTCATATTGTGTATTTTAATCCTATTATGTTGACATTTTTAAATAATACCATCAGATGACGCACTCCGCGCTTTCTCACATCTCCCAAAAATGTGTGACTACCTACTCTAACTCATTGTCAACATTTGATCTGATAGCGTAGTAGTAGCGCATTCGCTTCAGGTGCAAAAGCCCTAACATGCTGCTGCATATGTTCACAATCAGGTCGGAAATTTGACACTGACTACCTACTCATTGTCAACATTTGATCTGATAGCACAGTGGTAGAGCATTCGCAAAAGTGTCGGGGGGGGTTCGCGCGGCGCTGGGGCTGTTACGATTGTGCCCAAGGCATTTAAATTCCACATTGCCTCTTCTCTCTCCCTCATGGCGATGGATTCCATCAGGAATAAAGTTGCGAGAGTGATTAATATAAGTTGTAAGAACTTGTTTCGCAATCAAGATAAAATAAATTTGAATAAAACAACATTTTATCTATGATTTTGTCGTCAGGTTTAATCTTCCTAGGTCAGAATTTTTGGGAGAAGTGAGAATTGTGTTATTTAATACAATGCACAGTATGGCCATTAAATACAACATTTGAATAGAAAGAATGCTTTATAATGGGCCAGTGTATCTTACTGGACCAAATTTTTAAGGGAGAAGTGGGGCTCCCTGAGGGCGAAGTTGCTCTGTGTACAGTTGTTTAAATAATAGATATAAACTGCTTGATCTCAGCAATGATTGGAAGCCGTCCATGAAAGTACAGACTACATGGGCTTAAAATGTTTGTTATGTGTACATTTCTTTGACGTACGGGCAAATGAGTAGAGGTGCAGGTGCAGCTCCAGCGATCTGAGTGCTGCTCCTAAAGAACAAAATAGGGAAGAGTGTAGTGTATTTTGACGTGTGTAGAACATCGGCCCGGCTAGCTCAGTTGGTAGAGCTGTCCGACTAGTTTTCAGGAGGTCATGGGCTCAAATCGCACGTCATGTCATTAACTTTTCCTCTCTTTACTTTTTGTTTGGTCACTTTAGTAGTTCTTTCATTTAGAATCATAGCATCTCTTGTTTTTCTTTGTAGTGGTATGCCAGAGTGTTGTGGTCATGCTTAGAATTTCAGCGCAGGTGTTGAGGAGTGCTAGAGTTACTCCAGTCTTGAAGTATTTGACAGCTGTTGGTTTAGCTTCCAGGCTTGCTTTATCTCAGGTACAATAACAAATTATTATCATATTATAGGATTAGAGACAAACACATGATTATGTTGCTGTGGAGCAGTGAGCAAAATTAATAGATTGTCTAAGAGGTGTGAGTCCACCTCCGTGGTTGAGTGGTTACGGTCGCTGACTTGTATACCACTGTATCCTATATTACCACTGATGGTCACAGGTTCGAGCCCCGCTCAGGCCGTGTCTCATTTATATGAACAAGTTGGCAGTTTCTTACAGTGCACCAAATACTGGTTAACCGGTTGAGTCTGCCCAGGAAAGGTGTTGTAAGGTGAACTGTCCACCAGCGATATAGCCAAAACTGGTGCTGATGCGGGCGTAAAACCCAAACAATCAACAAACTAAGGTAAGAGGTGTGTCCAGAACAATCAGTTTGCTTTAATTTTGGAGATTGAGGAGTCCTGGAATTGAGGAAATCCTATGGAATTAAGAAAACCCTCTGGAATTGAGGAAACCCGAAATCCTCTGGAATTGAGGAAACCCGAAATCCTCTGGAATTGAGGAAACCCGAAATCCTCTGGAATTGAGGAAACCCAAAATCATCTGGAATTGAGGAAATCTTCTGGAATTGAGGAAACACTCTGGAATTGAGGAAATCCTCTGGAATTGGCGCATCTATCCTCCAAAAAAGGAAGTGACTAATATACTTCTGGGGCAAGATATGGGGTTAACGATAAATAAATATTTAATAATAAAAGGTAGGTTATGTACATCCTTACGACAGTTTATGCTAAAATTAAGACAATTTTCTGCAAATGAGATCATTGTGGTAAAAATCTTGGGTCACTAGACAACTGAAGCAAAGACACAAGACACACCAAATAATTATTCATTGTGTGTTAACATTAATCTAATTTGTTTGATTAGTGCAGTGGTTAGCACACTCATCAATACTACACAGGTTTGATGCTCGGACTGGGAAGTATGGAGATAGTCGCCAGAACATCAGGTGGGTTTTCTGTGAGTACTCCGGTGTCCTCCCACATGACTGACCATATACACGCTTTCATCCGCGTCAACGAGGGTGATTCATATAAGTTGTTAAAGCTTGTTACGAAATTGTTATGAACTAAATAAAATTTAATGTTTATAATTGAATGTACAGTCAAACCTGTCTATAAAGGCCACCCTCGGGAAAGTCAAACAGTGGCCTTTGTTGGCAGGTGGCCTCTCAATAGAGGGTTAAAATGCATTGAAAATGGCTGGACGGGAGAGAAAAATGGTGGTCTTTTTAGAGACAGGTTTTTCATATGCGGGCTTTATTCGGAGGTGGCCTTTAGCACAGGTTTGACTGTATATGTATTATGTATTTATAGCCATTTTGTGATGCAGCAGCCACTGATGAAACTGTGAAAGCACAGCAGGCACAGAAGTCTAGTAAACCAACCATCTTCTCTAAGATCATTGATAAATCTATTCCTGCAGACATAATCTATGAGGATGACAAGGTAGCGTTTGTTTGCAATTTCACAGCAATTACCTGTATTTCATCTTTTTTGCTTGCTTGTTCTTTCAGTAAATGTATGGATTTTATCTGTGTGTTTGTTGTGTCCCACCAAAGACGAGGGAATATATATATGCACTTACTTTATAGTCCGCCTCCGTGGTCGAGTGGTTACGGTCACTGACTTGTCTACCACTGTAAACACTCATCATTGATGGTCACGGGTTCGAGCCCCTCTCAGACCGAGTCTCTTTATATGAAAATGATGAGAATTTCTTACGGAGGTTGGTGCACCAAGTACTGGTTAACTGCTTGAGCATGTCCAGGAAAGGTGTTGTTAGGTAACCTGCCTGCCCACGATATAGCCCAATATGGTGCTGATGTAGGCGTAAAACCCGCACAAACAAACTTACTGTACAGCCTAGAGAAACTGAGAATACCATTATATGTACCGGATAGTTTAGATTGAAATTACAAATGTGCTTTTGCAGATATGTCAAATGCTCATATGGCTGTCAGAGTAACGCAGTTGTTAGCGGGCTCACCTTTCACCAATACAACCCGGGTTCGATGCTTGGACCGGGAAGTTTGTGGGATGGTATCGTGATCGCCCGATTGGACAGGTGGGTTTTCTCCGGGTGTTCCAGTTTCCTCCCACACGAATATCCACATGTATGTTTTGCAATCATTGTAAGATAATTAAAGTTTATAAACATTTTTAAATGTTCTTGCATTTTTCTGTAGAGTATGTATACATGTAAACCATTGATTGATTGTGGAAAGTTTCAGTGTAACTGAATCAATAATGAATGAGAAAATGGTAAATATATTGTAACTCGCTGCTTCGCAAACAACGTATACATGTTTAAGTTATGCAAATTTATTTTAGCTTGATTGGGAAACAAGTTCTTACAACTTATAATAAGCACTCTCCAGACCCCAATTCAGAACTCCCATCGGCACGATTGAGAGAGAAGAGGCAATGTGGAATTTAAATGCCTTGCCATGAGGGCACAATCATAACAGCTCCAGCCGGGCACAAACTCCAAGCCTTTCGCACTTGAGGCGAACGCGCTACCACTGCACTATCACGACTTCCACATACATGTATGCATGTTATATTAAGCACCAATATCACGAAACATTAATCAGTTTATTGATGAGTTTACAAACTGCTGTACCTTCTTCATAAGATGATGTGAACCTTCCGTCAACCTGCTATCTAACACCACTATACCGTAAACTTCCTCCAGGAAACAAGATTGTCAACCTGCTATCTAACACCACTATACCGTAAACTTCCTCCAGGAAACAAGATTGTCAACCTGCTATCTAACACCACTATACCATAAACTTCCTCCAGGAAACAAGATTGTCAACCTGCTATCTAACACCACTATACCGTAAACTTCCTCCAGGAAACAAGATTGTCAACCTGCTATCTAACACCACTATACCATAAACTTCCTCCAGGAAACAAGATTGTCAACCTGCTATCTAACACCACTATACCGTAAACTTCCTCCAGGAAACAAGATTGTCAACCTGCTATCTAACACCACTATACCTTAAACTTCCTCCAGGAAACAAGATTGTCAACCTGCTATCTAACACCACTATACCGTAAACTTCCTCCAGGAAACAAGATTGTCAACCTGCTATCTAACACCACTATACCGTAAACTTCCTCCAGGAAACAAGATTGTCAACCTGCTATCTAACACCACTATACCGTAAACTTCCTCCAGGAAACAAGATTGTCAACCTGCTATCTAACACCACTATACCATAAACTTCCTCCAGGAAACAAGATTGTCAACCTGCTATCTAACACCACTATACCGTAAACTTCCTCCAGGAAACAAGATTTGTCAACCTGCTATCTAACACCACTATACCTTAAGCTTCTTCCAGGAAACAACTTAAGACTATGTCGGCCATCTTATTTTACTTGCAGTGCTTAGCATTTAATGATGTCACACCACAGGCACCTGTACATTTTTTAGTGATTCCGAGAAAACCGATTGCACAGATCAGTGATGCTGCAGACATGGATCAGATGGTTAGTTCTTAGAATCATTACTCCATTTCCTAATGATGTCCCGATTGTCACCTATTAGCTTATCGTTACCAATAGATTATTGTAGCGATACATGCTCGCAGACAGTTTTTGGGGAATAAAGTCTTGCTCATGTTACCAACAGTAATTACAGGTATGTAAATAAATAAAGTATGTTAATTAACCCATTTCATTCTGGATACCGTTCAAACAGTATTTGCAAAGAACCAGATCAGCTGCCACGGAACGTGACGTCTGATCAGGCTCTATGCTATTCAGATGATCTTGCTAAGACACTTGGCTATGTAGCAAACAACATGGATCCTGATCAGCATGCAGCATCACGTTGCGGCTGATCTGAATCTATGTTGTTTGCAAAAGCCTTTAAATGTATCCAGAATGAAATGGATCTTGAACATGAATCTTCGTCTATAAATAAAAGTACGGTAGTGATGTGTAGGAAGGTTTCAGTTACACACATATATCGAACAAAATTATCTCATAGTAGTTCTTTCCGAATAATGAAAGGCTCTGAACAAGCTAAGAATCATAAGATTTGTTGGTATTCAATAAAAGCCAGCTCTAGTCAACATAGTTTGTCCGATTATTTCAGATTATTGATCAATCAAATGTCATCAGGTTATTCGATAGAGAAACCGTTTTCACCATCGCTCTAATTTAATGGTGTACTAGTCAAGCCACTTCCAGCGCTGTGCAAGCGGCCCTTTCACCATCCCTCTAATTTAATGGTGTACTAGTCAAGCCGCTTCCAGCGCTGTGCAAGCGGCCCTTTCACCATCCCCTCTAATTTAATGGTGTACTAGTCAAGCCACTTCCAGCGCTGTGCAAGCGGCCCTTTCACCATCCCTCTAATTTAAATTCGCATCACTAGCATTATCAAATCCATTTGTTGCTTGTATAACTGCATTCAGTTGTTTTGCCATTTCATTTTCTATTACACGAAGAACATTTGGGTTATTGTTACCGCAATGTGTATGTCTGTCGTCGTCAAACATTTTTAAACGTCTACTCGTCAGTAACCATTGGGTGTATCAGGGTTCATTCTAGGTCAGAATTGTTGGGAGAAGTGAGAAAGCGCGTGATCGCTTCCTTAAATGGTGTTCTTTAATATACTACTGCAAAATAGGGTTAAAATGCACAGTACAACCATTAATTACAACATTTGAATAGAAGGAGTGCTTTATAATGGGCCAGTGTATCTTACTAGACAAAATTTTGTTTGAAAATCGTAAAAACCCAAACCAAATTTTTTTTTTTTTTTTTAGGGGAAGTGGGGCCCCCAGAGGGCGAAGTCAGGGTCCCTAGGGCGACAAATTCGCCCACATCGCCCTCTAGAATGATCCCTGGTGTATAGCCACTATTTATGATCATGATACTTTGGTAGGTGGGAGATTACATGTAACATACCTCATAAAATTACATCATTCTGTAATCCAAGATGGCCGCTGTGAAAATAACACAAATTCTTAACAATATCTTCTCACAAACCGCCAATCGTATTTTTACCACTCTATGATCGATGTAAAATCTTTCAAAATAGTTCAAATGGTGACCCTGGGATCAAAAATGGACGTGGCCCGGGAGGTCAAATTTTATTTTTTAGCGAATATGGTCATGTCTATCTAAAAACGAAACTATCGACAAGGCGATCACTCTAATGTTAATTCATCCTTATCGCATGATTATGTCATCCAAGAAGGCCGTCAAAATGTCAACCTTTTATGAGATATTTCAACAAACTGATCATCCAATATTGAAGAAACTTTACTTGTATGATCCTTAGTGAAGCCTTTCCAAAGTTGTTAAAATAAAGTCCCTCTGAAATACAAGATGGCCACCATCTAAAAATAGCACAAATTCCTTTAAAAAATCCATTCTCATGAAACGCATGCCGGGTTTAGATGAATCTTTGTAGGAATGATCGACGTACAATGCTCTTTCAAAGTTGACACCGAGATAGAACATGGGCTTGGCCCGGGAGGTTAAAATTAATATTTTTTGAGCGAATGTGGTCATGTCATATATCAAATCGAAGGTATCGACAAGGCGATCACTCGTATGCAATTATTATCACAATCAGATGATTTTTCTTTCAAAATTCTACTTCACCCAAACCGCTTGGCCAATGGTAGCCAAATGTTAGTTATAATCCATGGGTGTAGCCTTTTCAGATTTGTTAAAATTGAGGTTGTCGCAAATAACATATGGCTACCTACCGTCTAAATATAACACACATTCTTCAAACATCTTTTCACGAGTGGTTAAGGTCGCTGACTTGTATACCACTGTAACCTATCATCACTGATGGTCACGGGTTCGAGCCCCGCTCAGGCCGTGTCTCATTTATATGAAAAAGTTGGCAGTTTCTTACGGAGGTTGGTGCACCCAAGTACTGGTTAACCGCTGGAGCCTGCCCAGGAAAGGTGTTGTTAGGTAAACTGCCCGCCGGCGATATAGCCCAAAATGGTGCTGATGCAGGCGTAAAACCCGAATCATAAATCTTTTCACGAACCACCAGCCAGATTTTGGCAACATTTGGTAGGAATGATCAATGTACAATGCTCTTTCACAGGTGTTAAAATGGTGACCCGGGGTAAAAAATTGGAGTCAGGTGAACGATACAAGGCCATCATGTCTCTCTTGTTTTATTTGCCAAACGTTATACTTGCAGTTGCTTGGGCATCTTTTACTTGTTGCCAAGAAAGTTGCAGAGCAGGAAAAGTTAGAGAATGGCTACAGAATAGGTAAGGATTTATGGCTACTGGATACAGAATAGGTAAAATACAGAATAGGTAAGGCTTTATGGATACATAATAGTTACGGATTTTATGGGTACAGAATAGGTAAGGATTTATGGATACAGAATAGGTAAGGATTTATGGGTACAGAATAGGTAAGGATTTATGGATACAGAATAGGTAAGGATTTATGGGTACAGAATAGGTAAGGATTTATGGATACAGAATAGGTAAGGATTTATGGGTACAGAATAGGTAAGGATTTATGGATACAGAATAGGTAAGGATTTATGGGTACAGAATAGGTAAGGATTTATGGATACAGAATAGGTAAGGATTTATGGGTACAGAATAGGTAAGGATTTATGGATACAGAATAGGTAAGGATTTATGGGTACAGAATAGGTAAGGATTTATGGATACAGAATAGGTAAGGATTTATGGGTACAGAATAGGTAAGGATTTATGGATACAGAATAGGTAAGGATTTATGGGTACAGAATAGGTAAGGATTTATGGATACAGAATAGGTACGGATTTATGGATACAGAATAGGTACGGATTTATGGTACAGAATAGGTAAGGATTTATGGGTACAGAATAGGTAAGGATTTATGGGTACAGAATAGGTAAGGATTTATGGGTACAGAATAGGTACGGATTTATGGGTACAGAATAGGTAAGGATTTATGGGTACAGAATAGGTAAGGATTTATGGATACAGAATAGGTGAGGATTTATGGGTACAGAATAGGTAAGGATTTATGGATACAGAATAGGTACGAATTTATGGGTACGGAATGGTAAAGATTTATGGATACAAAATAGGTACGGATTTATGGGTACGGAATGGTAAGGATTTATGGATACAGAATAGGTAAGGATTTATGGGTACGGAATGGTAAGGATTTATGGGTACAGAATAGGTAAGGATTTATGGATACAGAATAGGTAAGGATTTATGGGTACAGAATAGGTACGGATTTATGGATACAGAATAGGTACGGATTTATGGGTACAGAATAGGTAAGGATTTATGGGTACAGAATAGGTAAGGATTTATGGATACAGAATAGGTAAGGATTTATGGGTACAGAATAGGTACGGATTTATGGATACAGAATAGGTACAGATTTATGGGTACAGAATAGGTAAGGATTTATGGGTACAGAATAGGTAAGGATTTATGGATACAGAATAGGTAAGGATTTATTGGTACAGAATAGGTTAAGATTTATGGGTACAGAATAGGTAAGGATTTATGGATACATAATAGGTAAGGCTTTATGGATACATAATAGGTAAGGCTTTATGGATACATAATAGGTAAGGATTTATGGATACAGAATAGGTAAGGATTTATGGGTACAGAATAGGTACGGATTTATGGATGCAGAATAGGTACGGATTTATGGGTACAGAATAGGTAAGGATTTATGGATACAGATTATGTAAGGATTTACCTTTTTAGAAAATGAATACAGCACAGGTAAATATTTATGGATACAGAATACATGTAGGTAACTGTTTACCTCGTAATGGATACTAGATGGATGTGTAAATATACGTGGATACATGATAGGTAAGTGTTTAATTTGTTATATCATGGATACAGGATGGGTATAATTGCCATTGGGTATGGCTACATGAATAGTGAAATGGTGCTTCTTGTCACTATAACGTTTGCATCCTAACGCAACATTATATTCTTTAAATTGTTTATTTGTATATATTGGACAGACGGATCTGTAGTCCAGTGGTTAACACGTTGGACTGGTAATCCAGGGATCGCAGGTTCGATCCCCCCATCTGACCCTAATAAAATTAACATTCTTTCAGATGGGACTTTAAACTGAGGCCTTGTGTCGGTGCTTTACACTGTGCACATAAAAGAACCAGAGGAGACCCTGGAATGGGTCTCTGTCTGTATCATTGCACTATCCTCCAAAAATCTAAAATGACTAATCTCTTCAGAGGTGTTTATCATATGGGCAACCGGTAGCGACAATAAATAAATGTAAAACGCACAAATTGGAAAGACATCATTGCCAAAACATGTAAATAATAATTTTATTAAATGTTACCGGTAGTGCGTTTATTTGATTTTTACATTATTCTATTTTAGTAATAAACAACGGCAGAGATGGTGCCCAGTCGGTGTACCACTTGCATATACATGTACTTGGTGGGAGACAGATGCAGTGGCCCCCGGGATAAGTGACACTGTGAAGGGTTTGTGTAATGACTGTCAAGGTTGACTTCAACTATTATCAGCTACAGTAAAAATATTATATATACGATATAATATCAAGTGCATTTGTTAATAATATATTTATATGATACGAGTTTGTAAATAAAATGAATAACTCAAATTACCCAAACATCACTTGGTAATGTTTGCCCTGTAAAACAAGGTCTTTGACAAATCATTTCTACATTTTGTACATTAGGAATTTTAGCAACTGGAATGGTGGCATATGTATGTAAGAAAAACAACAAATTTGTCAGACATTTGAGTGCTTTTTATTACAGCATTATTTCTTAGTACATGCACATACCTCACATAGAACTATATATATATATGGACAGTAATTCTGTCTAATAATGTCCTGGGGCCACTACTTAGTACATAGAACTATATATATATGGACAGTAATTCTGTCTAATAATGTCCTGGGGCCGCTACTTAGTACATAGAACTATATATATATGGACAGTAATTCTGTCTAATAATGTCCTGGGGCCGCTACTTAGTACATGCACATACTTCACATAGAACTATATATATATGGACAGTAATTCTGTCTAATAATGTCCTGGGGCCACTACTTAGTACATAGAACTATATATATATGGACAGTAATTCTGTCTAATAATGTCCTGGGACCACTACTTAGTACATAGAACTATATATATATGGACAGTAATTCTGTCTAATAATGTCCTGGGACCACTACTTAGGCTCCCGACTGGGCAGTTAAATGAATAAACAGAAACTAACTTGAAAATTATATCGGGGACTATTTCTTATTATGGTTGTGTAGAGAAATGAGGCTCCCGACAGGGCAGTTAAAATAAATAAATATTATATTATATTAGCCAAAATCAGAAGAAAAAAGAGTCGTGTTTAGTGTAGGATAGGATTTTTATTTCATCTCATAAATATGTATTTGCAATATTCTCTATTGAACACACTTGAACCCCGATAATAAACCCCTCATCAGGCCTCTCAGTTAAGTGAGATCAAACAATAAAATAGGGTACTGACTCCTTCATACAATAAGCAAACTACGGTAGGAGAATCGGATTTATGCTCGACCATGTGGAGCACCACCCTACATGTACTTGGAGGTATGAGCAATGCCATGGGTTCCGTCACTCTACATGTCGACATAAGAGAAATGACATATGTACATACTACTTAACTAAACTACCAGTACAAACCAGTTATTCTTGATTATGGCACACTTAAAACATAATCGATAATGCTAGAACAATCTACTAGCTGCCGACACACCCGTGTACAAATATAACATTTATTACTTTAGATAGGAATTTTAGCCATTTTCCCCATTATTTGCTTACCACAATACGGTCTACCACTGAGGTTTATATGCTGTGTTTTCCAGTCTGATATTACATTTGCTGGTTTGATATGGTCACAAGCCCTTGTCAAACCATTTAAAAAGCCGTATCATAACTAGTTCTTGAAAAATAATGCAGGGTTCTAGTTTGTTTACTTCCTGTAGCACCCCAGTGTGTCAAATTTGACAGATAAAAGATATTTGTAGTTTCATGGTAATATTTCAATCGTTTTCGTGTATCTAATTTAGTAATTGCGATTTATTCCTGATAAATGGATAACGGAGAGCATGATTTAGAGTATTAAATGTTCAAATTCATATCAAAGTAATAAAGACGTTATTACATGGCCAGTTTCATATCAGCTTAGGTATCTTCGGTCTCTGGCTGATATCAAGTTACCTCGGGTCGATACCTATGCCGATATGAAACTAGTCACGCAATAACCTCTAAGTAATGGTGTGTAAGCGGTCGTTAGTTGTGTATTCTACTATTGACAGGCGCATCACAGCACGTTTTCTGATGACGAGTGGCAACAAACAGTGTGATCTACCATTACTTTCCAACCCTAGGGGTCTGTTTCACAAAACTATCGTAACAAAGATATGCAGTAAATCATAGGCAACAGATGAAACAGTAAATGTATTTGCGATTGAATGAATAGTTATCAATAAAATTAATCAATGTTTGTTCGGGTTTTACACCTGCATCAGCACCATTTTGGGCTATATCGCCGGCAGGCAGTTTACCTAACAACACCTTTCCTGGGCAGGCGCCAGTACTTGGTGCACCAACAACCGTAAGAAACTGCCAACTTTTTCATATAAACAGACACGGCCTGAGCGGGCCTCGAACCAGTGACCATCAGCGATGATAGGTTACAGTGGTATACAAGTCCGCGACCATTCCGTAGCTATGACCATTTTGTGAAACCGACTCAAATAACATATAATTTAATTTCTCCATTTTTCACCTATGAATACTATTAAAATGTACCCTGATCTCGGGACAGGAGAATAATGTCGTGCGTAAACACAAAATCTATTATCAGCTGTACATATATACCTGTATATGAAATTCTGACCTCTTTAGAATTGGACGTTTAATGCATACAATTGTATCCCCATTGAGAAGGTCAATTTCTGGTCACGGTCAAGAGCTGTTTTTAAGTCGACGAGAACTCTTGATTTGATCTTCCTTCTATCCTCTTTACAAATATTTGTTTCAAATTCTCCCATCGGCTCTAGAATGGGAACATAATTTGAGAGTAGTTTCAGTTTTTGCCTTTTGTATCATATATAAGTACATCTAACATACTTCGATCACTATTGTTGTTGCCACCCAATTCTACATTTAATGTATACAACATAACTATCTACACATATTTTGCAATAGGGAATGCCAATGCACATTGGTCATGCTTTGCTCACCGAGTCAATGTTTTTTATCTATAAAATTGTCACCTATAGATAACGACTGACCTATGTTATTAGGAACAATTATTGGACCTTCATAAATCTCTAAGCACTCAACCCACTGGTAGAGGTCAGAACCAGGATACTTCACACCAAGTTTTTTGACAGATTGCCTTTCAACCCTTTCAACACCACAGGCCTCCAAATAGGCTTAGAAAAAAGTGTAGATCCAGATGAGCCGGCTCGTGACGAGCCGTCTCGTCAGGATCTGCACTTTTTGCAAGTAATATTACTATTTTTAGAGAAAAAAATTACCCATTTTGATAAATGAACTGATCCAAATGTAATGTTCTTATTAAATTTATTGGTCTAAAAATTTCATGGACCAGTCCATGTCAGTTACTTGGTGTTGAATGGGTTAAAAAAGAAACGGTGAATGTCGCGATACATCAAGATTGATTAATTTCTGCCAGAGGAGTCGTCGTATAAAAGAACCTGTGTTGTCATTGCCAGACAACCTACCTATACTAACATCACACGCAGAGTGTAGGCTCCGGTGAACAAGAACAGTACACGCAGAGTGTAGGCTCCGGTGAACAAGAACAGCACACGCAGAGTGTAGGCTCCGGTGAACAATCTTAGACTAGAAATGTAAACAGAACATCTTGTTGTTACAGTAACAGTTATTTATGTGTCCAACAATCACAACACTATTATACAACATACAGTCGAACCTGTCTTAAGCAGCCAGCCAAGGCAGGGTTCCCACTGCCGGTCGCCAATGGCGCCAAATAACAAATATTGGCGCTATATTTTGTTAATTGGTGAAAATATTTGGCGCAACTTTTAAAACACATGTTTTGTCAAATATATGACTTCATATGTCTCTTAGTTGGTTCCAAGTTTTTTAAATTGGCTCCAGTATTTGTGGCGCAGTATGTGGCGCAGACAAACATTCAGACAGGGAACCCTGCAAGGGAATCACAGAAAGTGGCTGCTCTATTACGATTTTCCAACAACATGTTATCTAGTAAGATACACTGGCCCATTATAAAGCACTCCTTCTATTCAAATGTTGTATTTAATGGTTGTACTGTGCATTTTAACCCTATTTTGCAGAAGTATATTAAAGAACACCATTTAAGGAAGCGATCACGTGCTTTCTCACTTCTCCCAAAAATTCTGACCTAGAATGAACCCTGATACATGCACTGCTGCGATGCAACCATTAATTATTTTGATGCAACCATTAATTTTAAGTGCAAGATAAAGCCAGTATGGATGCATTTTCCCATTAACTACAGTCAAACCTGTGTTAGTGGTCACCTCTATTAAGCAGCCAACCTGGATCAAGCAGCCACTTTCCAGATTCACAATAATGTTGTTTTATTATAAATTTAACCTCTATTAAGCAGCCACCTGTGATAAGCAGGTGAGTCCATTGGTTGGCTGCTTAAAACAGGTTAGAATGTACATCCATTACTTGTATGTTTAAATATACAAAATTAGTTATCAAAAATGACTTGCATCTCCATTAATAAGGAAGTACAAGCTTACAGTCAACCTGATTTGGCAGCCACCTGTACATTTGTAGCCACCCTGTATTAAACAGCCAGCTACCATATTCTATAACTGGCACTATAGTATGCATTGCATTGTTATTTGGCAGCTACCCGTATTAAGCAGCCACTATCTGTATTTTCCCTTGATTGGCTACCTAATCCTATTCGGATAGTGGAGCTGAATAGCAAACAACATATATCCTGATCAGACACAGTATTACGCTGTGGCTGATCTGGGTCTATGTTGTTTGCAAAAGTGATTTTATTTACTCAACAGGCAAAGAGTAAACACATGGTTGACTGTACATGGTGCACCAACTTGTATGTGAAAGCTGGACCATGTCCATACAGTCAAAACTTGTATTAAGAGACCGCCAACGGGAAGGGCAAAATGTGGTATCTAAGCAGGAAAGGTCTCATAATACAGGCTAATTTGTTCCTTAGCAACACAAACGGGAACTGAAAAAAGTGGTCTCTTAGTAAACATGGTCTTTTGAGCAAAACTGTATTTGTAAAAAAAAATTGAAATTTATGCACGGATCTGTTTATAATAACTGACACTACATAAACAAAACAAGACTGGATTTCTAATAAAAATCATGCAAAATTTACCACACATGGAATGTATATATTATATTGTAATACATGTAACCTATAAAAAATGTGTCTAACCAGAAATCATCAAAATTCCATAATAGATCACGATTGGTGAACAGCTTGTTCTTTTGAAAATATCAAACTTTCTTGTCTTTATAAAAATCACTTTTGAAATTGTATTATGGGAATAATTTAATAATTCTAATGGTCGACATTAATCTGTGAATTTCCTGCTAGGGTTGCGTCCAAATAATGTTGTTCTAAGTGCTGGAATCATCTGTTGACTCATGAGGTCAAGACGACTTTCCAGGGTGTTTTCTACGACAAATTTATAATTCTGGGCAACCAACTCCACGCCACCAGACCTGAAACCGACAGATGTACATGATACAATAAGAATGCTTTGAATATAATGTGACAAGACTACTCAACAATTAGCCCCGAGTCTAACTTAGCTAAATGTATAAATTGTGGAACAGTTTGGACAAAATTGGGTCAAACAATGAAGCTTTTCTTTTATGCTTTCCAAAGAATGATAGTTTTCACAGTGAAAGAAAAAGTGAATCTAGCGGTGTGTGTTTTACATTTATTTATCGTCGCTACCGGTTGCCCATATGAGCGATGCCTCCTGAAGAGATTAGTCATTTTAGATTTTTGGAGGATAGTGCAATGATACAGACAGAGATCCATTCTAGAGTCTCCTCTGGTTCTTTTACAACACCGACATGAGACCTCGGTTTAACGTCCCATCTGAAAGACTGTTAATTTTATTAGGGTCAGACGTGGGGATCGAACCTGCGATCCCTGGATTACCAGTCCAGTGTGTTACCACTGGACTACAGATCCGTCTAGCACCTCCAAGAGTTGCAGATAAAGAAATCCCACCGGAGGGCTGAATATGCTTGCATAGAACTCTGCTCTATAATCACCTTTCTTATGCTTTTGTCGCACATTACGAATTATGCCAGCGTATATACACGCATGAATGGCGTGTGAATTTAATATAAAGTGATGAGGTCATTGGAATGTGACAATTTACTCACATTGATGTCGGTGATATTATAATGACAGCACGGCAGTATTCGGATTTTACCGTTATCCAATGAAATTATCTAAATTCGGACGCGGAAATAAACGAAAACTACCGGACGTGTTCGTGATATCTAATTTGCATAAAGTAGTTCCCTTGTCTATCCGGTTAGACAAATGATCTCACCCCCCCCCAAAACGGCACCAAAAGCCTGTCTATAGGCACCAAACTCCATAAGAAACTGCCAACTGTCTGAGCGGACTCAAACCAGTGACCCAGTGATGATAGGCTACAGTGGTATACAAGTCAGCTTAGTGGAAGTCGTGATAGCGCAATGGGAAACATGTTCGCTTCAGGTGCGAAAGACCCGGAGTTCGAGCCACGCTGGAGTCGTTACGATTGTGCCCCTTACTTGTGGCGATGGATTTCACCAGGATTGAGGTATCGAGAGAGATTGATATAAGTTGTAAGAAATTGTTTCGCAATCAAGTTAAAATAAATTTGTATAAACTAAGACCGCAACCACTCGACCACAGAGGTACTACTGTAGCAAATTAAAATGAGCAGCATGGGAGTCAAGTACTCACACATCTGAAGGAAGGAAATTTTCTGTATCCACATTAATTTTAACATTCTTCTTCCCGCCTGTAGCATTTCTGTACATCTCTACAGCTCCTGGCCATGAATCCTGTAACAAAATATAGTCAAACCTGTGTTAGTGGTCACCTCCAATAAGCAGCCAACTTGTATTAAGCAGCCAGTTTCCAGATTCCAAATCGGTTGTTTTATTATACATTTGAACTCTATTAAGCAGCCACCTGTGCTAAGCAGCCACTCTCCCTCCCTTGGCTGGCTGCTTAAGACATGTTTGACTATATTTAGATCGCTATTACATTTCCTTTGATGAACGTATGTGCCCAGATTGTTTACATTTTCGTATGAGGGTTCCCAACTAATGATATGCAGCGGACATGTGCACTTGAAATTACGAACATGTGGATTCGCAGTGTTAGGCAGGTTTACTCGCGAGAAAAGGTTTATAGTTTATGCTGTTCCAAGGATGATCTATTTACCTGTTCCGGTACACGGTAAGTTCAACTAAGTTGCAAATCTGGACAAAACATTTAAATGCAAAGTGTACTATATTTTTTGTGTCATTGAAAAGAACCATTAATGTAAATATAAGTAATGAAGCGCGGGTTAGTTTAAACAATATTTTATTTCAATGAATATACATAGTATAATGATCACAATAAGAAAATACATGTAGGATTGAGGAGAAAGCAACTTGCTTATATGGCTACCTCTTTCCTAGCGCGGGTTAATAGTTTCCATCCGGGTATGAACTACATCGGGCGTGTTTAAAGTCAGCCTTTGGCCTCCACACACTTTAACCACGCCCAATGTAGTTCATACCCCGATGGAAACTATAGACCAGTGTTTCATTTCTTAAATGAATCTAATGGAAGTGATGTTTCAAACAAGAGGGTAAATAGGGCTGAACGCATTCAAAGCATACAAGTAGAATTATGCAAACATGAGTAAACAAATAGCACTGCATCGTTTATATGATATCACATGAGTAAACAAATAGCACTGCATCGTTTATATGATATCACATGAGTAAACAAATAGCACTGCATCGTTTATATGATATCACATGAGTAAACAAATAGCACTGCATCGTTTATATGATATCACATGAGTAAACAAATAGCACTGCATCGTTTATATGATATCACATGAGTAAACAAATAGCACTGCATCGTTTATATGATATCACATGAGTAAACAAATAGCACTGCATCGTTTATATGATATCACATGAGTAAACAAATAGCACTGCATCGTTTATATGATATCACATGAGTAAACAAATAGCACTGCATCGTTTATATGATATCACATGAGTAAACAAATAGCACTGCATCGTTTATATGATATCACATGAGTAAACAAATAGCACTGCATCGTTTATATGATATCACATGAGTAAACAAATAGCACTGCATCGTTTATATGATATCACATGAGTAAACAAATAGCACTGCATCGTTTATATGATATCACATGAGTAAACAAATAGCACTGCATCGTTTATATGATATCACATGAGTAAACAAATAGCACTGCATCGTTTATATGATATCACTTGAGTAAACAAATAGCACTGCATCGTTTATATGATATCACATGAGTAAACAAATAGCACTGCATCGTTTATATGATATCACATGAGTAAACAAATAGCACTGCATCGTTTATATGATATCACATGAGTAAACAAATAGCACTGCATCGTTTATATGATATCACTTGTGTAAACAAATAGCACTGCATCGTTTATATGATATCACTTGTGAAGTTTTGTGTGTAAATGGTCGATATTTATAAGGAACTCAGGGTTCCCGCTGTCAATGGCGCCAATTGCGACTAAAAACAAATATTGGCGCTAAATTTTGTGAATTGGCGAAAATATTTGGCGCAATTATTGTTTTGGGCACATGTTTTATCAAATATTTATTTGTAAACTATATGGCTCCAAGTTTTTTTAATTGGCTCCAGTGTTTTTCAATTGGCGACAGAAGTGGCGCAGACAGAGGGAACCCTGGAACATTTCATTAAAACGTAGTTGCCATAGTATCTATATACAAATGAGAATTGATCTGACTTCATTAACTATACATATAATGAAGAAATGTAAACTATTATGGCATATTAATAACTAGAGATGGCAACGAATATTCGACTATACGCTCAAACGTCCGAATACTATTCCAGTATTCGAATATTCGGGAACAAATATATAATATTTGCAAAAATGATATAAACTGTCCTAAATCCGATACGTTGCTTTCTTTTACAATTTAAAGCCATCATAAAACCTTCCAATACAAAAGAAATTGCCCCAGGATGTTTGAATAAACAATGTTGTAGTCGCATCCGTGACACTCTGCCATGTAATTGGATAATTACAGTAGGTGCTAAGGTGTTTAATTATGATGTCAAAACTGTTTATAGACCAGATAATTCCATTGAAATATTACAGACAAGCTGCAACATCCACCCCGTGTTTCTTAAACTTATAATTAACTGCTCAATATTACCCAAAAGTACTATATAAAATATGATCTTTATGATGTTGTCCTCAAAAAAATGACGCCCACTCAGTCATACGTTTGGAAAGACTACAATCGCGCAGAGAATAAGAAAACTGCTAGGTGCAAATTGGATTTAACAGATTCGGGTACAAGATCAATCTGAATAATCATTTGAAAAACAAACACACTTCAACGGAAAGCAGTTCAAGTGACATCGGCTTCATTTGTGAAAACGCCCATAAATGTACAGTGGCCGATAACAATAACTGAATGAATCGTCGTATATGACGGGTTGAGAAAATGCAAACCACTCAGAAGTAAAGATCAAACAAATTATTCTGTATAGGAACACCTGAATTAACAGTAAATGTGGATTAGATAGCCCGGTACAAATGCCTCAAGCAGACTCTTACTTTACGACGATTAAGAACCACTTGTCGGGAGCGAAAGATTTTGTTGTTCCTAACGTGCACACAGAGGAGTCAGGGTTCCCTCTATCTGAATGTTTGTCTGCGCCACTTCTGTCGCCAATTGCCAATTGAAAAATACTGGAGCCTATTAAAAAAAACTTGGAGTCAACTAAGAGCCATATAGTTCACAAATAAATATATGAAGCCATATATTTGGCAAAACATGTGCCCAAAAAAAAAAGCCAGTTCACAAAATTTAGCGCCAATATTTGTTATTTGTCGCAATTGGCGACCGACAACGGGAACCCTGGGAGTAATGTTATTGTGATACCGTAGCAATTATATCCACCTAAACATATATTCCTCTTCAAAATCACTGTCAGAATTTCAAAATTAATTAAACACTTTAAATGATGTCAAATCATAAAAAAATGCACAATAAATTGGATTTGCTAAAATGCTATTGACAAGTTCCGTTTACAGACAGAACAATGAAAGTCTATGCTTTTGTTACAGCCTTTTGAGTTATTTCAATATAAAGTCATCAATTATCTAGTCAGAACAAACCGATAAAAAATTTTTTTATCACTCACTTAAAGACGGGAAGCCACTTTGAGGGCATAATCTGGTGATAAAAAGTATGTCTTATAGGCGAGTAAGTACGTAATAGATATGCCATACTAATAACAGTAACGGTAAGTTGTGATAGCGCAGTGGTAGCAAGTTCGAGAAAGGTACAGATTTCGAGGATTCCATCAGGAGTGAGGTATCGAGAGTGATTAATATAAGTTGTAAGGACTTGTTTCGCAATCAGGCTATAATAAATGTATAAACTAACAGCTAAGGCAAGATGGACGACTTACGCTCTTGAACTGCATAATTTATCGAATGCATTTGTGGCAAAATAATATGGCATTTGCCATAAATTTCTTATTTCAAAATGTAACATAGACGTAACCCCATGTCTTTCTACCATTCAATAAGTGGTCCCCTTAGTTCCCTTTAGCATTTCAAAAAGTTCTGCAGCACATGTGAGTTATCAGCTTGTGTATACATACCCTGACTAGATCAACATCTTGTTGTCTACACTTGAGGGTTACCTCAGTCTCTAGAAGTTGAAAGAGTCCCTGAAATAGGGGGATACTATGATATAGCATGTTTAATGGAGCATCAATCAACATACAGTCCGTGCTATGAGCTACCCCGTGATAAACCAACATAATGCTGATAAAAACACATTAACTCAGTAACTACTGTCATGATTACTTTGCTAAATAATCGTAATTACGTATATTACCATTACCACAGTAATGGGTTCAGTAGTATATACATATACATACTGTTCGACGTTTTGCTTTGCACATATTATTTTCTGGTATAACAATAAACTACACTAATGGAGAGCTTGTGAACAGAAGCTGAACGAACGAAAACTACATTAATGGAGAGCTTGTGAACAGAAGCAGAACGAACGAAAACTACATTAATGGAGAGCTTGTGAACAGAAGCTGAACGAACGAAAACTACATAAAATAATATAAAATAAAAAGCATTGAAACCGATAGTATTACGGGACAAATATGTATATGTTGTTGGCTATACAAATTAATAAACATCAGGCTTAGGAAAGTAATTGTAATCGATTACATTGCTTAGGAAAGTAATTGTAATCGATTACATTGCTTAGGAAAGTAATTGTAATCGATTACATTGGTAGGAAAGTAATTGTAATCGATTACATTGCTTAGGAAAGTAATTGTAATCGATTACATTGCTTAGGAAAGTCATTGTAATCGATTACATTGCTCAGTAAAGTAATTGTAATCGATTACATTGCTTAGGAAAGTAATTGTAATCGATTACTTTGCTTAGGATAGTAATTGTAATCGATTACTTTGCTTAGGAAAGTAATTGTAATCGATTATTGCTTAGTAAAGTAATCGTAATCAGTAATCATAGATTTGCAAAGTCATCGTAATCGATTACATTGGCAAGTAATCGACCCCGGGTCTACTGATAGACAAATAAACTGGGTATTTAATTAAGGCTTACATGTTCTGAAATTCCATTCAAATAACACCGTTCTTTTATAATGTAATTTACATACATTTAAAGTTTGAGGAAATTTGAAATCTTCTGCTTTACATTACAGAATGTGCATTTTATGTGCAATGAAACATAACCTACATAAGCATTGTCTACTTTACAAAATCCAGAGTCATGTTATACAGAAATGTCTTTGTTCTCTCGTTATTGTCATATTAATAGGTAAATATAGCTAAAAACAATATGAATCAATTAAAAAGCACACAACAACATTATTTTAATGAATAAGTTATTATCTCAAATGGCTTGTGGTACATGACTTACCTCCCTTGAGTATTCAAGTAACGGTTACATGTTTTTAATTATTTTCTATGTTGTTCCTATGCGGCAATATAGTTCTCCAAATTTGAGGCATTTTGACTAAGCCCTTCAATGGTGACAAAGGCTAAAATTTAATTTTAATATTGTGCACTGGCAAATTGTTGTGAGTACCTAAATTGTCAACTCGCAATAGTTGAATTCTTCTCGCAATTTTTATAAAATTTAAATTTTATTTTTCAATTAGATCTACTTTGTTCGCTGTCGGAATAGGGCGAACTGAGTGATGGCCGTATTCATCACGCTTCGTTACGACGTTCACTTTTTTATAGTTTTTGTAGATAGGCAAATTGTCTTTTTAAGGACAGAATCGCCCAACTAGACTCCGGTACATGAAGTTACGATTGTTGCCTCCTCTCACCACTGTTACCGACATTAAAAATTGGTTATTTTGAACATTTCGTCTTGAAATACCGGTATCTACTGCTAGAAAAATTACACAGACTGGATTTTATTATTGACTCAGATTTTCAAAAAACCCGCCAATTGGCCCAAAACGAAAAACCAGTCAAACAGTTGTGTTCTACGTCATAGTTTTATGTGTGTTTACAATCAGAAAACAAAAGTAGACAAACAGGAACGTCAATTGTACATTTCACAGGTTTCAAATTGAACTCGCAAAATTTTGCTAGTGCCAGAAAGTTCAATTCGCATTTTTGTATTTCTACTCGCAAAATGCGAGTGCTAAATTCGAACCCTGACTATACATACCTGAGCTATGAGACCCTCCAATAGTTTCTTGTACTTCTTTTGGTCAGATGTTATTTTCGCCAATTGTTTCCGTGTATCCTCTATCAACACCTATGAAAATACAAGTACCAGGTATTAACCCTTTGCGCGCTAGCGGCAGATAAAATCAGATTTGCAAACAGCATAGTGCCTGATCTGGATCTATGTTGTTTGTAAATGTGATTTTATTTACTCAGCAGACATAGGGCTACATTCCAATCACATACAGGTGTCATTCCACGATTTCCAGTTATACAATGTAGAGCAGGGGTTACTAATTCACCACGATTTCCAGTTATACAATGTAGAGCAGGGGTTGCTAATTCACTGTTCTTGACATACAGGTGTCATTCCATGATTTCCAGTTATACAATGTAGAGCAGGGGTTGCTAATTCACTGTTCTTGATATAGAGGTGTCATTCCACAATTTCCAGTTATACAATGTAGAGCAGGGGTTGCTAATTCACTGTTCTTGACATACAGGTGTCATTCCACGATTTCCAGTTATACAATGTAGAGCAGGGGTTACTAATTCACCACGATTTCCAGTTATACAATGTAGAGCAGGGGTTGCTAATTCACTGTTCTTGACATACAGGTGTCATTCCACGATTTCCAGTTATACAATGTAGAGCAGGGGTTACTAATTCACCACGATTTCCAGTTATACAATGTAGAGCAGGGGTTGCTAATTCACTGTTCTTGACATACAGGTGTCATTCCACGATTTCCAGTTATACAATGTAGAGCAGGGGTTGCTAATTCACTGTTCTTGATATAGAGGTGTCATTCCACAATTTCCAGTTATACAATGTAGAGCAGGGGTTGCTAATTCACTGTTATTGACATACAGGTGTCATTCCACGATTTCCAGTTATACAATGTAGAGCAGGGGTTGCTAATTCACTGTTCTTGACATAGAGGTGTCATTCCACGATTTCCAGTTATACAATGTAGAGCAGGGGTTACTAATTCACTGTTCTTGACATAGAGGTGTCATTCCATGATTTCCAGTTATACAATGTAGAGCAGGGGTTGCTAATTCACTGTTCTTGATATAGAGGTGTCATTCCACGATTTCCAGTTATACAATGTAGAGCAGGGGTTGCTAATTCACTGTTCTTGGGGGACTTCTCCGGATTGGTTTAAATATCCCCTATTTTGGATCGAGTAACTGCTGGATGTGCCCACCGACATCCAATATCAACATATCAGTTTGTACATTAAGCAACAGAGTTGGCAGTAAATCATGATCCGGCGAGTCATATAATCAAGAAATACAAGCGAACAGTGTGGGCAAGCATCAGCCAGTGACAGTGTACTATACTACGCTACTTTACTAAACAAAACGCTTGTTTGTTTATTCGGGTTTTACGCCTGCATCAGCACCATTTTGAGCTATATCGCCGGTGGACAGTTGACCTAACAACACATTTCCTGGGCATCCAGCGGTTAACTAGTACTTGGTCCACCAACCTCCATAAGAAACTGTCAACTTTTTCATATAAACCCGTGACCATCAGTGATGATAGGTTACAGTGGTATACAAGTCAGTGACCATAACCACTTGACCACGGAGACTGACTCTAAACAAAATGTGCATGAATGACAAGTCAGTTGGGTATATTCCATACAATGTTGTTCAGTACTGTAAATCATGTATGTGCAAGATGCACGATTTTTCATCCAAAATCAATTCTTTTAGGACTTTAAAATTTGTGAAACACCAGTATTGGTTTCCTATAATTTATATTAATCAATCTCGAGACCTCATTGCCACAATATGGAATATAAACGCCTTGCCTAAGGGCACAATTGTAACGGCAACAGCTGGGCGTGAACTCGGGGGCCTTTCGCACCTGAAGCGAATGCGCTATCACGACGTCCACGACTGTCATACCTTTAAATGATCCTCTCTTGCTTTCAGCACACGTAATCTTGCTTGATTCAACAGATTGGAGTTCTGACTGAAATTACAATCAATATGTGTTACATTAATTATCTACACAACTTGCTATGGTCTCAACATTTACTACATAGTACTGCACATGTCCAATCCTCTAGTTTTACTTAAATTTGCCTCCGCTGAGGCATGTGGGCGACTTGTTTCTCCAACTAGATTATGGTTTCTATGTTGCTTCTGGTGACATCCCGATGAGGCATCTTCTTCCTCTGGTCCAGGGTGACAAGTCCTGGGTGGTGATTTCTTCCCTCGAACAACGGTCTTTGTTAGGGCCACATCCTCCACATTTGTCATCCCGCAGTAGCAGAAAACTGGCACAGCTATCCCCTTCAAGGGTCTTCATAACATCAAGGCACCCCCGCGCTGTTCCCCTCATGCCACACCTACACGAGAGAGACAGAGTCAGTGTCAATGAGACGCAGGGTTTGGTTTTTGCCGTATTTGCTGGCAAAAACTACTTTTTGCCGGGACAGCCTTGAGGTGACGAAGTCTTGAATAAGCTGCTACTGCGGGGCGTGCCTAGGTCACGACGTGCACATTGTGGAAGTTGTGGAAGTCGACCTGGTACTGTACATGTACAACGTGAGGACAACTGAAATGGCTCAAAATCTCTCGTCTGCTATTCATATGCTGAAATTGTATTTAGATTTCACCTAATTTAATGTTACAATCAAAATATTGTTTTACAATTCACTACATGTACACACGGGCACAAGACACAAATGTTTATTTTGCCCTATGGTCATATAGTAAGTAATGTTTACAGTATATGACCATAGTGCAAAATAAAAAAAACATTTGTGCCTGTGCATTAGCCTGGGTGCCAGTCTGTCAATTTTTCACTTTTTAACTTCTGGCAAAAATGATATGATCAGAAACTCAATATGGCCCAATTAATAGTCTCGGTGTTAAAATATATTTATTTGACTGACCAGGCAAAATATATTGACGCCTGTTCCCAGGCTACATGTGCATGTACATGTATGTGACCTGAATGTTTACACATATACCGGGGTTTTCAATTTTCTTGTTTGGTTTTAACAGAATGGGTGCAAATAGATATGCCTGAATGAAAACCAGGTGTACACATTACATGACCTAGTAACTTCATGGATACAGTTCATACTGGGTTGGTACGGATTGGACATAAAAGTTAAACCTGAAGTTAAGCAGCCAGCCAAGGGAATTACAGAAAATGGCTGCTTAGCACAGGTGGCTGCTTAATAGATGTCAAAAGTATAATAAAAACAACATACATTGTACATGTATTGGGAATCTGGAAACTGGCTGCTTAATACAGGTTGACTGCTTAATAGAGGTGATCACTGCATAACAAGAAATTTAAACTAATGGTCAAATCATTAAGTACAATATCCCGACAAACATGACATGTCGTCACATCTGTTAAGCATACAACCAGGGTTCATTCTAGGTCAGAATGTTTGGGAGAAGTGAGAAAGCGCGCGATCGCGTCCTTAAATGGTGTTCTTTAATATACTTCTGCAAAATAGGGTTAAAATGCACAGTACAACCATTAAATACAACATTTGAATAGAAGGAGTGCTTTATAATGGGCCAGTGTATCTTACTAGACAAAACTTTGTTTGAAAATCGTAAAAACCAAAAAATAAATTATTTTTTAAAAATATTTTGGGAGAAGTGGGGCCCCCGGAGGGCGAAGTCAGGGTCCCTAGGGCGACAATTTCGCCCACATCGCCCTCTAGAATGATCCCTGTACAACCTGTACGAAGTAGACTGTTATCATATTCTGTTCATCATTAAGCAGTTGTGTCGTCACATCTGTTAACATGTATGAGGTAGACAGTAATAAAATTTGAAAATTCTGTTCATCATCCAGCTAGAATAATCTTTTTGCCCCTCCAATGATTGGCTGCTGAAGACAATACCAATGCTCTACCTGTACATGTAGCTGTCCAATTAACGCAGTGGTTATTACGCTCACGAATGCAACCTGGGTTCGATCCTCGGACCTGGAAGTATGTGAGATGGTACGTACGGTGGTCGCATTATTGGACAAGTGTGGTTTATCAGGGCATTCTGGATTCTTCCCACACGAAGGACCACATATATGCCTCATCCGTGCCAATGAGAGTGATTAATATTAGTTGCTAAAAAAGTTTTTTACGTGAGTAAGGTACCTTACTTACATTTTTTTCTGAAGCTCTACTTGTTTTTCTTTGCGTGCATAGTACTCCATAATCTTAACTCTCTGTTGTTGTACAAGACGACCCTTCTCTATATTGAACTCTTCCTCCGCCTGTATACAATATTACATAGTTGAATTTCGACGTGATTATAGCGCTGTTTAAAAACCATAAATATAACACAGTTTTGCACGACAATTTAGTGACGTCATGACAATTTGTGCTGACACTTGCAGGGTTCATTCTAGGTCAGAATTTTTGGGAGAAGTGAGAAAGCGCGTGATCGCTTCCTTAAAGCAGCATTACATCGTAATAAAGGATATGTTTCTGTAAAATATAAATACTAATGTGTATGTGTTTACAAAAATCGAAATAGTCGCTCAGAAACGATAAAATTCCAATAAATTTAAACCGTCGTATACGCGAATTTGTTTATCAACACACGAAATGTAAACACGCACAGTATGCATGCGTGAAACAACAGAGGATGTAGAAAACAACGTATATATTTTGAACATGAAAACTATCTATCTATCTTCCTCTAATGGCGAACCCCTCGCGGGGATGTAGAAATGTCCCTAAAGACATAGCTAACAGAGGTATGAATCAACATATCAAGTAATTTAATTAAAAAAGACAACGTGGGACAAGTGCGGACTATGAGTTCCGGTTGTAAACAAGTGCGTGACCGATCGACTCGGAAAGACCTACTTTCGGTTTCGGGTTTGTTTTATCGCAAAAAAACACTATTTACCAAATGAACATAAACATGCACAGTATAATGTTAGACTGTATAGCAGCATTGCTACCCATACGTAAAAATTGAATTTTTCAAATATCTTTTATTTCATACGATGTAATGCTGCTTTAAATGGTGTTCTTTAATATACTTTGGCAAAATAGGGTTAAATTTGCACAGTACAACCATTAAATACAACATTTGAATAGAAGGAGTGCTTTATAATGGGCCAGTGTTTCTTACTAGACAAAATTTTGTTTGAAAACCGTAAAAACCCAGGGAGAAGTGGGGCCCCCAGAGGGCGAAGTCAGGGTCCCTAGGGCGACAATTTCGCCCACATCGCCCTCTAGAATGATCCCTGCACTTGGCACCAAGATGAAAGTGGCAACATTATTTTGTGAAAAATAATATTAAAACCCTATATGTTAATGTGATAAAAGGATATTAAACTTACACTCATTTCATACCACATTTTATAATACTCGTTTTGGAATTTTGCTATTAAGCTCGGCAAAAACGCTCGTTTAATAGCAAAATTCCAAAATGAGTTTCATAAAATATGGTATGACAGCACCACTCATGTAAGATCCTATACCCATGTACGTTTATTAATTTGTTTGTTTGGCGTAAACATATTTATTCGACATTATATAACATAATTTACAACAAATAAGTATGTACACAATTAATACAAGTGGATTGAAATAAAAGGTAAAATCATATTGGATTCCTCTCCACAGGTTTTACGCCTTCATCAGCACCATTTTGGGCTATTACGCTGATGGGCAGTTTACCTAACAACACCTTTCCGGGCAGGCTACAGTGGTTAACCAGTACTTGGTGCACCAACCTCCACTAGAAACTGCAAACTTTGTCATATAAACAGACATGGCCTGAGCATGGCTCGAACCAGTGATCATCATTGATGATAGGTTACAGTGGTATACAAGTCAGCGACAGTAACCACTCAACCACAGAGGTGGTCAGTACGTTTATTAAACAATGTAACAGCCATCATTATTACCTTTGCCTCTATTTCTTCAGCTTTTTCATTAGCTTCTTGTTCAATGAAAGCCATCATATGCTTGATCTGTAACAGACACAGTATGCCAAATTCATTTTCATAAGAATGTTCCCAACTAATAATATGCAGCCGACATTCGTACTCGAAGCTACAGGCATGCGTAGTGTTAGGCAGTGTTCGTCGCGAGAAAAGGCGTGTCTTATTACAGTTTATGCTGTTCCAAGAATGAACTATTTACCCATTCCGACACACTGTAAGTGCAAACCTGGACTAAATGCATTTTAAATGCAAAGTGTGCTATATTTTATATCATTGAACAGAATAATAAATATAAATACAGTCAAACTTTCCAGAGCAAGCACAATCCAGATACACCAAGAGAGGTTGTTGTTCCAGGGAGGTTCAACTTTCTGAAGTCTTGATATGCAGGAATAGTCAGTTTTGACAGTTACTATGGCTCATACCAATTTGAGTATGGGGTACTACTTTGGTTGTTGGGTGTTTCGTCAAACTTACTATTGTGTATAAAACAGGTAGTCGTTTCGTCAACTTTATTTATATAGTAGTTTATTGTTATGGTCGCGGAGGTGTTTTATCACCTCTGCGTTCCCAAACAAACTACTACATAAATAGTAGACGAAACACAAACAAGGCAATTATGCCTATTATTGACAAATCAATTATGATATTAGAAGTCATCTAGGTTCCTGACTAGATTGGTGTCTTAGATGCCTGCCACATGCAATTAATTGGATCGTAATTTCCTTTTGATTATAATTGCAGTTATAACGATAGAGCGCATTTATTTGTAAGCAAACAATATTTTATTTTAAATTTATTTATTGTAAAACAAACACATTTAGTGAACTAAATTAAAGTGATTGTGTTTTCAAATCATCATCATGAATACACAATCCCACTTGATATTGGCCTTGATGTTACTCAAATCAATAGTATTCTATAGTATTGAGCTATAACCATTAAAAGGTGTGATATACGGTATTATCAGATTGACGAAACATCCAGTCCAGGTAGTACATAACACCAGTTTGACGAAACCGTAGGTTGATGAAAGCTCCGTAAATCACTACTTTCATTATACAATTGATAGATTGAACTAAGATTGAATATGAAACAACACAAATTTTGTAACATTTTATGTCTTCACGACTTAATTGCATTAATTTTTTTGCTCAACAGAGGAGACTCAATAATGTTGAAAATTAACTAGGTCCAGCTGAGGACGCAATGTGTTGTGATACTCCAGATTATGAGTATGACAATTGTGTACATTAATTATTTAAATTTTATGGTCATCAAAGTAAAAACGTTTGATAAATTATTTCAATTATATAAAAATTAAGATGGCAACTTTGACAATGGCCAATTTAGTTCATATTCTGATGGAAACTATTAACCTGTGATTAGCGTACTCACTTCTCACCAATGCAACCCGGGTTCAATCCTCGGACCGGGAAGTATGCGAGATTGTAGGGTGGTCACCAGATCAAAATGTTCGCATCTGACGCGAATTCGCTACAACAGCGCTATCACGATTTCATTGTGAGTTAGCACACTATTGCATTACTTCATTGTGAGTTAGCACGGTACGACAATACACCAGTAAATGTAACGGAAGAAGAAATTTATTAATTTACAAAGGATTCATTTTAACATAAATTATAACGTTCCGCCGCTGGAGCGGAATTATGCAAAGCATATAATAAGTGTACCTGTTTCTGGACATCTTGGTCGCTCAAAGCCATTTTGATCGATAATTGTCAAGAATAACTTGTTTTTACGTTTTTGACAGAGAAATGTTTTCTTTTCTCGTGATGTTCAACTTCCGGTGTTCCAACTTCCGCAAATAGTTCGTTTTGATTGCTCGAATCACTCGGGTAGAATACCTTGACTAGAGTATCAACTTTAGGTTTAGCTAAGTCATCCGAGTGAAACATTCTTTTCTGAACGCATTTCATAGCTTTCATTTTATCCATACACATCATACTTATTTGGAAGCATTTTATATTCGTCAAGTACTCGGGTTGACATGATGAATCCGAGTAAGCAAGACGAACGCGCTCAATGGCTATTCACCCAGTCGCTAGAGTCTATAAATTTAAGGTAGCACAGGATATAATAAAAGACTCCTGTCGGAACTATAGTCATTTTCTTAACAGACCCCTGGTCTTTATATTTTATTATTCATAAAGAGTAGGCCCATTGTAGGCCTAAAACTGTGTGTTGTTCTCTGGTGGGAGATAAAAAGATATTCAAAGCTCAAGCAAAGACAAAGCTCAAATCCTCGTAGAGTAGTTCAGCTCTGTTATCACCAAAGGAACTCCTCCCTCAGCCCAAGGCACCAGCCGCAGATCCACAGCAAGCATTCCTCCTCTGAAAATCACGGCGAAAGGAGTTATGAAATTGTTAATCAATAGCAACACCACCAAGGCCATGGGGCCTGATAGTATCCCTAACGTCATCCTGAAAAACTGTGCAACTCAACTTGCCCCCGCCCTAAGACGAATCTACCAAACATCCCTTGACTCGGGCAAACTACCTATGGACTGGCGTGATGCTAACATTGCCCCCATATTTAAGAAAGGAGATGTTCACACAGCGGAGAATTATCGACCAGTGTCGCTAACCTGCACTACATGCAAACTCCTAGAGCATATCATTAGCAAACACATCATCGACCACCTCGGCAGACACAAACTATTAACCTCACTCAACCATGGCTTCCGATCCGGATACTCCTGTGAGACGCAACTGATTACGACCATTCATGACCAACTTAAAGACCACGACAAAGCCCACCAGATCGATATGGCCATCCTTGACTTCTCCAAGGCGTTCGACACAGTGCCCCATGAACTGCTACTTTCGAAGCTGACCAACTATGGCATTGATGGCCCTATCAACAACTGGCTGCGAGACTTTCTCACCAATCGTTCCATGAAGGTTGTGGTCGATGGCGAATCATCAGACTCGGTACACGTCGACTCCGGAGTCCCGCAGGGCACGGTCCTCGGCCCTCTCCTCTTCTTGTGTCATATAAATGATTTACCTGAAGCTGTCAAGTCGCAGGTCAGACTGTTTGCAGACGACTGCCTGCTATTCAGGCCCATCAAGACAGCCAATGATCATCTTGTGCTACAGGAGGACTTGAGAGCGCTGGAGACTTGGGCCAAGACATGGGGAATGCGCTTCAACGCCAAGAAATGCTACATCCTCAGCATCAACAGCAAGTCGTCCCATTTCTACGAACTTGACAAGCACTCCAAGTTGTCAACGAAACTCCCTACCTAGGAGTCACCATACAAGCCGACCTGAAGTGGGATAGCCACATATCCTAGATCACCAAGAAAGCCAACTCCTCCCTGCGTTTCATCAGGCGTAACCTAAGCCACTGCCCCTTGACATGCAGGAAGACTGCCTATTTGGCCCTTGTACGTTCCACCCTCGAGTATAGCTCCAGTGTCTGGGACCCATACTACGTCAAAGACATAGACAAACTTGAGAAGGTCCAACGACAAGCAGCCATATTTATCACCGGCGACTACAAATCCAGAGAGGTGGGTTGCGTCACCAACATGCTCCAGTACCATGGACTGCAGAGCCTCCAGGACAGAAGGAGATCCAACAGGCTGATCATGTACAAAGTGGTCGCGGGGCAGGTGCCAGCTCTACCTTGCCATGACATACTTACCCCCATTAGAGAAAAAAGAAACATTAAACTTAAAACATTCAGCGACTATTCTACAACAAATGTACTAAGTAAACATGTGACAAACAACTCCAAGTGTTTTAACTTAATCTCATGTAAAACTGAACAGTTCAGGAACTCTTTTTTTTCACAAACAATACTTGATTGGAACAAACTAAATAACAATGTTGTGTGCGCAGCAACAGTGAGCAACTTCCAATCTGCTCTCCAGTGTCAATAAACAAGAAGACACATCTCTCTCCCATCGCGTTACATGCCTTAAACGGCCCTGCGATGTAATTATCCAGATCCATGTTAAATTTACTGTTAGACTTAGAACTAGATCTATTGTATAGATCGTCTCTATCAAATACTCGCATAGTTGTATCAAATATGATTGCATAAACACCCAGACACCACCAAAACACACCAACACCAACACAAAACCCCACCAACCAAAACCACCAACACAACACAAACCCCAATCATCGCGGTATACTCGGAAATCTGTTTCGTATCTGCTGATACGATGGCGGCAACTATCATAAAACCCGATCACGCGGTATACTCGGAAATACTGTTTACGTATCTCTGATACGTGGCGGCAAACATCATAACACCCAGATCATCGCGGTATACTCGGAATACTTTTACGTATCTGCTGATACGATGGCGGCAAACTATCATAAACACCCAGATCATCGCGGTATACTCGGAAATACTGTTTACGTATCTGCTGATACGATGGCGGCAAACTATCATAAACACCCAGATCATCGCGGTATACTCGGAAATACTGTTTACGTATCTGCTGATACGATGGCGGCAAACTATCATAAACACCCAGATCATCGCGGTATACTCGGAAATACTGTTTACGTATCTGCTGATACGATGGCGGCAAACTATCATAAACACCCAGATCATCGCGGTATACTCGGAAATACTGTTTACGTATCTGCTGATACGATGGCGGCAAACTATCATAAACACCCAGATCATCGCGGTATACTCGGAAATACTGTTTACGTATCTGCTGATACGATGGCGGCAAACTATCATAAACACCCAGATCATCGCGGTATACTCGGAAATACTGTTTACGTATCTGCTGATACGATGGCGGCAAACTATCATAAACACCCAGATCATCGCGGTATACTCGGAAATACTGTTTACGTATCTGCTGATACGATGGCGGCAAACTATCATAAACACCCAGATCATCGCGGTATACTCGGAAATACTGTTTACGTATCTGCTGATACGATGGCGGCAAACTATCATAAACACCCAGATCATCGCGGTATACTCGGAAATACTGTTTACGTATCTGCTGATACGATGGCGGCAAACTATCATAAACACAAGTGATTGCCAATAGTATTTCTTCTTTGTGTCTTTGTTATGTTGAAGCCGAGAAGTCATATAATGAAGAAAAATGATAACTAAATTTATGTATGTCACCGGGTCTTCATGGGAGTAAATAATTTAACTAGAACCCGTATCCGACGAGATCACAGTTTATACATCGTATAAATACATAAAAAGACCAGAATCGACTGTATAGTATTCGCTCTTACGAATATTTATTTAAGAGATCAGAGGTCGATCTAAACCAAAATGACAAAACTTGACTAATACAATGCACGAGAACATTGTGAAACGTGTCTAATACAATGCACACGCATATTGTGAAACTAGTCTAATACAATGCACGAGCATATTGTGAAACTTGTCTAATACAATGCACAAGCATATTGTGAAACTTGTCTAATACAATGCACAAGCATACTGTGAAACTTGTCTAATACAATACACGAGCATATTGTGAAACTTGTCTAATACAATGCACGAGTATATTTAGCCTGGGTTCAAGTCTGTCGATTTTCCACAAATTTACTTAGAACTGGCAAACAATTTTTAATGACAATATTACAGAAACTCAATATGGCCCAATTAATTGTCTCGGTGTTAAAATGTTTTTATATGACTGGCCAGGAACTACGATATACCCATAATGCATCATACAGCTTATTGAAATGCGTAGCATAGTTTTTCTCGGTTGCTACATTTTGAAGTTGTGCTCTATAATTAAACATATTTTACTCTGCAATATACAAGACATGAATGTAATAGCATATTATTGCTCCAGTATGCTTCTATGATTATGTTGGGCGAATGTCATTCGAAATTGGCTTACGTAAATTAGTATCACCTGCTCCAAACATATTTGGTAAACGGTACTGTTTATTTTAGTTTATACACATTTATTTTAGCTCAATTGCGAAACAAGTTCTTTCAACTTATATTGATCACTCTCGAGACCTCATTCCTGATGGAGTCTATCGTCACGAGGGAGAGAGAAGAGGCAACGTGGAATTTAAATGCCTTGCCTAAGGGCACAATCGTAACGGCTCCAGTGGGGCTCGAACCCCGGACCTTTCGCACCTGAAGCGAACGCGCATCCACTGCGCTATCACGACTTCCACAAGTCGGTACTGTAGTGCGCAGATAGGGTGAAGTGCAGACAATATACACGTAACAGCATGTTGTCATGTACTTGAACTGAGTGGAATACATTATTATTATTTTATTATTAGCACAGCATAATGCATGATCTCATATCGCTATAAAAATCCCTCTTTATATGAAAAAGTTGGCAGTTTCTTACGGAGGTTGGTGCACCAAATACTGGTTAACCGCTGGAGCCTGCCCATGAAAGGTGTTGCTAGATAAACTGTCCGTCGCTCAAATGGACTACCAGTAGCGATAAATAAACTTAAAAAACCAAAACATATCGCAGGCGCATTTCCCTCTACTTATATATGGTCCGCAGAATGTGTCCGCATCTTAGACAGCACCCTCGGAAATGACGATATATACACACTTCTAGTAGTCGCAAGTGACGTAGTTCACATTTCCGGTCTCCAAAATAAAATAAAACCGTCCACAATATTGTAATTTAACACCATAGTTGAATTTCCCTCAATAATGTTCCTTGTCAACTGTACATGTATATATGATAAACTAATTTGTCAGAATTTTCCGGAAACTGTGATCGTCCGGTATGTCCAATTCTAAATAGATCGCGAAAAAGCAGACTCATTCTACTGTTCTACCTCAGGTTGAGACTGACGTGCATTCGGTGCATGCCCTGGACCTCACCCCCGGAGGTTACTACTCCATCCAAAATGTGTGTTTTTGGCTAGAAATTACACTCTATTATGTGTGGCGTCCGTGGTCCAGTGGTAGAGCGTCAGATTTGGAATCGAACAGTCCCTGGTTCGATACTCAGTCAGGCCACGTATGTAATGTCATTGAGCAAGGCACCTCACACACATTGCTTAGTACTGGTTAACCACTATGGTCAGCTAAGCATGCCCAGGAAAACATATCTAGGTCCCCACAAGGGGTTTGACATTAATGGAACATACACTATATATATGATGTTACTATGCCTCCCTGTCATACTCGGTATCTATCTGTATATAGTGTGGCGTCCGTTGGTCCAGTGGTAGAGCGTCGGATTTGGAATCGAACAGTCCGGGGTTCAATACTCGGTCAGGCCACGTATGTAGTGTCATTGAGCAAAGCACCTCACACACATTACTTAGTAGTAAGAAATCGGTCATATTAAATACATACCTGGGAGATTTTCTCAGCTCTTCTCATTAAATTAAAATTTAGCTAATTAATTATGTCAATGATCTTCGATGATTATTACCTTGCACTTATATTATAAAGCATACTACATAATTTTGACAAAGCCTTACATGTATTCTTTTGAATTTGGGGTATTTTGTACAATTTGCCATTTGTTTTCTGATACTTAAATATCTCTTGGAAAGACGGAAACAAGCATGGGCCATATAACAAAATTTGTACCGGTCTCTAATCCAGAATTTTTGTTATCCATAAAATATTATCAAGGATCTTGGTGCAAAAGTCTCATCCATTTTTAATGCATTAGTACAATATGTTATTTACTTTCAGAAATCACTGATCAATGAAATGCAGACTGTGACAGGGGAGATTGCTTCTATAATGGGTGACTGATATACATGTATCTACCGAGGCTAGTATTATTCAGACTGTTGTAAGTCGTGAAGAAGTTAACCCAGAAGTATCCCCAGCTGACACTATTCCAAGGTGTAAAGGCAGACATGGAATTACTAGTAACTGATGCTTATGATGACTATTGTAAATCTAGTAATGAAACAAAGCACCCAGAAGCAACAACTGCTGATTGTGACTGTTCAGAGGCTGGTCCTGGAAATGTGGACCTGGAGTTGAATACTGCTGACAGTGACTGTTCAAAGGTTGATACTGGAAACATGGACCTGGAATTAACATCTGCTGATTGTGACTGTTCAAAGGCTGGTCCTGGAAATGTGGACCTGGAGTTGAATACTGCTGACAATGACTGTTCAAAGGTTGATACTGGAAACATGGACCTGGAATTAACTACTGCTGACAGTGACTGTGACAAGGATGATAATGGAAACGTCGACCTGGAATTAACAACTGCTGACAGTGACTGTGACAAGGCTGATAATGGAAATGTGGACCTGGAATTAACTACTGCTGTCGATGATTATTCTAAGACTGGTTGCAAGAAAGTGGATGTGAGCATAACAAATGCTGATAATGACTGTTTTAAAGCAGATAATCTTACTGATACTAAAGCAGCAACATTTGAAGACTCACCACTTTCAAAGTCTATGGACTTCATGTTTGAAACAAAGTATGTAATGTTGAACTTCATGGGCCTTATACCTCCTGATATTTACCAGGGACATATTACCACCTCACCAGAGAGTTCTAACTCTGAGCAGCAATCATATCAGAGATTTGTAAAATCTCACCATTATCTTCCAAAGAGTAAGTCATTTGATATAGGTCTTCATAGCAGGAAAGGAAATTTGAAGCATATTGGAAAGTTGAAATCAATGCAGAGAGATTCACCAGGATCAGAAGATAATGTTAATTACCGTTACAAGTACAATTGGAATAGAGTAGACAGTCCAGATCATGAGAGATTTATTTCCGATCCAGGTTCACCCAACATGAATACAGAATATTTAGAAAAATCAAAAGGTGCTAATGAATTTGGTAGCCATTCATCATTGTTGCAGGCTCAACGGAAAAACCTGCTTACACCGCAGCGACAGTACAGTGATATAAGCAGCTCTGATGACTTGAGCTACATGAGTGATGCCGATGATGAATTTGAAGAGTCAAATGCTTCCAGTGTAGTTAGTTTAAGAAGTATTTCTAGCAGGGATGGCTTTCTTGATTTACGTAGAAGTGTGCACATTTTACCAACTTTGTTAAGTCAATCAGAAGGATTAGATGAAGTAGACAATTGTATAGTTAATGTTGATGATGGTACAGTTCATGCTAATACTGAAAAAGGATATTTTGGAACATCAAAAGAACAATTAAAGAGTGATCTAGGAGGTAAGGTTGAGACTTGTAAGACAGTAGGACCTGTGGACTTTGGATTGTGTGATACAGCAGGCAGCGGGAGACAGACAGCAGACAGATCTAAACTAAGACTAAGCATTCCATACGAGCCTCTGCAGCTAGATGATATACTCCTGTCCCTACAGTCTGAACTCACTAGTGAACTGGATGAGCTGGAATCAGAATTCGAAGAAGGTAAGAACTATATTAAAATGTGCATAAAGTAATAATTAATTGGTAGAATGTTATCAAAAGTTTGTCTAAAATGTGACAATGTCGGCATGGTGCAGATTTTAATTTGCCCTATGATGCCTGTTAGCCATATTTTGTGTCTTGTTTGATAGTTTTTCAGCAAGAAAACTCTTACTTACCAATAATATTCATCTGTGATTGCACATACACACAATAGAGACCGTAGGGGGTTGTGTACTGAGACAAAGGTATTCTATTAAATATATCACATACCTCTGAACAGATGAAAGAACCTTTAAAGTGATCTTTCTTTTGTTTAAGAACACTTGAAAGACCACCTACACGACTGTACGGTACCAAAGTGAGGCATTTAGTCAGTCCGTCTGTTCACATTGTAATATGAAATATTGTGTAAGTTGTGATAGCTCAATGGTAGCGTATACCTACTGTAGTTTGCGCCCACTGTAGCCATTATGAATCCAACAGTCATGTGATTT
Source organism: Archivesica marissinica (assembly GCA_014843695.1). Classification (NCBI taxonomy): domain Eukaryota; kingdom Metazoa; phylum Mollusca; class Bivalvia; order Venerida; family Vesicomyidae; genus Archivesica; species Archivesica marissinica. The sequence continues at coordinate 20,447,306 of CM026387.1, forward strand.
CACCCAAAATTCTTACTGTAGCAACAGCAGCTACCATACTTACTTGCCTATTTATCACCAGATTATTGCCTCAAAGTCTTATATAATATGCCAATGCAACCCGGGTTCGCTCCTCGGATCGGAAGTATGTGAGATGGTACCGTGGTCGACAGATCGGACAGGTGGGTTTTCTCCGGGTACTCCGGTTTCCTCCCACACGAATGACCACATATATTATACGCTTTCATCCGCGCCAACGAAAGTGATTAATATAAGTTATATTAGAACTTGCTTCGCAATCGTTTTTTTTTAAAAATCAGTTTGTTCGGACTCAATGATTGATGACCTCATATTGAAATAACTCTGAGGGTGTAACCAAAGCATGGACTTTCATAGCTCTGTCTGTAAGCTGAACTTGTCCATAGCATTTTAGCAAATCAAATGTATTGTTGGTTTAAACAGCATTTATTCCAATAAATTTACATGTATAACACGAAAAATGTTACAAATTACATAAATTTACAAATTACATAATGTATTGTTGTGCAGTTTCTTAACTTCTTTTATGATTTTACATAATTTAGTGTTTAATTAATTTGGTCTTTGAGTTGTTTCCATTTTCTCAACCTGTCTTATGCGCGGGTCTATGCAAAACACCACTGATTGAAGACCAAAGTTGCAGAGTCGTCTTATAGTCAAGTAAATACGGTAGTAGATAAAAAAAATATATGTCATTCTGAAATATATAATGAGGGACCTCACTGGCTTTTCTATTACCTCACTTTTCAGATAAAGTCAGATTTATCCATACAATACCATACTATTTTATGTATGGTATGATGACAACATTACTACAAATCGACATAAACCTACCAGTAGTCCAGTGGTAACACGCTGGACTGGTAATCCAGGGATCGCAGGTTCGATCCCCCCGTCTGACCCTAATAAAATTAACAGTCTTTCAGATGGGACGTTAAACCGAGGTCTTGTGTCGGTGCTTTACACTGTGCACGTAAAAGAACCAGATGAGACTCTGGAATGGGTCTCTGTCTGTATCATTGCACTAAACGTAAAACACACACACACTACCCAGTAATTACAATGTAGTATAATTTCTGCATGCCCACATGTTCCAATTTTGTCTCAAAAAGATATAAAACAAACTCGGCAATATAATTTCATGGCTATACATGTACATGTATATTTAAATATAAACAGCCCTTCAAACAGCTAGAACTAGTCGGAGTCGCACTCCACTGACACCACAAAGTGAGGCTGCCCGGGTGCTTGCCCGTATCGGAGATGAGGTGAAGGTGCAGTATGATGCCCAGTTGATGGCAGCAGTGAACAGGCTTACCTACCAGCAGATCAATAGCTTGTCATACCAACAGTTTAAGGAGTTAGCTCAGACTGTAGTGGACACACGTCTGCCTGGTTGGAGACAGGTAGGAACTTTGTTTCAAATGATCTATTCCATGAAGGTTTATTCTAGAGTGGAAAAAGAGCATTCCGGGAACAAAAAGGGGCAGGTCTTGAAAAGATGAAGGGTATTTGGTATTCCCCTCAAGAGTATTTTGTAAAACATATTTTAATTTCTTATTTGTAGTATGAACCATACACTGATGCAGTTCATACATGTACACTGATGCAGTTCATACACTGATGCAGTTCATACATGTACACTGATGCAGTTCATACAATGATGTAGTTCATACACTGATGCAGTTCATACATTGATGTAATTCATACACTGATGCAATTCATACACTGATGCAGTTCATACACTGATGCAGTTCATACACTGATGCAGTTCATACACTGATGCAATTCATACACTGATGCAGTTCATACACTGATGCAGTTCATACACTGATGCAGTTCATACACTGATGCAGTTTATACACTGATGCAATCATACACTGATGCAGTTCATACACTGAGCTAAATGCAATTCATACACTGATGTAGTTCATACACTGATGCAGTTCATGCACTGATGCAGTTCATACACTGATGCAGTTCATACACTGATGCAGTTCATACACTGATGTAGTTCATACACTGATGCAGTTCATACACCGATGCATTGTTAGAGAATTTGTGATGGGTTTTCATTTAAAAAAAAATTCTTTTCTAATTTTTCCTAGAAAGTAGGCGTTGACATTCATTCAAATCGTCTCATCAATAATATTATTACACATTTGTTATCTGCTCATTTCGCCTACAGCATGCTAAAGGTAGAACAGCAGAAATGTATTGTATACCCTAGTAAACGAAACATAGGTTTATTTTATTCCTTATAATTTATGTACATTGCATTTTCTGATTTTTCAAGACTGTATATGACCAATAAATGGTACAAAAGTTGTGTTACGTCTGTATGGTTTCATTTCAATTAATGGAACAGCAACGCTAGTAATGCAGGTCAATTAAAGAGGCTCAATATGGCGAGGGTAATAACAACATAAATATACTGGCATGTGTTCAACTACCACAAAATACTCTCTCAGATACAGCTTTAGACTTTTGGATTGGTTTGGCTTTGTTTGCCAGGTGTACATGTACCTACTGTAAGATTGATTTTGCATTGATTTGTCATGAGCCTCATGCTCAGCTTTGTATTGTATAATTGACATTGCATTGCTTTGTAGGTTGTATAATTGACATTGCATTGCTTTGTAGGTTGTATAATTGACATTGCATTGCTTTGTAGGTTGTATAATTGACATTGCATTGCTTTGTAGGTTGTATAATTGACACTGCATTGCTTTGCATGTTGTATAATTGACATTGCATTGCTTTGTAGGTTGTATAATTGACATTGCATTGCTTTGCAGGTTGTATAATTGACATTGCATTGCTTTGCAGGTTGTATAATTGACATTGCATTGCTTTGCAAGGTTGTATAATTGACATTGCATTGCTTTGCAAGGTTGTATAATTGACATTGCATTGCTTTGCAGGTTGTATAATTGACATTGCATTGCTTTGCAGGTTGTATTATTGACATTGCATTGCTTTGCAGGTTGTATAATTGACATTGCATTGCTTTGCAGGTTGTATTATTGACATTGCATTGCTTTGCAGGTTGTATAATTGACATTGCATTGCTTTGCAGGTTGTATAATTGACATTGCATTGCTTTGCAGGTTGTATAATTGACATTGCATTGCTTTGCAGGTTGTATTATTGACATTGTATTGCTTTGCAGGTTGTATAATTGACATTGCATTGCTTTGCAGGTTGTATAATTGACATTGCATTGCTTTGCTGGTTGTATAATTGACATTGCATTGCTTTGCCGGTTGTATAATTGACATTGCATTGCTTTGTATTGTATAATTGACATTGCATTGCTTTGCAGGTTGTATAATTGACATTGCATTGCTTTGCCGGTTGTATAATTGACATTGCATTGCTTTGTATTGTATAATTGACATTGCATTGCTTTGCAAGGTTGTATAATTGACATTGTATTGCTTTGCAGGTTGTATAATTGACATTGCATTGCTTTGCTGGTTGTATAATTGACATTGCATTGCTTTGCAGGTTGTATAATTGACATTGCATTGCTTTGCTGGTTGTATGATTGACATTGCATTGCTTTGTATTGTATAATTGACATTGCATTGCTGTGCAGGTTGTATAATTGACATTGCATTGCTTTGCAGGTTGTATAATTGACATTGCATTGCTTTGCAGGTTGTCTAATTGACATTGTATTGCTTTGCATGTTGTATAATTGACATTGCATTGCTTTGCAGGTTGTATTATTGACATTGCATTGCTTTGCAGGTTGTATAATTGACATTGTATTGCTTTGCAGGTTGTCTAATTGACATTGTATTGCTTTGCAGGTTGTCTAATTGACATTGTATTGCTTTGCAGGTTGTATAATTGACATTGTATTGCTTTGCAGGTTGTATAATTGACATTGCATTGCTTTGCAGGTTGTATACTTGACATTGCATTGCTTTGCAGGTTGTCTAATTGACATTGTATTGCTTTGCAGGTTGTATAATTGACATTGTATTGCTTTGCAGGTTGTATAATTGACATTGCATTGCTTTGCAGGTTGTATAATTGACATTGCATTGCTTTGCAGGTTGTCTAATTGACATTGTATTGCTTTGCAGGTTGTATAATTGACATTACATTGCTTTGCAGGTTGTATAATTGACATTGCATTGCTTTGCAGGTTGTATAATTGACATTGCTTTGTATTGTATAACTGACATTGTATTGCTTTGCAAGGTTGTATAATTGACATTGCTTTGTATTGTATAATTGAAATTGCATTGCTTTGCAAGGTTGTATAATTGACATTGCATTGCTGTGCAGGTTGTATAATTGACATTGCATTGCTTTGCTGGTTGTATAATTGACATTGCATTGCTTTGTATTGTATAATTGACATTGCATTGCTTTGCAAGGTTGTATAATTGACATTGTATTGCTTTGCAGGTTGTATAATTGACATTGCATTGCTTTGCTGGTTGTATAATTGACATTGCATTGCTTTGCAGGTTGTATAATTGACATTGTATTGCTTTGTATTGTATAATTGACATTGCATTGCTTTGCTGGTTGTATAATTGACATTGCATTGCTTTGTATTGTATAATTGACATTGCATTGCTGTGCAGGTTGTATAATTGACATTGCATTGCTTTGCAGGTTGTATAATTGACATTGCATTGCTTTGCAAGGTTGTATAATTGACATTGCATTGCTTTGCAAGGTTGTATAATTGACATTGCATTGCTTTGCAGGTTGTATAATTGACATTGCATTGCTTTGCAGGTTGTATAATTGACATTGTATTGCTTTGCAGGTTGTCTAATTGACATTGTATTGCTTTGCAGGTTGTCTAATTGACATTGTATTGCTTTGCAGGTTGTCTAATTGACATTGTATTGCTTTGCAGGTTGTATAATTGACATTGTATTGCTTTGCAGGTTGTATAATTGACATTGCATTGCTTTGCAGGTTGTATACTTGACATTGCATTGCTTTGCAGGTTGTCTAATTGACATTGTATTGCTTTGCAGGTTGTATAATTGACATTGTATTGCTTTGCAGGTTGTATAATTGACATTGCATTGCTTTGCAGGTTGTATAATTGACATTGCATTGCTTTGCAGGTTGTCTAATTGACATTGTATTGCTTTGCAGGTTGTCTAATTGACATTGTATTGCTTTGCAGGTTGTATAATTGACATTGCATTGCTTTGCAGGTTGTATAATTGACATTGCATTGCTTTGCAGGTTGTATAATTGACATTGCATTGCTTTGCAAGGTTGTATAATTGACATTGCATTGCTTTGCAGGTTGTATAATTGACATTGCATTGCTTTGCAGGTTGTATAATTGACATTGCATTGCTTTGCAGGTTGTATAATTGACATTGCATTGCTTTGCAGGTTGTATAATTGACATTGCTTTGTATTGTATAACTGACATTGTATTGCTTTGCAAGGTTGTATAATTGACATTGCATTGCTTTGTATTGTATAATTGAAATTGCATTGCTTTGCAAGGTTGTATAATTGACATTGCATTGCTGTGCAGGTTGTATAATTGACATTGCATTGCTTTGCTGGTTGTATAATTGACATTGCATTGCTTTGTATTGTATAATTGACATTGCATTGCTTTGTATTGTATAATTGACATTGCATTGCTTTGCAAGGTTGTATAATTGACATTGTATTGCTTTGCAGGTTGTATAATTGACATTGCATTGCTTTGCTGGTTGTATAATTGACATTGCATTGCTTTGCAGGTTGTATAATTGACATTGCATTGCTTTGCTGGTTGTATAATTGACATTGCATTGCTTTGTATTGTATAATTGACATTGCATTGCTGTGCAGGTTGTATAATTGACATTGCATTGCTTTGCAGGTTGTATAATTGACATTGCATTGCTTTGCAAGGTTGTATAATTGACATTGCATTGCTTTGCAAGGTTGTATAATTGACATTGCATTGCTTTGCAGGTTGTATAATTGACATTGCATTGCTTTGCAGGTTGTATAATTGACATTGTATTGCTTTGCAGGTTGTCTAATTGACATTGTATTGCTTTGCAGGTTGTCTAATTGACATTGTATTGCTTTGCAGGTTGTCTAATTGACATTGTATTGCTTTGCAGGTTGTATAATTGACATTGTATTGCTTTGCAGGTTGTATAATTGCATTGCTTTGCAGGTTGTATACTTGACATTGCATTGCTTTGCAGGTTGTCTAATTGACATTGTATTGCTTTGCAGGTTGTATAATTGACATTGTATTGCTTTGCAGGTTGTATAATTGACATTGCATTGCTTTGCAGGTTGTATAATTGACATTGCATTGCTTTGCAGGTTGTCTAATTGACATTGTATTGCTTTGCAGGTTGTATAATTGACATTGCATTGCTTTGCAGGTTGTATAATTGACATTGCATTGCTTTGCAGGTTGTATAATTGACATTGCATTGCTTTGCAGGTTGTATAATTGACATTGCATTGCTTTGCAAGGTTGTATAATTGACATTGCATTGCTTTGCAGGTTGTATAATTGACATTGCATTGCTTTGCAGGTTGTATAATTGACATTGCATTGCTTTGCAGGTTGTATAATTGACATTGCATTGCTTTGCAGGTTGTATAATTGACATTGCATTGCTTTGCAGGTTGTATAATTGACATTGCATTGCTTTGCTTTGTATTGTATAATTGACATTGTATTGCTTTGCAAGGTTGTATAATTGACATTGCATTGCTTTGTATTGTATAATTGACATTGCATTGCTTTGTATTGTATAATTGACATTGTATTGCTTTGCAAGGTTGTATAATTGACATTGCATTGCTTTGCTTTGCATGTTGTATAATTGACATTGCATTGCTTTGTATTGTATAATTGACATTGCATTGCTTTGCAAGGTTGTATAATTGACATTGCATTGCTTTGTATTGTATAATTGACATTGCATTGCTTTGCAAGGTTGTATAATTGACATTGCATTGCTTTGCAGGTTGTATAATTGACATTGCATTGCTTTGCAGGTTGTATAATTGACATTGCATTGCTTTGCAGGTTGTATAATTGACATTGCATTGCTTTGCAGGTTGTATAATTGACATTGCATTGCTTTGCAGGTTGCTCTGTTGATGGTGTTTGGTCAGAAGATCATGTGGGGAGCTGTAGAGCAAGGCCACTCACAGTTTGGTGACATTGTTGACTACTGCTCTCAGCTGGTGGCGGATGTGGCTGCAGACTTCATCATTAAACAGGGAGGCTGGGTAATTACACACTCTTTCTTCCTTTCATTTGTACAGGGCCCACTCTGGAGTATTATCGTGCAAAGTCAGTCTGGGTAGAACCGGTACATGTAAAAGCGACTGACAGCTTTCTCACACAGGTATCTGCAGGGTTCCCTCTGTCTGAATGTTTGTCTGCGCCACTTCTGTCGCCAATTGAAAAATACTGGAGCCAATTAAAAAAACTTGGAGCTATATAGTATACAAATAAATATTTGAAGCCATGTATTATAGCAGTGAAAGGCGAGTTCTTACAACTCAGTTGAACTCACAGCCCTGATGATAGCAGTGAAAGGCCATTTCTAACAATGGCATGCAATGAGCATGATAATGTTATTTTGAAGCTATCTCTGTGACATGAACATAATGGCCGAAATGTGTCACTATACATACATGATCATGGACTGACTCAGATTTGGATTATTGGACATTAGCTCACCTAAATTCATGGACTGACTCAGATTTAGATCATGGACTTTAGCTCACCTAAATTCATGGACTGTCTCAGATTTGGATCATGGATTTTAGCTCACCTAAATTCATGGACTGTCTCAGATTTGGATCATGGATTTTAGCTCACCTAAATTCATGGACTGACTCAGATTTGGATTATTGGACATTAGCTCACCTAAATTCATGGACTGACTCAGATTTAGATCATGGACTTTAGCTCACCTAAATTCATGGACTGTCTCAGATTTGGATCATGGATTTTAGCTCACCTAAATTCATGGACTGTCTCAGATTTGGATCATGGATTTTAGCTCACCTAAATTCATGGACTGACTCAGATTTGGATTATTGGACATTAGCTCACCTAAATTCATGGACTTTAGCTCACCTAAATTCATGGACTTTAGCTTACCTTAATTCATGGACTTTAGCTCACCTAAATTCATGGACAGACTCAGATTTGGATTATGGACCAGACGTTTTCTCCAGTCTGAATTTTTCCCTTCTATTATCAGCTCACTACCACTGTGCTATCACAACTTCCACATTGTATTGTTTGTCTTTGTATTTCAGGGCTCTGTGATGAACTTTGACCCCAGTCAGTCATCTGACACTCTGAGTTCAGCTGACTTTGACACTTCACCAGATATGCTTGTAGAATACTTCACAAGTCACAATATTACACAAGTTGAAAGTGAACATTGTATTGAAGAAAGCTCAGAGCAAACTATTCTTGTTAAGCAGAATATGACTGATAATATAGAAGTTGGGGAATCTCTGACTGAAGATAACCTGGAACATGCTGGTGAACCAAATAAGATCTCAGCTGAGCAACTCTTGTCAGCATCAGCTTACAAGTCTAAATCAAGTTCGAGCAAGAGTAGGTATGCGTCTAGTGTAGGCTTTGATTACACCGATTACATGGACGACATTGCTGAGACAGATACTCAGCCAGAATCTGAACAAGATTTAAGTCAGGCGTTCAGTGAACCAGACATTACTGATGAAAAGAACAATTGTGAATCTGTGGAATTTGAAGGTTGTAAAATGTTAAATAATAAACCTTTCCATATGGAGGAATCTGAAAATGAAATATTTACACCAGCATATCGTACTGCAGAGCCCGTTCCAAATGATGACAGTGCTCAGACTGCTAATGGTAGTTCTGTCTACGTTAAGCAGACAACACCAAGTACAGTATTCGTTGAAAGTACCATAGAGTCTGTACATGGCAATTCTAATAACTACAGCAAAAGTCTGAACAACAATTATATTACAGGCGAAGAATCATGCATCGATACTACAAATTGTGAACCATATATTGATACTACAGTTAGGGAATCGTACATCGATACAACAGATGGGGAACCATACATCGATACTACAGGTGGGGAACCAAACACTGGTACTACAGGTGGACAACCATACACCGTTACTACAGGCAGAGAACCATACACCATTACTACAGGCGGGGAACCATACACCAGTACTACAGGCGGGGAACCGTACACCAGTAGTACAGGTGGGGAATCTTACATCGGTACTACAGGCGGGGAACCATACACCAGTACTACAGGCGGGGAACCGTACACCAGTACTACAGGCGGGGAACCGTACACCAGTAGTACAGGTGGGGAATCTTACATCGGTACTACAGGCGGGGAACCATACACCAGTACTACAGGCGGGGAACCGTACACCAGTACTACAGGCGGGGAACCGTACACCAGTAGTACAGGTGGGGAATCTTACATCGGTACTACAGGCGGGGAACCATACACCAGTACTACAGGCGGGGAACCGTACACCAGTAGTACAGGTGGGGAATCTTACATCGGTACTACAGGCGGGGAACCATACACCAGTACTACAGGCGGGGAACTGTACACCAGTACTACAGGCGGGGAACCGTACACCAGTAGTACAAGTGGGGAATCTTACATCGGTACTACAGGCGGGGAACCATACACCAGTACTACAGGCGCAGAACCGTACACCAGTAGTACAGGTGGGGAATCTTACATCGGTACTACAGGCGGGGAATCAGGGACTAACATTGATATTGCATACTTGTCAGTGTTAAGCAACAATATTACTGCGAACAAACCTGATCCGACTTGCAAGGAGCCAGTAAATAACAATGGGACTATAGACGATGAAGTTGTTGACAAACTACTTGATGCATTCCATGCAGACAATCATATTCGAGGCAATAATGTTGAAGATTCTGATCTCATGTGTACAATTGAACCCAACGTAAAAATCAGTGCAACCATCGACAAAGTTAATAAGGAAGGTGAGAAACAAACTGAGGAGAGTTTGTATGCGGATGGTCACCATGAAAATGCCGAGGACATTGCAGAAATTAATACTGCAGAAGATGGAGCAACCAATGAAACTTCAATTGCAGTATTTGTTGAGCAGATGGGTGTAAAAGTAGCTGTTCTGGCCTTAGGCTTACTAGTTGTTGGAATAAGTGTTAGACTGGCAAATCTCAATAGGTAATACTTATTCTAGCTGTTGAGTCAAAATTTAATGACAAGTATGTTTGTATAACAAATAAAATAAGCAACAGGAACAGATAAGTTGCATACAGTCAAACCTGTGTTAGTGGTCACCTCCATTAAGCAGCCAACCTGTGTTAGTGGTCACCTCCATTAAGCAGCCAACCTGTATTAAGCAGCCAGTTTCAAGATTCCCAATATGTTGATTTATTATATATTTGACCTCTACTAAGCAGCCACCTGTGCTAAGCAGCCACTTTCTGTGATTCCCTTGGCTGGCTGCTTAAGACAGATTTGACTGTATATGAATAACTGTTTTGTTAAAAATTGTCGACAGCCATGTTTAACAAACATTTAAGTTTTCCGTAATTTTTTTAAAAACGGAAACTGAGTAAATTCCATGTCATCTATGCACATTCCGCATCAATGCATATACAGTTGATCTTTGTTGCCTCAAACTCGACGGATCTGTGAATAATGGTTCGAGTCATGGGTGGTTCGAGTTAAGGATAGTCAGTCTGGAGTGACACGTAATAATTAGAGATTACGTGTATTAGGAGCTTACTGTTGTATGCTGGTTTATGCAATACATCCAATATATCCTCTCATGGTTTGATACGAATGTTTATACGACGGCGCTTCATAATCATGTTCTCTAAGAATATTGATATTTTGGTAGTTATGTTATGTTTTTCAATGATGAATGGTTTAAATCTACATATAATGTCATGTCAGGTAGAATTATGTGCATTCTAAAAATAGAACTTGTTAATCAGTTGGTAATGATAATAATACAAGTATAAAACGACGCGCGTGTACCGATGGAAAGAGATGTCAATCAAATCAATGTGAGAAAACTTTTGTGTACATTTTCTGAGACACGCGAACCTGGGCACTCGGCCGATTGTGTTCCACCCCAAGGTGTTAATTGAAGTAGTAATTGATGTCATTGGACCAGTGATCTGGTTCGAGAGTTCCTGTCATCCGTGTTCGAATCATCGAAGGTAGAACAATATGCATTATATAGAGATTATTGCCACGACCAGACGACGTGTTCGAACAAACGGTTGTGTTCTAGTTAACTGAGTTCGAGGCAACAAAGTTCGACTATACTTGCAATTATTGCAATTTAGCAAGTGTTTCCATCTACTGTTTAAAGTTTAAACTTAATTTATTTTACAACGATTACGAAGCAAGTTTTAACAACTTATATTAAACACTCTCGTTGGCGCGGATATGTGGTCATTCGTGTGGGAGGAAACCGGAGTACCCGGAGAAAACCCACCTGTCCGATCTGGTGACCACCGTACCAGCTCGCGTGCTGTCCACTTTACTACTAGCGTAAAGCAATAATCAACTGTATTTTTCTGTCCTAACCCTACTAGACTTGGGGTGTAGCGTACATGTACATTGTTTTGATACCCTTTGATGATTACTCTTAAATATGAGTGATAAAACTCGTGTCACGTTTCTCTTCTTCTGCATGAACTCTTGCTAAATTTCGAGTCTGGTTACACATGACCGTCCATATGAATAAAGGCAATTGTAATATGTAGGGTGTGTACATAACATAATTGTAACATATTTATGTCTGGTAAAGACGTACATGCATTCGTTAAACTTTCCTGTTCATAAGTAATTTTGATGAAGCAGGATCTGAATTGTTCATACACTGCCTTATTGTAGGTAGAAATGCAGTTCATGCACAATTTATTATCCTTAACTCTTTCTGCTCCGAATAAATTCAATAATGTGCAAACAACATAGATCCAGATCAGCCGGCCACGGCGTAATGCCGCATCTGATTGGGATCTATGTTGTTTGCTATTCGGACATGTGCTTCAGCTCCACTCTTTGAAGAGCAATTGGCATATAGCCTGATCAGATGGCACGTTCTGTTCTGTCTGATCGGGTTCTCTACTTTTTTGATATGTCACTTTTATGTGACATTGGTGGTGAAATAGTTAGCAAAAGATTAACACATGTTCTGCATTGTCTGTGATAATTAGATGTTAATTACTGTGCAATTTGAAATGTTTGATCTCGATGATGTGCCATGACACTATGCAATACAGTCAAACCTGTCTATAAAGGCCACCCTCGGGAAAGTAAAAAAGTGGTCTTTGTTGGCAAGTGGCCTCTCAATAGAGGGTTAAAATGCATTGAAAATGGCTCGATGGGAGAGAAAAATGATGGTCTTTAGAGACAGGTTTTTCATATGCGGCCTCTATTCGGAGGTGTCCTTTAGCACAGGTTTGACTGTACTAACTTGTAGTCCAGTAAGATATCTGTGATTGTTATTCTTCTGCTGCATTCCAATATATGTAAGCACTTTGTTTGTTTTTGTATACTTTATTTATTTTACAACGATTGCGAAGCAAGTTTTAACAACTTATATTAATCACTCATTGGCTCGGATGAAAGCGTAATTGTGGTCATTCATGTGGAGGAAACCGGAGTACCCGGAGAAAACCCACCTGTCCGATCTGGCGACCATCGTACCATCTCATATACTTCCCTGTCCGAGGATCGAACCCGGGTCGCATTGGTGAGAAGCGAGCGTGCCAACCACTGCACTAATCAGACACCGGTGTTTGTTTGTACCACTGTGATATTAAGTTATTGTCAACATTATATAATATTTATGCACAAGTTTTGGATTTCCTGGACAAAGTGAATCTAGCACCTCCAAGAATTGCAGATAAGGAAATCCCACCTGAGGGCTGAATATGCGTGCAAAGAACGAGGCTCTGCCACATCTTCAGCCTGAGGTATAACTGAGGTTCTAGATTTCTTTTCTCGCATTTCTTTTGATGCACTTTACGAATTATGCAAGCCTATATACATGCATTAATGGCTTATGAATTTACAATAAAGTGATGAGGTCATTGGAAAGTGACAATTTACTCACATTGATTTGAGTTTCAATATTGCCAATATTATATGACATCAACAGGAGTGTAAGATCCTTTTTATCACATTACCATATTGGGGTTTAATCATATGTTTGCACAAAATAACGCTGCTACTTTCATTTTGGCACCAAATGTCCGCGCAAATTGCCATGACGTCACTACGTAAAGCAGCATTATATTTTTATATTTATGTTTTACAGGATTATAATTACGTCAAGACTTCTTTTAAATATGTAGTTCGTCTTACAATTAACATTATTATACCAATTCGTACACAAATATGCATACCTTAAAGTTTAATTTGCAAATTATAAGGATTATTCTCTCAACCAATCAGAATCCTTCCAAGTGTTATTACACATGTGTGCATATATTATAAGATGACTGTATTACACTGAAAACAAGCAACGTTATGTGATAAATATTGTTATTATTACCATTTGTTTGCGGATATTTTGTTCTTGATGTAATATTACCTGTTTTAAGTTAGTTTATGCAAATTTATTTTAGCTTGCGAAACAAGATCTTTCAACTTATATTAATCACTCTCGAGACCTCATTCCTGATGGAATCCATCGCCACGAGGGAGAGAGAAGAAGCAACGTGGAATTTAAATGCCTTGCCTAAGGGCACAATCATAACGGCTCCAGTGTGGCTTTGAACTCCGGACTTTTCGCACCTGAAGCGAACGTGCATCCACTGCGCTATCACGACTTCCACTGTTTTAAGTTCTACACAGACTGTGTAGTTCACTGTTTCATTGCTTTGTTTCCATGTGTTTTGGTTGTTATCGATAGTTATTGTGTTTGGCACACTGTAGGGTATAAACTAGTATTGTTCTTCCAAGCTTACCCACCGATACATTGTGATTGTAGTGGCTGGCAGAAAACTCACAGATTAGTCAGTGCTGTTATTGATCTAGCTTTATTAGCAATTGTTGTTCTTGCACCTTCGCAGTACATGCCCCTATACGGTACATTCCCCTTTACAGTACATGCCCCTATACGGTACATTCCCCTTTACAGTACATGCCCCTATACGGTATTCCCCTTTACAGTACATACTGCTTTATGATGCATTCCCCTTTACAGTACATACTACTTTATGATACATTCCCCTTTACAGTACATACTGCTTTATGATACATTCCCCTTTACAGTACATGCCCCTATACATATACCCTCTACAGAAAGTTTTGTTTATTTGAGTTATGACCCTTAAATATATACATGTACTAAAGAACAAAATTAGCACTCTAGAATAATCAGTCTGTTTATTCTAAAGTTAAATTGTTATACATTCCCTGATGTTAGTACATTCTTATAAGTGTTGCATAGCAGTGTGCTAGCATCTCTTGTTTTCTGTATGTAGCTGGCAGCTATGGCGGTCCCCATGGCTAGCATCTTCTTTTCTGTAAGTAGCCGGCAACTATGGCGCTCCCCACTGCTAGCATCTTGTTTTCTGTAAGTAGCCTGCAACTATGGCGGTCCCCAGGACTAGCATCTTGTTTTCTGTATGTAGCTGGCAGCTATGGCAGTCCCCATGGCTAGCATCTTCTTTTCTGTAAGTAGCTGGCAACTATAGCGCTCCCCACGGCTAGCATCTTGTTTTCTGTAAGTAGCCTGCAACTATGGCGGTCCCCACGACTAGCATCTTGTTTTCTGTATGTAGCTGGCAGCTATGGCGGTCCCCATGGCTAGCATCTTCTTTTCTGTAAGTAGCTGGCAACTATAGCGCTCCCCACGGCTAGCATCTTGTTTTCTGTATGTAGCCGGCAACTATGGCGCTCCCCACTACTAGCATCTTGTTTTCTGTAAGTAGCTGGCAACTATGGCGCTCCCCACTGCTAGCATCTTGTTTTCTGTAAGTTGCCGGCAACTATTGAGGTCCCCACGGCTAGCATCTTGTTTTCTGTAAGTAGTTGATAACTATGGCGCTCCCCACTGCTAGCATCTTGTTTTCTGTAAGTAGCTGGTAACTATGGCGCTCCCCACTGCTAGCATCTTGTTTTCTGTAAGTAGCTGGCAACTATGGCGCTCCCCACTGCTAGCATCTTGTTTTCTGTAAGTAGCTGGTAACTATGGCAGATCGATCTGCACTGACCTCTGTATTTATCTAAATCAAAATAGCGCAATTACATGCAGCTTCTGAGTCGTGTAATTTTATTGTAAACTAGAAAACAATTCATGTCGTAATATATTCTATGCAATTCAACTTTACTCATATTTGCATATAGTCAAACCTGTGTTAGTGGTCACCTCCATTAAGCAGCCATCCTATATTAAGCAGCCAGTGAAAGAAACAGTTTTTATAAACGCAAGTTTTAGCTTCCTACTTGATCCTTTGCATTATGTATTATGTGTGTCGTTGTATGTTATATGTAATTTATTATGTCTTGCAATACTGTTTGAACCAATCAACCAATTTCCCGATTCCCACTCTGCTACCTACTTTGTTATACATGTGACCTCTATTAAGCAGCCACTCTGTGATTCCCTTAGCTTGCTGCTTAAGACAGGTTTGACTGTATATTATATATCGCGTACAATGTATTCTACATCAATGAGTTCAAACATTCGATGATGTTTTGAGAGCTATTCACTTGTTTAAATATAATATTTTATCCAGAATTGATAAAGGAAAATACTGCGTTATATTAGCTCTACTCAATTTTGTGCTGTTAGTCGTTTACCGATATTTGGTATCTGTGGTTAAGGGATCAGGCCCCTTGTTGGGTCTTATCAATAATTTGTATACAAGAACAGTTATGGGTATCGAATATAAATATATTATATAACATAAATACATGGATCAAGATTAATTAATAATAAGTATGATACAACGTAACTACCGGCGTTACTTGGACAATGATATATTACTTGGTACCAAGTTTATTGAACCACGTAACACAGGACCTCACAATCCGATACATACGACTATGTCCCAACGTTCGATTTGGCCTGCGAAACCAAGACATCACTGGGCAACCTAACGTGCTATGCAAGGTACTCGTTATGATGAAGTATGAAGGATTTGTCACATGTATGAATATATTACTGTTCACTGAGGAAGTATGAAGGATTTTTCACATGTATGAATATATTACTGTTCACTGGTGAAGTATGAAGGTTTTGTCACATGTATGCATGTATTACCGTTCACTGAGGAAGTATGAAGGATTTGTCACATGTATGCATGTATTACCGTTCACTGAGGAAGTATGAAGGATTTGTCACATGTATGCATGTATTACTGTTCACTGGTGAAGTATGAAGGATTTGTCACATGTATGAATGTATTACCGTTCACTGAGGAAGTATGAAGGATTTGTCACATGTATGAATGTATTACTGTTCACTGGTGAAGTATGAAGCATTTGTCACATGTGTGAATGTATTACCGTTCACTGGTGAAGTATGAAGCATTTGTCACATGTGTGAATGTATTACCATTCACTGGTGAAGTATGAAGCATTTGTCACATGTATGAATGTATTACCGTTCACTGAGGAAGTATGAAGCATTTGTCACAGGTATGAATGTATTACTGTTCACTGAGGAAGTATGATGGATTTGTCACATGTATGAATGTATTACTGTTCACTGAGGAAGTATGAAGGATTTTTCACATGTATGAATATATTACTGTTCACTGGTGAAGTATGAAGGATTTGTCACATGTATGCATGTATTACCGTTCACTGAGGAAGTATGAAGGATTTGTCACATGTATGCATGTATTACCGTTCACTGAGGAAGTATGAAGGATTTGTCACATGTATGCATGTATTACTGTTCACTGGTGAAGTATGAAGGATTTGTCACATGTATGAATGTATTACCGTTCACTGAGGAAGTATGAAGGATTTGTCACATGTATGAATGTATTACCGTTCACTGGTGAAGTATGAAGCATTTGTCACATGTGTGAATGTATTACCATTCACTGGTGAAGTATGAAGCATTTGTCACATGTGTGAATGTATTACCATTCACTGGTGAAGTATGAAGCATTTGTCACATGTATGAATGTATTACCGTTCACTGAGGAAGTATGAAGCATTTGTCACAGGTATGAATGTATTACTGTTCACTGAGGAAGTATGATGGATTTGTCACATGTATGAATGTATTACCGTTCACTGAGGAAGTATGAAGGATTTGTCACAGCTATGAATGTATTACTGTTCACTGAGGAAGTATGAAGCATTTGTCACATGTATGAATGTATTACTGTTCACTGAGGAAGTATGAAGCATTTGTCACATGTATGCATGTATTACTGTTCACTGAGGAAGTATGAAGCATTTGTCACATGTGTACACTTGTATTCGGATCACTGATGAAGTGTTATGACATATATTGTCTCTGTGACAGTAACGTATATCTATCACTGTTGATGTATGTAACGTATGTGTCTCTGTGACAGTAACGTATATCTATAACTGTTGATATATATGTAACGTATGTTCCTCTATGACAGTAACGTATATCTATAACTGTTGATATATGTAACGTATGTTCCTCTATGACAGTAACATATATCTATCATTGTTGATATATATGTAACGTATGTTCCTCTATGAAGGTAACGTATATCTATCACTGTTGATATATGTAACGTATGTGCCTCTATGACAGTAACGTATATCTATCACTGTTGATGTATGTAACGTATGTGTCTCTGTGACAGTAACGTATATCTATAACTGTTGATATATATGTAACGTATGTTCCTCTATGACAGTAACGTATATCTATAACTGTTGATATATGTAACGTATGTTCCTCTATGACAGTAACATATATCTATCATTGTTGATATATATGTAACGTATGTTCCTCTATGACAGTAACGTATATCTATCACTGTTGATGTATGTAACGTATGTGTCTCTGTGACAGTAACGTATATCTATAACTGTTGATATATATGTAACGTATGTTCCTCTATGACAGTAACGTATATCTATAACTGTTGATATATGTAACGTATGTTCCTCTATGACAGTAACGTATATCTATCATTGTTGATATATATGTAACGTATGTTCCTCTATGAAGGTAACGTATATCTATAACTGTTGATATATGTAACGTATGTGCCTCTATGACAGTAACGTATATCTATCACTATTGATATATGTAACGTATGTATGTGCCTCTGTGACAGTAACGTATATCTATCATTGTTGATATATATGTAACGTATGTTCTTCTATGACAGTAACGTATATCTATAACTGTTGATATATGTAACGTATGTGCCTCTGTGACAGTAACCTATATCTATCACTGTTGATATATGTAACGTATGTGCCTCTATGAAGGTAACGTATATCTATCACTGTTGATGTATGTAACGTATGTGCCTCTATGAAGGTAACGTATATCTATAACTGTTGATATATGTAACGTATGTGCCTCTATGACAGTAACGTATATCTATCACTGTTGATATATATGTAACATATGTTCCTCTATGAAGGTAACGTATATCTATAACTGTTGATATATGTAACGTATGTGCCTCTATGACAGTAACGTATATCTATCACTGTTGATATATATGTAACGTATGTTCCTCTATGAAGGTAACGTATATCTATCACTGTTGATATATGTAACGTATGTGCCTCTATGAAGGTAACGTATATCTATCACTGTTGATATATATAACGTATGTGTCTGTGACGGTAACCTATATCTATCACTTGATATATGTAACGTATGTTCCTCTATGACAGTAACGTATATATCTATCACTGTTGATATATGTAACGTATGTGTCTGTGACAGTAACCTATATCTATCACTGTTGATATATGTAACGTATGTGCCTCTATGACAGTAACGTATATATCTATCACTGTTGATATATGTAACATATGTTCCTCTATGACAGTAACGTATATATCTATCACTGTTGATATATGTAACGTATGTGTCTGTGACAGTAACGTATATCTATCACTGTTGATGTATGTAACGTAAGTGCCTCTATGAAGGTAACGTATATCTATCACTGTTGATGTATGTAACGTATGTGCCTCTATGAAGGTAACGTATATATCTATCACTGTTGATATATGTAACGTATGTGCCTCTATGACAGTAACGTATATATCTATCACTGTTGATATATGTATTGTATGTGTCTGTGACAGTAACCTATATCTATCACTGTTGATGTATGTAACGTATGTGCCTCTATGAAGGTAACGTATATCTATCACTTATGAAGTATTAAGTATTTGTCTCCCGTTTGCATAGCGACATGTCTAATCTCGTGCATATTGTCTATTCCGTTCTTATCATTACATGGATGCCAGACATGAGTGGGTGCTTGTTTCTCTAGCGGTCTTTGTACCACAACTAACGGTGTTGGTGATGCATATATACTGCTGCTGGACATGGACTTCTCGTGTTCATTGGTCGTAGTATACCTGTCAGCCCTGCAAAGGAATATGTGTGTGCTTATCATCCGCTAAGTTAGTTTATGCAAATATATTTTAGCTCGATTGCGAAACAAGATCTTACAACTGATATTAGTCACTCTCGAGACCTCTTTCCTGATGGAATCCATCGCAACGAGGGAGAGAAAAGAGGCAATGTGGAATTTAGATGCCAATTCTAAGGGCACAATCGTAACTGCTCCAGTGGGGCTCGAACTCCGAGCCTTTCGCACCTGAAGCGAACACGCTATCACCACTTCCACTTATAAAATTTTTAGATATTCAATACATAGCCCAAATTGCGCTGTGTTTATAAAAAAGTTATCTCTTTTAGAACTCTAAACGACATCCTTAAGGCGTGATGGATACACGTATGGGTCAAGACTTCGAGCGGACACACCTTTATAAACTGGAACACTCGCACACGTAAACACATATGTACCATTTAACAGTGCTATTAACGTGTCATGAATATCTTGTCTATCTACTTATATGGTAATGACCAAATAAAGAAAGAATTATAATGTCACTGGCCAAAATGACCTTCATTAACGAAATACCATTCAATAGTTTCTCTACAATTTATATACATGTATACTGAACACATAAACTCGCCATTACTATTCGCCAAGCAATTTGTACCATTTAAACGTACTCCAACATGGGAAGGGATTCATATAAGCTTTAAGCTTGTTTCTCGACCCATATCGGTTCGAATGTATAAAAATTGTGTTTATATATGTATTTGACCCGAATACAATATGTTTAAACTAACCAGATAGATCGAAATTAAAATAACAATAACTTTTGCATTTCTTGAACTTATTTCAAATTTCTTTCACTAATATGTACGCTGAAGAAACTGTTGTTAATTAATTCATTCAAGCAAGATCTGGACGCGGTACACATACAACCATATCCCACAGTATATAACTTGTGTTACCGAAGTGTTGTGTGTGTTTTTACGTTTATTTATAGTCGCTACCAGTTGCCCATATGAGCGACGCCTCTTGAAGAGATTTGTCATTTTTGATTTTTGGAGGATAGTGCTATGATACAGACAGAGACCCATTTCAGAGTCTCATCTGGTTCTTTTACGTGCACGGTCCCATCTGAAAGACTGTTAATTTTATTAGGGTCAGACGGGGGATCGAACCTGCGATCCCTGGATTACCAGCTCAACGTGTTAACCACAGTGCTACAGATCCGTCTGTACCGAAGTGTTTCGTGAACGCTTACCTCTTATACCCATAAATGATGACAAGTTCTGTTATAAATAGTCGTATTAACCCTTTCAACCCCACAGGCCTCTAAATAGGCTTATGAAAAGTGTAGATCCAGATGAGCCGGCTCGTGACGAGCCGTCTCATCAGGATCTGCACTTTTTTGCCAGTAATAATTATTACTATTTTTAGATAAAATTACCCATTTTGATAAATGAACTGGTCCAAAGGTAATTTTCTTATTAATTTATTGGTCTGAAAATATCACGCACCAGTCCATGTCAGTTACTTGGGGTTGAATGGGTTAAAGTCTATACAGTATATATATATATATATTAAAGTATGCGTTAACTTTCTTCAGTTGGAAAAATAATATTATAATTCATATGCAAACGTGTGTGCTTTACGTTTATTTATCGTCGCTACCGGCTGCCCATATGAGCGACGCCTCCTGAAGTCTAGTCATTTTAGATTTTTGGAGGATCGTGCAATGATACAGAAAGAGACCGATTCTGGTTCTTTTACGTGCACGGTGTACAGCACCGACACGAGATAATCGGTTTAAAGTTCCATCTGAAAGACTGTTAATTCTATTTTATTATTCACTGGACTGCAGATTAGTTTATACAAATTTATTTTAGCTCGATTGCGAAACAAGTTATTTCATAAATCACTCTCGAGACCTCATTCCTGATGGAATCCATCGCCACGAGGGAGAGAGAAGATTGCAGATTCGTCTGTATATATGCACACTTATCCTAGTGTTAACTTTAGTAAACCACCATTTACAATGTTAATGGTGATTTTGTTACAAAGTATCCTTATTATTGAAAGGGAGGTAATTTCACTAAAAGCCGGTTTGTGTGTGGGCATATTTCCAAATTTTACGGTTTAGCGTAATAATTTATTATTGAAAAATGAAAAGTATAGAACAATAGTCACAGTATGTAATCGTCAGATCCTTACGATATATTGCTATGCAGCACATTCTAAGTAAACGCATATTGCAGGAATATTGCATTTTGTTTTCCGAACACCATGTTTACTCTCGCCCACATGGTCCGCCGACGGCAAGGGTAAATAAGTTCAATCATCAACTTAGGATCAGCTTTATGATTGTTCCTTAACCCATTCAACACCAAGTAACTGACATGGACTGGTGCATGATATTTTTAGACCAATACATTAATAACAAAATTACATTTGGATCAGTTCATTTATCAAAATGGGTAATTTATTTTCTAAAAATAGTTATATTACTTGAAAAAAGTGCAGATCCTGATGAGACGGCTCGTCACGAGCCGGCTCATCTGGATCTACACTTTTTTGTAAGCCAATTTAGAGGTCTGTGGTGTTGAAAGGGTTAACATGATTTGTCCGAATGTATAACGTGCAATTATCCCCCCCGACCCAAGTCCTCAATTATACATTTATATATCATTCAAGTAGACATCAGCACATACCAGTACCTAGAATACTGTGTGTTAAAAGCATTACACGTACATGTAATCAGGATCGTAGCTGGGCCTACGCCGTGCGTATCACAGAACACGCAGGTCTACAAACATACAAAGTCAGAAAATGCCATAATAATTGTGGGCACGGTCGGGGTAAACATATGCCATAATAATCGGGGCAAGGTCGGGGTAAACATATGCCATAATAATCGGGGCATGGTCGGGGTAAACATATGCCATAATAATCGGGACAAGGTCGGGGTAAACATATGCCATAATAATCGGGGCATGGTCGGGGTAAACATATGCCATAATAATCGGGGCATGGTCGGGGTAAACATATGCCATAATAATCGGGGCATGGTCGGGGTAAACATATGCCATAATAATCGGGGCAAGGTCGGGGTAAACATATGCCATAATAATCGGGGCATGGTCGGGGTAAACATATGCCATAATAATCGGGGCATGGTCGGGGGTAAACATATGCCATAATAATCGGGGCATGGTCGGGGTAAACATATGCCATAATAATCGGGGCATGGTCGGGGTAAACATATGCCATAATAATCGGGGCATGGTCGGGGTAAACATATGTCATAATAATCGGGGCATGGTCGGGGTAAACATATGCCATAATAATCGGGGCACGGTCGGGGTAAACATATGCCATAATAATCGGGGCATTGGTCGGGGTAAACATATGCCATAATAATCGGGGCATGGTCGGGGTAAACATATGCCATAATAATCGGGGCATGGTCGGGGTAAACATATGCCATAATAATCGGGGCATGGTCGGGGTAAACATATGCCATAATAATCGGGGCACGGTCGGGGTAAACATATACCATACTAATCTGGGCAAGGTCGGGGTAAACATATGCTCATTTTCAATATAAATCTGACGTCAACAGCTGTTCGGCCATCTTTGGATACAACATTTGTTTATGGGAGGAGCTTAATATTTGACCCAGCTACAGCCCTGGAAATATATATATATTATATAATGTTCTCACCAGTCAGATGTCCTAACCCAGTAGATCATACAGAAAGCAGTGAGGATGAGGAAAAGTGAACCACAGATCACTCCAATGATGATAACTGAAATATAACACATTAACCAAGTAATACAACATTCACTACACCATCTAATACCGAAATACTATAAGCTGCAGCATCTAATACCGAAATACTATAAGCTGCAGCATCTAATACCGAAATACTATAAGCTGCAGCATCTAATACCGAAATACTATAAGCTGCAGCATCTAATACCGAAATACTATGTAAGCTGCAGCATCTAATACCGAAATACTATAAGCTGCAGCATCTAATACCGAAATACTATAAGCTGCAACATCTAATACCGAAATACTATAAGCTGCAACATCTAATACCGAAATACTATGTAAGCTGCAGCATCTAATACCGAAATACTATAAGCTGCAACATCTAATACCGAAATACTATGTAAGCTGCAGCATCTAATACCGAAATACTATAAGCTGCAACATCTAATACCGAAATACTATAAGCTGCAACATCTAATACCGAAATACTATGTAAGCTGCAACATCTAATACCGAAATACTATGTAAGCTGCAACATCTAATACCGAAATACTATAAGCTGCAACATCTAATACCGAAATACTATGCAAGCTGCAGCATCTAATACCGAAATACTATAAGCTGCAACATCTAATACCGAACTACTATAAGCTGCAGCATCTAATACCGAAATAATATGTAAGCTGCAGCATCTAATACCGAAATACTATGTAAGCTGCAACATCTAATACCGAAATACTATAAGCTGCAACATCTAATACCGAAATACTATAAGCTGCAACATCTAATACCGAAATAATATATACGCTGCAACATCTAATACCGAAATACTATGTAAGTTGCAACATCTAATACCGAAATACTATCAGCTGCAGCATCTAATACCGAAATACTATGTACACTGCAGCATCTAATACCGAAATACTATAAGCTGCAGCATCTAATACCGAAATACTATAAGCTGCAGTATCTAATACCGAAATACTATAAGCTGCAGCATCTAATACCGAAATACTATGTAAGCTGCAGCATCTAATACCGAAATACTATAAGCTGCAGCATCTAATACCGAAATACTATAAGCTGCAACATCTAATACCGAAATACTATAAGCTGCAACATCTAATACCGAAATACTATGTAAGCTGCAGCATCTAATACCGAAATACTATAAGCTGCAACATCTAATACCGAAATACTATGTAAGCTGCAGCATCTAATACCGAAATACTATAAGCTGCAACATCTAATACCGAAATACTATAAGCTGCAACATCTAATACCGAAATACTATGTAAGCTGCAACATCTAATACCGAAATACTATAAGCTGCAACATCTAATACCGAAATACTATGCAAGCTGCAGCATCTAATACCGAAATACTATAAGCTGCAACATCTAATACCGAACTACTATAAGCTGCAGCATCTAATACCGAAATAATATGTAAGCTGCAGCATCTAATACCGAAATACTATGTAAGCTGCAACATCTAATACCGAAATACTATAAGCTGCAACATCTAATACCGAAATAATATGTAAGCTGCAACATCTAATACCGAAATAATATGTAAGCTGCAACATTTAATACCGAAATACTATAAGCTGCAACATCTAATACCGAAATACTATGTACGCTGCAACATCTAATACCGAAATACTATGTACGCTGCAGCATCTAATACCGAAATACTATGTACGCTGCAGCATCTAATACCAAAATACTATGTAAGTTGCAACATCTAATACCGAAATACTATAAGCTGCAGCATCTAATACCGAAATACTATGTACACTGCAGCATCTAATACCGAAATACTATAAGTTGCAACATCTAATACCGAAATACTATAAGCTGCAGCATCTAATACCGAAATACTATGTACACTGCAGCATCTAATACCGAAATACTATAAGCTGCAGCATCTAATACCGAAATACTATAAGCTGCAGTATCTAATACCGAAATACTATAAGCTGCAGCATCTAATACCAACATACTATGTACGATGCAGCATCTAATACCGAAATACTATAAGCTGCAGCATCTAATACCGAAACACTATACGCTGCAGCATCTAATACCAAAATACTATAAGCTGCAGTATCTAATACAGAAATACTATAAGCTGCAGCATCTAATACCGAAATACTATGTACGCTGCAGCATCTAATACCGAAATACTATGTACGCTGCAGCATCTAATACCGAAATACTATGTACGCTGCAGCATCTAATACCGAAATAATATGTACGCTGCAGCATCTAATACCGAAATACTATGTACGCTGCAGCATCTAATACCGAAATACTATGTACGCTGCAGCATCTAATACCGAAATACTATGTACGCTGCAACATCTAATACCGAAATACTATATACGCTGCAACATATAATACCGAAATACTATGTAAGCTGCAGCATCTAATACCGAAATACTATGTACACTGCAGCATCTAATACCGAAATACTATAAGCTGCAGCATCCAATACCGAAATACTCTAAGCTGCAGTATCTAATACCGAAATACTATAAGCTGCAGCATCTAATACCGAAATACTATGTACGATGCAGCATCTAATACCGAAATACTATAAGCTGCAGCATCTAATACCGAAACACTATAAGCTGCAGCATCTAATACCGAAATACTATAAGCTGCAGTATCTAATACAGAAATACTATAAGCTGCAGCATCTAATACCGAAATACTATGTACGCTGCAGCATCTAATACCGAAATACTATGTACGCTGCAGCATCTAATACCGAAATACTATGTACGCTGCAGCATCTAATACCGAAATACTATGTACGCTGCAGCATCTAATACCGAAATACTATGTAAGCTGCAGCATCTAATACCGAAATACTATGTAAGCTGCAACATCTAATACCGAAATACTATGTAAGCTGCAACATCTAATACCGAAATACTATGTAAGCTGCAACATCTAATACCGAAATACTATGTAAGCTGCAACATCTAATACCGAAATACTATAAGCTGCACCATCTAATACCGAAATACTATAAGCTGCAGCAACTAATACCGCAATACTATGTAAGCTGCAGCATCTAATACCGAAATACTATAAGCTGCAACATCTAATACCGAAATACTATGTAAGCTGCAACATCTAATACCGAAATACTATGTAAGCTGCAACATCTAATACCGAAATACTATGTAAGCTGCAACATCTAATACCGAAATACTATGTAAGCTGCAACATCTAATACCGAAATACTATGTAAGCTGCAGCATCTAATACCGAAATACTATAAGCTGCAACATCTAATACCGAAATACTATAAGCTGCAACATCTAATACCGAAATACTATAGCTGCAACATCTAATACCGAAATACTATAAGCTGCAACATCTAATACGGAAATACTATTGCAGCTTATATGTTGCAGCTTACATAGTATTTCTGTATTAGATGCTGTAGCTTACATAGTAGTTCGGTAGATGTTGCAGCTTACATACAGCTACACAATATTGAATACAGAACGTGTTATCCAATGAAAAGCGGTGTTCATAATAAATACTTTACCTTCCTTGTGGTCGCCTCTAGTGGTAGGGGAACTCGAATGAAAAGCGGTGTTCATAATAAATACTTTACCTTCCGTGTTGTCGCCTTCAGTGGTAGGGGAACTCGAATGAAAAGCGGTGTTCATAATAAATACTTTACCTTCCTTGTTGTCGCCTCCAGTGGTAGGGGAACTCGAATGAAAAGCGGTGTTCATAGTAAATACTTTACCTTCCTTGTTGTCGCCCCTAGTGGTAGGGGAACTCGAATGAAAAGCGGTGTTCATAATAAATGTTTTACCTTCCTTGTTGTCGCCTTCAGTGGTAGTGGACTCGAATGAAAAGCGGTGTTCATAATAAAAACGTTACCTTCCTTGTTGTCGCCTCCAGTGGTAGGGGAACTCGAATGAAAAGCGGTGTTCATAATAAATAATTTACCTTCCTTGTTGTCGCCTTCAGTGGTAGTGGACTCGAATGAAAAGCGGTGTTCATAATAAATACTTTGCCTTCCTTGTTGTCGTCTTCAGTGGTAGTGGACTCGAATGAAAAGCGGTGTTCATAATAAATACTTTACCTTCCTTGTTGTCACCTTCAGTGGTAGGGGAACTCGAAGTTTGTTCGCTTGGAGAGCCTGGATAAAATAAAACGATAAATAAATAAAACTCAAAACAAAATAAAACTCAAAATGTATTGATTAGTCGAATTATTCTATATGTTTTTAAAAAAAGTATTTTTCCGACCCGTTTAACCAATCTGGATATGTAGGCATAATTGGCAACTATATTCATTGTATTTCTAATGTATCGCAGTGCTTTGAATGCTACCGCATATTAAGCAGCGGCGTAGCCAGCTGAAAATTATGTGTAAGCCCATTTGAACTATTAATCACCGTAGGTGCGAATTTGAGCACCGAAGATGCGAACACGGTAAATGATCTGGGGGCATCCTCCCCACTACTTCTTTGAATACTAGATATCAAATGGTGCACTCTGGCACCTTTTAAGGGAAGTTTATATACTAACAAACGCATACGAAACGTTCAGCTTTTCATCTACTACTATATATCCAGCAGCAAAAAAAGCACGTCCGGAATATAATGTGCAAGACCGGGAATTATTTCTCCCTCATGGCGATGGATTCCATCAGGAATGAGGTCTCGAGAGTGATTAATATAAGTTGTAAGAACTTGTTTCGCAATCGAGCTAAAATAAATTTGTATAAACTAAGACCGGGAATTGTGGCGTAAAGGCAACTACGCGCCTGCGAAGTTTAATATAGTATTTTCGAGACTGTGAACGTTCAAAGTCAGGTAGGTTTGTTGTAATTTCATTTCCTTCTAGTTCTTTAAATATTTAACTTCTTCTGCTGAAACTATTGTGTGCGTGTCATACAATACTAAAATATATCATGCACTTCTGAGATGTTTATTTACGATCTAAGTTTGTTTTTGCTTTTTATTGTTTAAAGTTGATATGGCAATTCTCCATCTATGATTGGTGCCGGAAGACGCCGGTGCCCCTCCGAGCAGTATTTCAGGTACGGAGGGGTACCCGACTGGAACCACTGACCTTCCGCAATCCAGATGGAGAGCGTCCTCACATGAAATAATTCGACACACCAAGTGGGATTCGAACTTACAACAGTGTTGGGCAAGTGATGTGACGTCAACGACCATAACCACTCGGTAACTGTGGCCCCTTATTAGGATCTTAGACGCACAAATCGGATGCAATCTCTCACTTTAAATAATTAATTGTACCACTACATGACTGTAAGGAACATTATTGACTTTATTTCAACTTTCGTTTAAATCAATCCAACTTGAGAATGAATAAAATTAATTAATAAAACTGGGATTAATTGATAGAATATTGTAGTCGTTATTAGCACACACTGGGTTACATCCCTTACGTCTGTCCGATTAGCGCAGTGGTCAGCGTGCTCGCTTCTCAACAATACAACCCGGGTTCGATCCTCGGACCGGGAAGTATGTGAGATGGTACGGTGGTCGCCAGATCAAACAGGTGGGTTTTCTCCGGGTACTCCGGTTTCCTCCCACACGAATGACCACATTAAAAAGTGTACGCTTTCATCCGCACCAACGAGAGTGATTAATACAAGTTGTTATTAAAACTTGCTTCGCAATCGTTGTAAAATAAATAAAGTTTAAGCTAAACACCCCTTACGTCATTTAGTATTGTACTATCGACTATCTAGTCGCTTCAGTTTCATATGTCTATTATATATGAGATGTAGGAGTAGACTAATTCTTTAATTTATACACATTAACACATTAATTGTTTCAACTGTTAACAACATAAGTATGTGGTTATTTTTTTATATAACATATTAGCCATTTTGTATATTTTCACAATCTATGTATGTATTTGAAGTTGTGAACTAACATTCTTTGTCACGATGCGAATCCAGGGAACGCAGGTGCGATCCCAGTCTGTCTGACCATAATAATATTAACAGTTTCAGTTGGGACTTCAAACCGAGGTCTTGTCTCGGTGCTTTACGTCGTGCACGTAAATGAACCGAGGAGACTGGACTAGGGCTCTGCACTTTCCTCCAAAACCTAAAATGGACTAATCTCTTCAGGAGGCGGCGCTCATATGGGCAACTTGTAGCGACGATAAATAAACGTAAAATACACACACGATGCTGATATAGCATTATTAGGAAGTTAACAACAATGGTCCTTTAAACATATTGTGATATTACCGCAGTATTTGGGTGATTCGTCCGACATATCTGGGCATTGGTATTGCCCGTCACATCTCTGGTTGGAATCGATGCATGTGCGTCGTTCATCGCAGAGAAATCTATTCTCACCACATATGTAGCTGTCTAAAACACATAGTAAACGGTGGATTAGTACACAATCTGCCTTCAAATACAAAGTTATAGATATCAAATTGTATCCGAGCGATTATTAAGAGAATGTACTACTTTTGAACTGCCGGAACATGTCCACCGGAAGAGATAGTGCCGCAGGTGTGGTTAGCTTGGTAGAGCCTGTGCACCGGACGAGTACATCAGATAACCTGTCCACTGGAAGAGTACCCCAGCTGGTCAGCATCCAGAAACCTTTACACCGGAAGAGTGCTGCAGCGAACGATAGTCGGCATCCAGAAACCTTTACACCGTACACCGAAACGTTTACACCGGAAGAGTGCTGCAGCGAACGATAGTCAGCATCCAGAAACCTTTACACCGTACACCGAAACGTTTACACCGGAAGAGTGCTGCAGCGACCGATAGTCAGCATCCAGAAACCTTTACACCGTACACCGAAACGTTTACACCGGAAGAGTGCTGCAGCGAACGATGGTCAGCATCCAGAAACCTTTATACCGGAAGAGTGCAGCAGCGAACGATAGTCAGCATCCAGAAACCTTTATACGGAAGAGTGCTGCAGCGAACGATGATCAGCATCCAGAAACCTTTACACCGTACACCGAAACGTTTACACCGGAAGAGTGCTGCAGCGAACGATGGTCAGCATCCAGAAACCTTTATACCAGAAGAGTGCTGCAGCGAACGATGGTCAGCATCCAGAAACCTTTATACCGGAAGAGTGCTGCAGCGAACGATAGTCAGCATCAAGAAACCGTTACACCAGAAGAGTGCTGCAGCGAACGATGGTCAGCATCAAGACACCGTTACACCAGAAGAGTGCTGCAGCGAACGATGGTCAGCATCAAGACACCTTTACATCGGAAGAGTGCTGCAGCGAACGATGGTCAGCATCCAGAAACCTTTACATCGGAAGAATGCTGCAGCGAACGATGGTCAGCATCAAGACACCTTTATACCGAAAGAGTGCTGCAGCGAACGATAGTCAGCATCAAGAAAACTTTACATCGGAAGAGTGCTGCAGCGAACGATGGTCAGCATCAAGAAACCGTTACACCAGAAGAGTGCTGCAGCGAACGATGGTCAGCATCCAGAAAACTTTACATCGGAAGAGTGCTGCAGCGAACGATGGTCAGCATCAAGCAACCGTTACACCAGAAGAGTGCTGCAGCGAACGCTGGTCAGCATCCAGAAACCGTTACACCAGAAGAGTGCTGCAGCGAACGATAGTCAGCATCAAGAAACCGTTACACCAGAAGAGTGCTGCAGCGAACGATGGTCAGTATCCAGAAAACTTTACATCGAAAGAGTGCTGCAGCGAACGATGGTCAGCATCGAGAAACCGTTACACCAGAAGAGTGCTGCAGCGAACGATAGTCAGCATCAAGAAAACTTTACATCGGAAGAGTGCTGCAGCGTTACCGGAGTGTACTATTTGACCAAGAGCTTTATTAATCATAATGTCCATGAGCTCCTTATTCTCCAGCCACAGCCACATATATGTATCGGCTACTCTTCCAAATACATGTATATGCTTGTCACAGTTTTTACCGGAATACTCAAAGTCTTCAATCATATTCATAGTGTTCCGAGATTAAGCCAAGTAAGGAACGAACGTTGCCGTCTGTTGTTTTTATCTTTTTTATGAAAAACAACCTTGTTTCTTAACAGAGAACGTGTACTGATAAATCATTGATTTTGAAGCAGATTATTAGGTCTTGACACTTTTTATACGGAAGAATAGAGACAGCAGAGGACAAAATGTAGCTTACTTCATCCAGTATTGAAATGGTTTAATCATGTACACTTTATATATATTACTATTTAAATGACTGTCCGACATGTCGTCAAACATGAACTACATAATTATAGGCAGTTGAACTTTGGATTTGAATTGGGTACTAATCATTTTGCGAATGCGTTTCAGCGTACATATAGCTAACTAGCACGTCCTGATTGATCATAGACTACACTGGGCAGTACCAACAAATAATTGTTCAGTACTATTACTTGTCTATTTATCGACATATAAAACGGTATGACTATCGAACATTCATACTTAATACACATTTTGTTACGGTATTACATACCTGTTGAGTGATTGGTATAGGCAGTGATCAGGTATTTACTATCCGCAACCTGATTCATGTCTATGCTGAATACAACAGACATGAAATTCCTTGTAAAACCAAAACTTATATTTTCACTCTTTGGATAATCGTGTATGACAAGATGATACTGATGAATATTGCTGAATAACACTGTTTATTATGAAAATTTATAATTTACAATATGCATACCCGTGAGTCAGATTAACGTTGACATTTCCTGTCCGAAAACAATAATCGTGCAACATAGACGCATTGGAGGCCAATTTCACTTTTAAATGTAGACTATAAAATTGCAACAAAAATGATAGCTAATAGAATAAAAAAGGTTTTAAATACACTAATTAATGTTAATCAGACTGGATTTATAAAAGGGCGTTATATTGGAGAAAATGTAAGAACCCTTATGGAACTAATGGATGATGCGAATGAAGATAATAAATCCGGGTTAATATTTTTTGCTGACTTCCAAAAAGCGTTTGATAGTCTTAATCACAACTTTATAATTACATGTCTAAAGCACTTTAACTTTGGTAAATCCCTTATACAATGGGTTTCCTTATTTTATAAAGATGCAAAAAGTTGTATCTCCAACAATGGTCATCTATCATATTTTTTTAAAGTTAAAAAGGGCGTTCGACAAGGATGTTTGTCCTTTGTCCGCGTATATATTTATTTTATGTATAGAACTCTTATCAAGGAATATCGACAGCAATGTAGATATTAAAGGTTTAGTTATTGGTAGTAAAGAGATCAAACAGACTTTATTTGCAGATGATGCAAGTTTTTCTTTAGATGGCTCAGAAAAATCATTTTCGGAACTTATTAAAACTTTGGAAAGGTTTGCCAAAATTTCAGGTTTAAGGCTAAATAAAGGAAAATGCACTGTCTTGAAATTAGGAGCAACACGAAATAACCCAAGCACATGGTGTAACAATAACTTGTATACTTGGTCAAATGATCAAGCGTCAACACTTGGAATAACATTTACGAATGATAAAACAAAACTACATCTATTGAATTTAATCCCAAAGATAAAATCATTCCAAAATTGTCTTAATAGTTGGAAAAGATGGAATTTAACACTTATTGGGAAAATAGCTGTATTAAAAACATTTGCATTCCCTAAACTTATATATCCACTTACTGTATTGGAAATCTATCAGAGGAAATACTTACACACATAAATAAGTTGATGTTTGAATTCCTCTGGGACGGGAAGCCCGATAAAATATCAAGAAAAGTAATTGTTCAAACATATGAAAACTATGGACTGAAAATGATTAACATTGAAGCCTTTTTAAACTCAATCAAAACATCATGGATTAAGAGATTAAAAGGTGCACAAAGTCAGTGGAAAACTGCATATAATAATGAACTGGAGAAGTACGGTGCCGATTTAGTATTTAAAAGTAACTTTAATCAATGTGATGCAAAATCTATAATTAAAAAGTATAAGTTTTTAAGGGAAATTATCATCTCATGGAGCAAAATTAATTTCAAACAAACACATGAATGCATTTCCAATGAAATACTATGGCACAACACAAATATCGAACAAAACAACAATACTATATATAACAAAGATTGGTACACAAAAGGTATATTATATGTCAGAAATATATACGATTACAGAATAAAAGACTTCTATAAATTTCACGAACTAAAAACATTATACAACTTAAATAATGGGGACTTTTTGAAATATTACACATTGATAGGTAACATTAAACATAAATGGAAAGAAATGCTTAATACGGAACCTATAAACAACGACACACCATATTACCTAATATCAAAGGTTTTATCACACGAAAAACCAAATAAAATAGTGTATAGCACACAAATAGAATCAATGAGATTGAATAGGTTTAAACACATAGACAAATGGGAAAATGAATTAAATACGCAAAACATAGAGTGGAACAATATATTTACATTGCCATACAAAACTACTATTAGCACAAAACTAAGAGCTTTCCAATACAAATACTTAATGAGAATTATTCCGAACAATTATTTTCTTTTTAAATGCAAATTAAAAACATCCAATCTATGCGAATTCTGTCATATGGCAGTAGACTCTAACAAACATTTGTTTTGGGAATGTACACTAATTCAACCTTTTTGGTGTGATGTAAATCAACTGCTAAAATCGAGAAGATTGGAATTCAATGAAAATCTCTCATACGAAAACATTTCTTTTTGTAATATTCAAGTCTTGTCTAAACACAAATCTATTTTAATTAATTTTCTCATTCTTCTAGCAAAATATTTTAATTTCAAATGTAAATGTTCCTCGATCATCCCGACATTACACTCATTCAACATGTATCTAATGCATACAATATCTATTGAAGAAACAATTGCATTTATGAAAAATAAATTGCAACAGTTTCATTTGAAATGGAATGATTATTTAACTAACTAATGAGTTCATATTATGCAAATATGTATTCTTTCATTCTGTCATTATTTTTCAATTATGTTATATTAATGATTTGGTTCGATCTATCATTCATTACCCATATATCATGTAATAGCTTCCCCTACCACCACCCTCCCATCCCCACTCCCATCCCAGACCAATAATATATTAATAAACATAATCCCATCCTCTCCTATGTAACGTTCCATGCAAGTTACATTTTATATTCTTTTGTCACATAGATCCGATTCTGGAGTTACCATCCCTACCGCATGGCTCTTTTTCGCCGATGTTAGTTTTTAAGGATATGCCAGGTTTTTGCGGATTCAGGCGGAGAATACTGTACAGCATACTGTGATTGAATAATTTCGTTGGAAGGAATGTCGGCGGGGGAGCAGCGGTGCGAGGGGGTATGGATGCCGGATCGTGGCTCGTATTATACATTATATATTAAAACTTCGCCATTGCATTTCATAGTAAATACTCTGTAACTCCGTAAACGATTATAGAAATTTATGTTATGTAAAATCATGTTACATATATAAAATGTATTCTATACTGTAGTTATGTAAAGGAGAGAGAAAACCAAAATAATAAAATATAAAATTAAAAAAAAAAAGAAAAAAAAAAAGAGTGCTGCAGCGAACGATGGTCAGCATCAAGAAACCGTTACACCAGAAGAGTGCTGCAGCGAACGATGGTCAGCATCAAGACACCTTTATACAGGAAGAGTGCTGCAGCGAACGATGGTCAGCATCAAGCCACCTTTATACAGGAAGAGTGATGCAGCGAACGATGGTCAGCATCAAGACACCTTTATACCGAAAGAGTGCTGCAGCGAACGATGGTCAGCATCAAGACACCTTTATACCGAAAGAATGCTGCAGCGAACGATGGTCAGCATCAAGACACCTTTATACAGGAAGAGTGCTGCAGCGAACGATGGTCAGCATCCAGAAACCTTTATACCGGAAGAGTGCTGCAGCGAACGATAGTCAGCATCAAGACACCTTTATACAGGAAGAGTGCTGCAGCGAACGATGGTCAGCATCAAGCCACCTTTATACAGGAAGAGTGATGCAGCGAACGATGGTCAGCATCAAGACACCTTTATACCGAAAGAGTGCTGCAGTGGACGATGGTCAGCATCCAGAAACCTTTATACCGAAAGAGTGCTGCAGCGAACGATAGTCAGCATCAAGAAACCGTTACACCAGAAGAGTGCTGCAGCGAACGATGGTCAGCATCTAGAAACCGTTACACCAGAAGAGTGCTGCAGCGAACGATGGTCAGCATCCAGAAACCTTTACACCGGAAGAGTGCTGCAGCGAACGATGGTCAGCATCAAGAAACCTTTACACCGGAAGAGTGCTGCAGCGAACGATGGTCAGCATCCAGAAACCGTTACACCGGAAGAGTGATGCAGTGGACGATGGTCAGCATCTAGAAACCTTTACACCGGAAGAGTGCTGCAGTGGACGATGGTCAGCATCAAGAAACCGTTACACCAGAAGAGTGCTGCAGCGAACGATGGTCAGCATCAAGAAACCGTTACACCAGAAGAGTGCTGCAGCGAACGATAGTCAGCATCAAGAAACCGTTACACCAGAAGAGTGCTGCAGCGAACGATAGTCAGCATCGAGAAACCTTTACGCCGGAAGAGTGATGCAGTGGACGATGGTCAGCATCTAGAAACCTTTACACCGGAAGAGTGCTGCAGTGGACGATGGTCAGCATCAAGAAACCGTTACACCAGAAGAGTGCTGCAGCGAACGATGGTCAGCATCAAGAAACCGTTACACCAGAAGAGTGCTGCAGTGAACGATGGTCAGCATCTAGAAACCTTTACGCCGGAAGAGTGATGCAATGGACGATGGTCAGCATCGAGAAACCGTTACACCAGAAGAGTGCTGCAGCGAACGATGGTCAGCATCGAGAAACCGTTACACCAGAAGAGTGCTGCAGCGAACGATGGTCAGCATCCAAAAACCTTTACACCGGAAGAGTGCTGCAGTGGACGATGGTCAGCATCCAAAAACCTTTACACCAGAAGAGTGCTGCAGTGGACGATCGTCAGCATCCAAAAACCTTTACACCGGAAGAGTGCTGCAGCGAACGATGGTCAGCATCCAAAAACCTTTACACCGGAAGAGTGCTGCAGCAATATGGATAAATAATATGTAGTCGGCACAAATAACATATGATTCGAGTGCAACTGTGAATAATGTTTGGCATAGGCTAACTGCTGGCCTTTGCTTGCCAATATGACGTGTTTTTGTACATGTACATGTACGTGATTTCGGACCGGTTCCTTGGAAAAGTGCTACAGTGAATCCTAGGTAGTCGATGTATTATGTATTCTCGCCACCAGTCCATAATATATCGTCATATGAATAACTCAGCAGACTATTTGAGTTATTTTGACCATAGAGACCACCAACACAACAACAATCGCAATTACTAATCACAATTAGTAGTTCTTTCGTAATGTTTAACTTATAATATGAATAAGGCAAAGCCACAAAGCGAGCTCAATCATGAATCCGAATGATTGAGTCCACAGGACGGGGCTAGTAGAACTAGTAGACATGTCTTTCAGTGTGATACTGTTACTGTTACTGTTACTATTTCTACTGTGCAATACAGCAACGATTATGAGTGTGTACATTTTTTATTATAAACATTAAAGCAGAATTATGAAATATTGCAGTATAAAGTTAAAATAATTATAGTTTTATTCTACGCAGACGGATCTGTAGTCCAGTGGTAACACGCTGGACTGGTAATCCAGGGATCGCAGGCTCGAGCCCCCGTCTGACCATAATAAAATTAACAGTCATTCAGATGGGACGTTAAACCGAGTCTCGTGTCGGTGCTCTACACCGTGCACGTACAAGAAACAGATGAGACTCTGGAATGGGTCTCTGTCTGTATCATTGCACTATCCTCCAACATCTAAAATGACTAATCTCTTCAGGAGGCGTCGCTCATATGGGCAACCGGTAGCGACGATGAATAAACGTAAAACACACACGTAATTGTACACTTGATTTCCATAAGAAAATAGAATTATGAAATATATAATAAATATATTGAGAGAAAACAATGCCTGTACTTGGATTTGAACCTCGGTCCTTCAGCTAGCTTAGAGCTCGTTATTTGATTATATTTAAAATCTGCAAAATACTTACTGCATAACAGTTCATCTGATTTGTCATCACAGTCGTCGAGGCCGTCACATCGCCAGGCCAGGGGAACACAAGAACCATTGCCGCACTGGTATTGTGAAACAGTGTCACACATGGCTGTAAAATAAATGTATGTTGTATAACATCGTATGGTAGCAGATTGGTGTCTACAGACGGATCTGTAGTCCAGTGGTAACACGCTGGACTGGTAATTCAGGGATCGCAGGTTCGATCCTCCGTCTGACCCTAATAAAATGAACAGTCTTTCAGATGGGACGCTAAACCTAGGTCTCGTGTCGGTGATGTACACCGTGCACGTAAAAGAACCAGAGGAGGCTCTGGAATGGGTCTCTTTCTGTATCATTGCACTATCCTCCAAAACTCTAAAATTACTAATCTCTTCAGGAGGCGTCGCTCATATGGCAACCGGTAGCGACGATAAATAAACGTAAAACACACCAGATTAGTGTCATTAGTAGTCTCAGTTGTTGATGGGAGATAAACACTCAGAACGAAATGATAATTAAATTGTTAATGTGTTGTTTCATCTTGTGTTCACTCTGCCAAGACGGACGTACCATGTTTATTTAAGGGCTAACATATATGTCCAGCCTTATGGTGTTAATGGTTAAAATAGATTACAAATTAACCCAATGACTTGGGGGGCTATCAGCAGTTTTTAACTAAAGTTAGCCCCTAAAGACCTAATGTTCGACCGACATGCCGAGAAAACGTAGACGACAAAACGAGATGAAATACCATGCTTTTGAAACACTGGAATACTGTTACATGTCGCGAGTATGTCCGTATGTGTCGTCTTATAGCGTTTTGGCGAGGTGAAATAAATTAATAAAGAAACGGCGATAATTGGATAACTTGGCGGCGGGGCGACGTCTTTTCGTTTTCGCTGGGAAATAAAAGCACAGATGACTGTTTGATGGCATTTAGCATACACTTTATTTCTTTTACAATGATTGCGAAATAAGCTTTAAAATAAGAGCTTATAGTAATCACCCGTAGATGATATTACGTGGCTAGTTTCATATCAGCCTAGGTATCGACCAGAGGTAACTTGATATCAACCTGAGACCGAATGCGAAAGCGTCGATACCCAGTCTTCCCGAAATCCGTAGGACCGCCTGACATGTCAGACAAAAAATCCATCGGTCAGACAAAATATATTGAAAGTGTAAGTGCATTTTAATCATTTGTCTGACCGGTGTCAGACAAACTCTGGCAAAGTTTCGTGAAGACTGGTCGATACCTAGGTTGAAACTAACAACGTAATATCGTCTTAATTACTTTGATATGATATTGATAAATTTACATAATCGAATCATGCTCTCCGCTATCCATTTATCAGAAATAAATCACAATTACTGAATTAGATACATGGACACTAAATAGACTGTGTTTTTAATCGAAATAGTACGGTGGTCGCCAGATCGGACAGGTGGGTTTTCTCCGTGTGCTCCGATTTCCTCCCACACGAATGACCACATATACGCTTTCATCCGCGCCAACGAAAGTGATTACTATAAGTTGTTAGAACTTGCTTCGCAATCATTGTAAAATAAATAAAGTTTAATCGAACCAATTGGTCTAATACAACATCTCATACTTACCCATTGTCGTTGTGGTCGTTGGCTCTGTCGATGTGGTCGTTGGCTGTGTCGTTGTGGTTGTTGGCTGTGTCGTTGGCTCTGTCGATGTGGTCGTTGGCTGTGTCGTTGTGGTTGTTGGCTGTGTCGTTGTGGTAGTTGACTGTGTCGATGTGGTTGTTGGCTGTGTCGTTGTGGTTGTTGGGTGTGTCGTTGTGGTTGTTGGTTGTGTCGTTGTGGTTGTTGGTTGTGTCGTTGTGGTAGTTGGCTGTGTCGTTGTGGTAATTGGTTGTGTCGTTGTGGTCGTTAGTTGTGTCGTTGTGGTAGTTGGTTGTGTCGTTGTGATTGTTGGTTGTGACGTTGTGATTGTTGGTTGTGTCGTTGTGGTTGTTGGATGTGTCGTTGTGATTGTTGGTTGTGTCGGTGTGGTAGCTGGTTGTGTCGTTGTGGTTGTTGGCTGTGTTGTTGTGGTAATTGGCTGTGTTGTTGGTTGTGTCGGTGTTGTAGCTGGTGGTGTCGTTGAGGTTGTTGGTTGTGTCGTCGCGGTTGTTGGTTGTGTCGTGGTGGTAGTTGGTTGTGTCGTTGTGGTACTTGGTTGTGTCGGTGTGGTACTTGGTTGTGTCGGTGTGGTAGTTGGTGGTGTCGTTATGGTAGTTGGTTGTGTCGTTGTGATCGTTGGTTGTGTCGTTGTCGTAGTTGTAGAGGTAGTTGTGGTGGGTGTGGGAAAGTAATCACTCTCTGTACACGTGACTGTCATAAGTGGAGGAAGAGAACCTGTAAATAAGAATGTTGTACAGCTTTATATCTATAAATACTGCATACAATAAAAACGTCATATCTATAAATACTGCATCATTCAATAACAACGTCATATCTATAAATACTGCATCATTCAATAACAACGTCATATCTATAAATACTGCATCATTCAATAACAACGTCATATCTATAAATACTGCATCATTCAATAACAACGTCATATCTATAAATACTGCATTCAATAACAACGTCATATCTATAAATACTGCATCATTCAATAACAACGTCATATCTATAAATACTGCATTCAATAACAACGTCATATCTATAAATACTGCATCATTCAATAACAACGTCATATCTATGAATACTGCATCATTCAATAACAGCGTCATATCTATAAATACTGCATCATTCAATAACAGCGTCATATCTATAAATAGTGCATCATTCAATAACAGCGTCATATCTATAAATACTGCATCATTCAATAACAACGTCATATCTATAAATACTGCATCATTCAATAATAGCGTCATATCTATAAATACTGCATCATTCAATAACAACGTCATATCTATAAATACTGCATCATTCAATAACAGCGTCATATCTATAAATACTGCATCATTCAATAACAGCGTCATATCTATAAATACTGCATCATTCAATAACAACGTCATATCTATAAATACTGCATCATTCAATAACAACGTCATATCTATAAATACTGCATACAATAACAACGTCATATCTATAGATACTGCATTCAATAACAACGTCATATCTATAAATACTGCATCATTCAATAACAACGTCATATCTATAAATACTGCATACAATAACAACGTCATATCTTTAAAAACAGCATCATTCAATAACAACGTCATATCTATAAATACTGCACCATTCAATAACAACGTCATATCTATAAATACTGCATCATTCAATAACAACGTCATATCTATAAATACTGCAAAATTCAATAACAGCGTTATATATATAATTAGTAGTACTTTACTGCATCATTCAATAACAGCGTTATATATATATACTGCATCATTCAATAACAACGTTATATATATACTGCATCATTCAATAACAAAGTTATATATATATACTGCATCATTCAATAACACGTTATATATATATACTGCATCATTCAATAACAACGTATATATAAATACTGCATCATTCAATAACAGCGTTATCTATATATACTGCATCATTCAATAACAACGTTATATATATATACTGCATCATTCAATAACAGCGTTATATATATACTGCATCATTCAATAACAACGTTATATATATACTGCATCATTCAATAACAGCGTTATATATATATATACTGCATCATTCAATAACAACGTTATATATATACTGCATCATTCAATAACAGCGTTATATATATACTGCATCATTCAATAACAACGTTATATATATAAATACTGCATCATTCAATAACAACGTTATATATATACTGCATCATTCAATAACAGCGTTATATATATACTGCATCATTCAATAACAAAGTTATATATATACTGCATCATTCAATAACAGCGTTATATATATAAATACTGCATCATTCAATAACAACGTTATATATATACTGCATCATTCAATAACAGCGTTATATATATACTGCATCATTCAATAACAGCGTTATATATATATAC
This sequence comes from Archivesica marissinica, assembly GCA_014843695.1. Classification (NCBI taxonomy): domain Eukaryota; kingdom Metazoa; phylum Mollusca; class Bivalvia; order Venerida; family Vesicomyidae; genus Archivesica; species Archivesica marissinica. Next base: position 20,488,848 of record CM026387.1, read on the forward strand.
TGCATCATTCAATAACAACGTTATATATATACTGCATCATTCAATAACAGCGTTATATATATATACTGCATCATTCAATAACAACGTTATATATATATACTGCATCATTCAATAACAACGTTATATATACTGCATCATTCAATAACAACGTTATATAGTATAATACTGCATCATTCAATAACAACGTTATATCTATAAATACTGCATCATTCAATAACAGCGTTATATCTATAAATACTGCATCATTCAATAACAACGTCATATCTATAAATACTGCATCATTCAATAACAACGTCATATCTATAAATACTGCATCATTCAATAACAACGTCATATCTATAAATACTGCATCATTCAATAACAACGTCATATCTATAAATACTGCAAAATTCAATAACAGCGTTATATCTATAAATACTGCATCATTCAATAACAGCGTCATATCTATAAATACTGCATCATTCAATAACAACGTCATATCTATAAATACTGCATCATTCATTAACAGCGTCATATCTATAAATACTGCATCATTCAATAACAGCGTCATATCTATACATAGTGCATCATTCAATAACAGCGTCATATCTATAAATACTGCATCATTCAATAACTACGTCATATCTATAAATACTGCATACAATAACAACGTCATATCTTTAAAAACAGCATCATTCAATAACAACGTCATATCTATAAATACTGCATCATTCAATAACAACGTCATATCTATAAATACTGCAAAATTCAATAACAGCGTTATATATATAATTAGTAGTACTTTACTGCATCATTCAATAACAGCGTTATATATATATACTGCATCATTCAATAACAACGTTATATATATACTGCATCATTCAATAACAGCGTTATATATATACTGCATCATTCAATAACAAAGTTATATATATACTGCATCATTCAATAACAGCGTTATATATATAAATACTGCATCATTCAATAACAACGTTATATATATACTGCATCATTCAATAACAGCGTTATATATATACTGCATCATTCAATAACAGCGTTATATATATATACTGCATCATTCAATAACAACGTTATATATATACTGCATCATTCAATAACAGCGTTATATATATACTGCATCATTCAATAACAAAGTTATATATATACTGCATCATTCAATAACAGCGTTATATATATAAATACTGCATCATTCAATAACAACGTTATATATATACTGCATCATTCAATAACAGCGTTATATATATACTGCATCATTCAATAACAGCGTTATATATATATACTGCATCATTCAATAACAACGTTATATATATACTGCATCATTCAATAACAGCGTTATATATATACTGCATCATTCAATAACAAAGTTATATATATATACTGCATCATTCAATAACAACGTTATATATATATACTGCATCATTCAATAACAACGTTATATATATACTGCATCATTCAATAACAGCGTTATATATATACTGCATCATTCAATAACAACGTTATATATATAATTAGTAGTACTTTACTGCATCATTCAATAACAGCGTTATATCTATAAATACTGCATCATTCAATAACAACGTCATATCTATAAATACTGCATCATTCAATAACAACGTCATATCTATAAATACTGCATCATTCAATAACAACGTTATATATATACTGCATCATTCAATAACAGCGTTATATATATATACTGCATCATTCAATAACAAAGTTATATATATATACTGCATCATTCAATAACAACGTTATATATATATATACTGCATCATTCAATAACAAAGTTATATATATATACTGCATCATTCAATAACAAAGTTATATATATATACTGCATCATTCAATAACAACGTTATATATATATATATACTGCATCATTCAATAACAACGTTATATATATACTGCATCATTCAATAACAACGTTATATATATATACTGCATCATTCAATAACAACGTTATATATATATACTGCATCATTCAATAACAACGTTATATATATACTGCATCATTCAATAACAACGTTATATATATACTGCATCATTCAATAACAACGTTATATATATATACTGCATCATTCAATAACAACGTATATATATACTGCATCATTCAATAACAGCGTTATATATATACTGCATCATTCAATAACAAAGTTATATATATACTGCATCATTCAATAACAGCGTTATATATATAAATACTGCATCATTCAATAACAACGTTATATATATACTGCATCATTCAATAACAGCGTTATATATATAGCATCATTCAATAACAGCGTTATATATATATACTGCATCATTCAATAACAACGTTATATATATATACTGCATCATTCAATAACAGCGTTATATATATACTGCATCATTCAATAACAACGTTATATATATACTGCATCATTCAATAACAGCGTTATATATATACTGCATCATTCAATAACAACGTTATATATATATACTGCATCATTCAATAACAGCGTTATATATATACTGCATCATTCAATAACAACGTTATATATATAATTAGTAGTACTTTACTGCATCATTCAATAACAGCGTTATATCTATAATTAGTAGTACTTTACTGCATCATTCAATAACAACGTCATATCTATAAATACTGCATCATTCAATAACAACGTTATATATATACTGCATCATTCAATAACAACGTTATATATATATACTGCATCATTCAATAACAACGTTATATATATACTGCATCATTCAATAACAACGTTATATATATACTGCATCATTCAATAACAAAGTTATATATATACTGCATCATTCAATAACAAAGTTATATATATATACTGCATCATTCAATAACAACGTTATATATATATATATACTGCATCATTCAATAACAACGTTATATATATACTGCATCATTCAATAACAGCGTTATATATATATACTGCATCATTCAATAACAAAGTTATATATATATACTGCATCATTCAATAACAACGTTATATATATATACTGCATCATTCAATAACAACGTTATATATATACTGCATCATTCAATAACAGCGTTATATATATAACTACTACATCATCTGATGAACAATATGCCTACATATAAGATATTACATGAGTGGTCATTTGTTATTGAATTTATTTAACCAGTCTAAACACGATAAGATCGAGTATCTGGCGATGTGGCACATTAGTTTTGAAATCCTTCAATAGCCGAAGAAGATACAGCCCCGACAGGAAATATTGACTCGGACGCACGGACATGGGCAGACAATGCGAAATTTCACCCTAAGTAAATTCGTCAGGGGCATATAAAATAGAATGAATTCTCTTGGAAATCCCACCAGACTCCACTTTAGTTACCTGTGACGTCTAACTGACCATGGACATCCTTATTGTGATGATATATATATAAGTATGCAATGTATATACCTTTATAAGAAAGCACAATTTCATTTCAGTTTAAATACTATTTAATCGTATATCAATATTACATAGCATATATAATATCCGCGATCTATCCCAGTTGGACAGACTTATAAACAACAATGTCTGCACTATTCTAACTGCCTTGAGGTCTGACATCGCTATTGCAATTTCCATAGGACACCATTATAACACAGTGCCATTAGATTTCCCCCAAAAATAGTTTGGCACAAAAGACAGTAGTTTTCAACAGACTGGCCTTTGAGCCACAGGAAAATGTCAAATTTCAATGGGGTTGACCAATTGCGTATTGTTTTTATTTCCCACTAAAGGCACCCACCCCCTACTCTGAAGGTAATTTGGTGGTGAATGTTGCACTGACACCTGCATTTATAATATGTTGTTTATTTGTCACCAAATATTTTTAAATATTCCAAAATGCAGCTCATATATTGTATTTTAATATTTAGAAGTCATTTTCACTATTTGTGCAATACCTACTCAGCCAATCAGTTCATGTATCAATAACTCTTAAGGGCGTCCCTACACGTTTTCAACCAATCCCAGACCACTATATCAATAACACCGTCTGACCTTGACATGCAAGGCTATTATTATGAGTGATGCTCGTGTAGTAACTCCCGATTAGATGCTCATTCTCGAGACAGTTCGAGAATTGTCTCACATAGATTGTTGTATGTATTGTGATATCAGGACTTGGAAAGTTACTTGGAAAAACGTCCACTCTCTGTAACAATGTTCTTACATAAAATATAAATTGATCACGTTATTCACCAATCCGGCGTTAATATGTGCCAAAACCTGTTTTGATATTTTACAGCGTCGTCGTTTTTATCTATTTAAATAATGTGTACTTTTGTGTGTGTGAATAAATGTTATATATAATGTATACGCTGCTAATCCATCCATCCATGATCTGACCAGAGGTGGTTCTGATTTCTTAGAAAAACATATTCCTATTGTTCTGATGTCTGCTTATTTAAAATATGTATATTAAATATGTTTAAATGGAGCCGTTACGAGTGTGCTCAGGCAAGGCATTTAAATTCCACATTGCCTCTTCTCTCTCCTTCATGGCGATGGATTCCATCAGGAATGAGGTCTCTAGAGTGATTAATATAAATTGAAAGAACTTGTTTCGCAATCGAGCTAAAATAAATTTGTATAAACTAAATAGTGAGTGTAGATTTGTCCATTAACTGCGACGAGCCGGGACAAAAATCCTACTAAGTATTTTTAGAGTTAATGTTTAATTAGCGATGGCTAGTACAAAAACGATTTCAGATATGAACACAATTAACGTATATGCATTTTGGAGAGTTGATGGACTTGGCTAAACATACCACACGTTGGATAGGAATAGTGTCTGCTGTTTAATTTCAGCCCTGATATTCAAGTACATGTACATATACAACGTGTCATACAAATCAAGACATAATGTAATGAGGTATTGTTAGTTGAGGCTCCAGGACACTGAAACAAGACATTTTATTACGCCCTCCCCCACACACTAACGTGCCGACCCCTTTTGTCGGGTATCTATATATATTGGCAACTTATGCCTATAATATATAAGCATGTGTGTGGCGTTTGGAGTTGTTTATGCAGGACGATATTAACGCAGGGATATGTATTGAGGATATCGTACTTATTTTATTATTATTTGCAGATGACATGGTCATTCTCGGTAAAACCGCACAAGAGCTTCAACATAGTTTTAATTTATTACATGATTATTGTAGTAAGTGGGGATTAGAAGTCAATACTAGTAAAACTAAAGTAATGGTCTTTAGAAATAGGGGTAACGTATTTTTAAGCGAAAACTGGTCCTACAATGACGAAATTATTGAAGTTGTTAACGATTTTAATTATCTTGGCACAGTTTTAAATTACACGGGCAATTTTAACCTAAATCAACAATATATATCCGGCAAAGCTTTGAAAGCACTGAATTATTTGACTTCTAATTGTAAGAAATACAAACTTAAACCGAAAACGTTATGTCAGCTATTCGATGCTTTTGTTGGTTCAATATTAAACTATTCATCGGAAATTTGGGGCTTTACAAAATCTAAAGAATTAGAGCGAATACATTTAAAGTTTTGTAAACAAATACTAAATGTTAGAACCACTACTTGTAATGCAGCTGTTTATGGTGAGCTTGGGCGATATCCTCTATACATATCACGCTACATACGTAGCTTTGAGTAAATTTCGTTGTGGTGTTGCACCAATAAGAATAGAGATGGGCAGGTACGATAATCTGAGTGTAGATCAAAGGAAATGTCCATTCTGTGACTCCGTTGAAAATGAACTACATGTTATTTTGCAATGTTGTACGTATGCAGATATTAGGTTACCGCTTATTAGAAAAACAATGGGTATTTATGGTAATTTTATTAATCTTTCTGATTCAGAAAAGTTTGTTTTAATTTTCTCCAGCAAGGAACTGATAAGATTATGTGCCAAAACCTGTTTTGAAATTCTTCAAAAACGACGGTTTTTGACGTGTAAATAAAATCAGTATGTTATGCAGTTCATAGATTGTAATATATATATATATTTAGCATGTAAATAATGTATCTCAATTGTTTCTTAATACTATGAATACTTTTTTATTGCCAACTAAATAGTCTATGCTAATCAGTTCATCACTGATCTGATCAGAGGTGATAATTGTTTTTTTATACCATTTTTTAATTAATAAGCGCGTTAGTGCTCTTTTTCAATATCAGTGTTTTAATAAATATTTTAAGCACTTCTTAGATAAGATTAGCGTAGGCAATTTAGATTTAACACATTTATATCTAAGAGTAGGTCTTGTTTTGGCCCGAGAATCTCACTGATAGTGGTTACCCATGGTGACGTTTTGCGGCTGTTGTGTAATGGTGGCAATGTGCCCGTCACCATTTTGACGATTGTCTTCAGTTTGTGAGAGTATCGGTCTGGATCAACCTATATAAATTCTAGTTTTAAGAAACTTATATGTTGAATCGTGTTCTATTGTGAATTGTTACTGTTACTGTCTCTTATAATTCATTATTGAGTGGCAATGTACATCGATATGTTTTTATTATATTGAATGTTGTTTGTTGTACATTGATGAGACGTAAATAAAGAATAAAATCTAAATCTACGTATAATTAAATATTGGCTTAAAGTTTTCAACTCGGAAAATATTATACTTCAACGATTATATGCACAATTATTGTCTGATTGTAATAATGGTTATGATAATTGGTTGACACATGTTAAACAATTACTAGACGAATATGGTTTTTCACATATCTGGAATAACCCATGTAATATCAATGTTAATCATTTCTTATGTATATTTAAGCAACGGGTTATTGATTGTTTCATACAAACTTGGATTACTAATAAGTCATCTAGTAATGTACTCGAATTGTATAATAATTGTAAACATGATTTTAGCTATGAAACATACTTGGATATATTACCTTCCAACTTGAGATTATTTATAACCCGAATAAGGACTTCTGCCCATTCACTTAGAATCCATACTGGTAGATTCTCTAACAATAGAATACAGAGAAATGAGCGTTATTGTCAATGTTGTAATGTTAGAGATATTGAAGATGAGTATCACTTTATTTTAATTTGTCCGTGTTACTCATATTTGAGGAAAGTACTTATTAAAAAATACTACTACACGAGACCAAGTATGTATACATTGTGTTCATTAATGAACAGTGATAATAGAAAGGTTTTATTAAGCTTGGCTCGATTTATTAAGAATGCTTTAAACCATAGGAACTCAATATTGAACGCTTTGTCTTCTTAATTACACAAAACAACTAACTAGAATGTTCATCCTCTATTTTAAATTATATTACAGTAGCTATACGATAGCTTTATTGATCACTTGTTTATTTATATGTAATTATATGTATATATTATGACTATGTACTTATGTATACGTCATGAATAAACTTATGTTCTGTTCTGTTCTGTTCTGTGTGTTGATCATTTACTTAATACACCAATAAGATATATGTGTATGTAATGAATGCAAATAAGATATATTTACGTCTTAACGTACCTCCAAACAAAAAATACATAAACACACGTTTGCAGTGAGCGAGACTCGCGCTTGTGATATCGACTTGCGGTCTGGTGTTTATTTATTTATTTACAGGCATGTTTAATATAAACACAATTTATGACATACAAATAATACGGATCAATGTTGTATACATATCTAATCCTCTACCATTTTTGAATTCCATATTGCCAAATAAGTTCGGACTGGGCCAGTGTAAAAACCAGAGTAAAAATTCATAGTTTGTTGTTTATGTAAAAAAAACTCTGGAAAACTGTACCCCGGTGCCACAAACACGCTAAATAGAAATTTCTATCTTATGTAATGCATATACCCAAAACCACTATATAGAAATTTCTATCTTATGTAATGCATATACCCAAAACCTCTATATAGAAATTTCTATCTTATGTAATGCATATACCCAAAACCACTATATAGAAATGTTTATCTTATGTAATGCATATACCCAAAACCACTATATAGAAATTTTTATCTTATGTAATGCATATCGCTTTTTTTCACGTCTTCCCCTCCACATATATAATAACCGTGAAACGCCATCATACTATACAATGCAAGATAACAAACATGTTGAATAATCCCTTTTCTTCTACAAGCAACCACCCATAACTAACCGAAAAACACATTGAACATATACATCTATGCGAATCCGAATAGCTGTAATTATCGGTCGATCTCCACCTTACGATGTTTCGCCTAGAAGTGATCACGCTATACTTTTCCCGCTAAGAAAAATCTCGTGCCTTCACGCATGAATGGCACGCCTATATATTGTTCCGCGATCAATATTGTGCTATAGACGGATATGTAGTCCAGTGGTAACACGCTGGACTGGTAATCCAGGGATCGCAGGTTCGATCCCCCGTCTGACCCTAATAAAATTAACAGTCTTTCAGATGGGACGTTAAACCGAGGTCTCGTGTCGGTGCTTTACACCGTGCACGTAAAAGAACCAGAGGAGATTCTGGAATGGGTCTCTGTCTGTATCATTGCACTATCCTCCAAACATCTAAAATAACTAATATATTCAGGAGGCGTCGCTCATATGTGCAACCGGTAGCGACGATAAATAAACGTAAAACACACACAGTGTGCTTATGGCAACGTTAAGACATACGTTCTACACTATACTGCGTAACGTGCAGAACTTCGAATTATTTTGGACTAAAACAACTCACCCGTAGTGTCGATTCCATACTCTGAAATAGAACACATGGGGTAAATTAGATATACTAGAATAGGCGCTTAATGTTCAATAGCATATTATGTACTCGCACGTGATCCAAATCACGTGCACCAACGCACGAGTACAGCAGGGTACACGAGTCAATGATAGTCCTGATATTTTCGCAAATTACAAAAATTATGTATAATAAGATACATGTATATAGGATATTACACGCGTTGTGATTTCATACCATATTTTATGAAACGAGTTTTGGAATGTTGCTATTAAGTGAGCCGTTTAGCGAGTTTAATACAATATTGTATGAAATCACCACGAGTGTAAGATCCTTTTTATCACATTACCATAGTAACAACAACCATAAATTTGAAGAAGAAATACGTTTCTGTTTGCCAGTTGAAAACAATCTTTAAGACAATGAATTAGCTGGATGATTTTGGGTTTCAGCAAATCAGCAATGCCTCTCAATCCACAAGCTCTTTGTGCCTGGACAACTTGTTGCGGGTTCAAGACCAATTTTTTATTTTTTTAAATTTTTTATAAATCATAGGCTTGACACTATACATACAAACATATTAGGCCATATCCAAGCATATTTAAAAATGACATCCCGCAACTACCAGATTAATAAAAACAAATTAAATAAATTGGTTTTGAACCCGTAACCATTTGTCCAGACCCCAAGGGTCTGTGTCTCAATCCGCTCCACTAGAACACAAGAAAGAAACATACTTACCGAGTGTAAGCCTCACACAATATGTCGATATGTAAGGCTGAGAAGTCCTTTTAATTTGTACAGACATGTTTGTGTATGTTTGAGTTCCCACAGCTAGAGAAACTGTGTTACAATTACTAGAAGCGAATGAGTTCGTCCCAAAGAAACTACTATGGAAATTAAGAGCCGTTCCACAACTGCTGTGTTGGAATCCATCGAAGTATGTGTGGATGGAAATGCCATTGCTGCTCTGTGTCTGCACTTGGCATTCGCACGCTACCCCTTGATCTAGCGTGGTATTGCCGCCCAATTCTGCATCGATATACACCACTGTTCCAGCCACAACACTATTCCTGCACATGGTTGCGACTGCAATATAACCGAATGTGACATTAATCCTTTCCTTCATAGAGATTTAGGTTAATATAATATTATATCTCCATACAAACGGCAGCCATTTAGCTATCATGCAGTGGATAAGTAGTCACCATATCTATCCCACCTTCATAGATATTACTGGGACTACATGAGATTATGGCCTTTAATATGAACATTGGTTTGGCTACTACCTTGTCAATGTGTGTTGTATTGGTAATGGTGTCAAGAGGTGCTTCTATAAGGGAATGGGTTAATAATTAATTTTAATGAATTTAGAATTAAAGTTCCTGTTCACAATTACAATACAAGTGCATATACAGCCAAGCCTGTCTGAAACAGCCAGCCAATGGAATTGCAGAACGTGGCTGCTTAGCACAGATGGCTGCTTAATTGAGGGGCAAATGTATAATAAAAACAATATGTTGGGAATCTGGAAACTGGCTGCTTAAAACAGGTTGGTTGCTTAATGGAGGTGACACAGGATTGATTGTACATCAGATAGCAGACAATATTACAAGTAAGTAGAGATAATGACATACCTGTGGAGGTATCTATGTCGGGGATCCATTCAGGACATGTACCCTCTAGACCTGAAAAATGAAATGTGACAATAATTGAAGATATGCGTGACATAGAGATGAAACAACACACGTTGCATGTATAACTATACTTGTAAATGCTCTAAATGTTGTCAATATTCATTCTAGATATGAGGAAGTATTAACCGTGCTAGATATGAGGAAGTATTAACCGTGCTAGATATGAGGAAGTATTAACCGTGCTAGATATGAGGAAGTATTAACCGGGCTAGATATGAGGAGGTATTAACCGGGCTAGATATGAGGAAGTATTAAACGTGCTAGATATGAGGAAGTATTAACCGTGCTAGATATGAGGAGGTATTAACCGTGCTAGATATGAGGAGGTATTAACCGGGCTAGATATGAGGAAGTATTAACCGTGCTAGATATGAGGAAGTATTAACCGGGCTAGATATGAGGAAGTATTAACCGTGCTAGATATGAGGAGGTATTAACCGGGCTAGATATGAGGAAGTATTAACCGGGCTAGATATGAGGAAGTATTAACCGTGCTAGATATGAGGAAGTATTAACCGTGCTAGATATGAGGAGGTATTAACCGTGCTAGATATGAGGAGATTAACCGGGCTAGATATGAGGAGGTATTAACCGGGCTAGATATGAGGAAGTATTAACCGTGCTAGATATGAGGAAGTATTAACTGTGCTAGATATGAGGAAGTATTAACCGGGCTAGATATGAGGAAGTATTAACCGTGCTAGATATGAGGAGGTATTAACCGTGCTAGATATGAGGAAGTATTAACCGTGCTAGATATGAGGAAGTATTAACCGGGCTAGATATGAGGAAGTATTAACCGTGCTAGATATGAGGAAGTATTAACCGTGCTAGATATGAGGAAGTATTAACCGTGCTAGATATGAGGAAGTATTACCGTGCTAGATATGAGGAAGTATTAACCGTGCTAGATATGAGGAAGTATTAACCGTGCTAGATATGAGGAAGTATTAACCGTGCTAGATATGAGGAAGTATTAACCGGGCTAGATATGAGGAAGTATTAACCGTGCTAGATATGAGGAAGTATTAACCGTGCTAGATATGAGGAAGTATTAACCGTGCTAGATATGAGGAAGTATTAACCGTGCTAGATATGAGGAAGTATTAACCGTGCTAGATATGAGGAAGTATTAACTGTGCTAGATATGAGGAAGTATTAACCGTGCTAGATATGAGGAAGTATTAACCGTGCTAGATATGAGGAAGTATTAACCGTGCTAGATATGAGGAAGTATTAACCGTGCTAGATATGAGGAAGTATTAACCGTGCTAGATATGAGGAAGTATTAACCGTGCTAGATATGAGGAAGTATTAACCGTGCTAGATATGAGGAGGTATTAACCGGGCTAGATATGAGGAAGTATTAACCGTGCTAGATATGAGGAAGTATTAACCGTGCTAGATATGAGGAAGTATTAACCGTGCTAGATATGAGGAAGTATTAACCGTGCTAGATATGAGGAAGTATTAACCGTGCTAGATATGAGGAAGTATTAACCGTGCTAGATATGAGGAGGTATTAACCGTGCTAGATATGAGGAAGTATTAACCGTGCTAGATATGAGGAAGTATTAACCGTGCTAGATATGAGGAGGTATTAACCGGGCTAGATATGAGGAAGTATTAACCGTGCTAGATATGAGGAGGTATTAACCGGGCTAGATATGAGGAAGTATTAACCGTGCTAGATATGAGGAAGTATTAACCGGGCTAGATATGAGGAAGTATTAACCGTGCTAGATATGAGGAGGTATTAACCGGGCTAGATATGAGGAGGTAGCTCGGAATAACGTTCCCATTAGCAACCCTATCATTCATCAAGGCTTTAATCCATTTGATTTTCCTTGAAATTATGTACGATTCAATTTAATTCGCAAGCATTAAATTTTATATTTCGCTAATTTTCGCAATCTAAGTTGATCGCGACTTAATGATTCTCGTGAATTACACGTTTTTATTTTTCACTTCCTTTAGGCTTTATAAAGCCCATGAGGACTATATTTGCATGATAAAGACGAACAGTGATTTAGCAAATAAATATACAGAGTACATGTTAATAACTGATTTAATTCATCAGAGAAGGTTACAGAGTTAATCTGAAATGTTTCAATGTACGCTGAATAGAAATGCATGCTGCCACATGAATATACTGAATACGGATTTTGAGCAACATGCATACATAATTTGTGATTGGTTATATAACATATATTTTTAGTATATATTAAATGGTACAAAACACTACAAAACAATAACCAACAAAATTAACATAATATGTAAAGTGCAAAGACAATTTACAGAGAAGTTGAAATAATAAAAATTATTGTGTTCTCTCTTATTTTCTATTGCTAAATAAAAGTACATTATGATCTTTATAGCAAAAACTATTAATATTTCATATAAATTAATTAATTGTTCGTTCTATTTTTTGAAAGTGAAATACAAATATTTTGATAGATTATGAATTAATTTTGGGTTTCTAGAGCTCATTAGATCATTACAAAAATGACAAAAATATGGCTTAAAAATGTTTTACGTAAATTATAGTATTTTGGACACACCAGTAGAAATATAATTAACCAGTAGGTTATATATCGTTATTGATTAGCAATGGTTAGCAAGCTCGCTTCTCACCAATGCAACCCGGGTTCGATCCTTGTACCGGGAAGTATGTGAGATGGTACGATGGTCGCCAAATCGGACAGGTGGGTTTTCTCCGGGTACTCCGGTATCCTCCCACAAGAATGACCACATATACGCTTTCATCCGAGCAGTGACTAATATAAGTTGTTTAAACTTGCTTCGCTATCGTTGTAAAATAAATAAAGTTTAAACATTATTTCCAAGAATAAGATTAATTTGACCTGTTTCTATATCATGAAATCAATATAATTAATCTATATCATGAAATCAATATAATTAATCTATATCATGAAATCAAGTTTTATGCAAATTCACAACGAATAATACTGTCAAGCTAAATCCGTAAATAAGTACAGTTTATGAACATTTTGAAAGTAAATACTATTATAAGCGATGTATATATATAGTCATCTTATTATGCGACAGAACACGGAAGCTCGAAGTAAAAACATCGCGAATTAAGTGAAAATGTTCAAAATTGTGAAAATCGCGAAACAAATCTTCGCGAAACTTAGACAAATTTAGACAAGTTTCACAATGTCCACGTGCATTGTATTATACAAGTTTCACAATGTCCACGTGCATTGTATTAGACAAGTTTCACAATGTCCACGTGCATTGTATTAGACAAGTTTCACAATGTCCACGTGCATTGTATTAGACAAGTTTCACAATGTCCACGTGCATTGTATTAGACAAGTTTCACAATGTCCACGTGCATTGTATTAGACAAGTTTCACAATGTCCACGTGCATTGTATTAGACAAGTTTCACAATGTCCACGTGCATTGTATTATACAAGTTTCACAATGTTCCCGTGCATTGTATTATACAAGTTTCACAATGTCCACGTGCATTGTATTATACAAGTTTCACAATGTCCACGTGCATTGTATTATACAAGTTTCACAATATTCCCGTGCATTGTATTATACAAGTTTCACAATGTCCACGTGCATTGTATTATACAAGTTTCACAATGTTCCCGTGCATTGTATTATACAAGTTTCACAATGTCCACGTGCATTGTATTATACAAGTTTCACAATGTCCACGTGCATTGTATTATACAAGTTTCACAATGTCCACGTGCATTGTATTATACAAGTTTCACAATGTCCACGTGTATTGTATTATACAAGTTTCACAATGTTCACGTGCATTGTATTATACAAGTTTCACAATGTTCACGTGCATTGTATTATACAAGTTTCACAATGTCCCGTGCATTGTATTATACAAGTTTCACAATGTTCCCGTGCATTGTATTATACAAGTTTCACAATGTCCACGTGCATTGTATTATACAAGTTTCACAATGTCCACGTGCATTGTATTATACAAGTTACACATTGTTCCCGTGCATTGTATTATACAAGTTACACACTGGTCCCGTGCATTGTATTAATAAATTTCACAATATTCCCGTACGTAGCCGCTACGACTGTGCCCATAGGCAAGGCATTTAAATTCCACATTCATCAATTTGTCTCTTCTCTCTCCCTCGTGGCGATGGATTCCATCAGGAATGAGGTAACGAGAGTGATTAATATAAGTTGCAAGAACTTGTTTCGCAACCAAGCAGGTCAGACTTACAAGCAATATGTTTGAGTATGACGATGTGCGTGAACTCGACAATATCCTCGTACCATTAGATAAAGAGGGTCCCGGATTACAAGCCTATCAACATGAACAAAACGTCACATATGCAGACACAACATTGTATCTTAAAAATACGAAACGGTTACCGCCCATATTGTCAAAGTTTAATGGTTATTTTTATGTCATTTTATTCAGAAAATGCAACAATCCTAATGCTAGAAGAATGCAAGCTGGGTGCATATAATGTCAACGATATGAACTCCGCAACAAAGTACACACTAAACTGGTGTTAAACAGCCCGTAACAACGTTGATACTGAACTGATGTTTGAACGATAAGATGACAATAGACAATAAATTGAAATGTATTGCCACTCACCAGGAGCGGATATTTGATCGCCTAACTACGGCATGGTGAAAATGTTGCCAAGGATGGTCGTTTCAAAATTACAATCACTATGAGACAACTGATACCGTAAAACAGCATGCGTCAGTTTAGTTTATACACATTTTATTTTAGCTCAATTGCGAAACAAGGTCTTAGAAATTATATTAATTACTCTCGAGTCCTCATTCCTGATGGACTTTATCGCCACTAGGGAGAGAGAAGAGGCAACGTGGAAGGAATTTAAATGCATTGCCTAAGGGCACAATCGTAACGGTTCCAGTGGTGCTCGAACCCCGGGCCTTTCGCACCTGAAGCGAACGCGCTACCACTGCGCTATCGCGCTATATGCGTCAGTCAATGTACACATGTTTCACGTCCAACGTTAGCATCATATTATATTTCACGAGGATGACACTGTAACACAAATCTAAAATACCCTATGACTATTTCCAATGACACAGCAATTCAGTGAATATTCTTGGAAATATGACAAAGTTACCAGTTTGCATCATATAATATGCCTTTTGTGTTAGTTATACTGTTTACCGTGCAAATGCTATAAATAACACTTATGTTAGTTTATCCTGTTTCCCGTTCTCGTGTTATAAATAATTTGGTGTTTTACGTTTATTTATCGTCGCTACCGGTTGCCCATATGAGCGACGCCTCCTGACGAGATTAGTCATTTTAGATGTTTGGAGGATAGTGCAATGATACAGACAGATACCCATTCCAGAGTCTCCTCTGGTTCGTTTACGTGCACGGTGTACAGCAACGACACGAGACCTCGGTTTAAAGTTTATCATGTTTGCCGTACTGGTGTTATTAATAACACTTTTGTTAGTCATCACGTTTTCCGCACGGATGTTATTAATAACAGTTATGCTAGCTATCCTGTTTCCCGTACTGGTGTTATTAATAACAGTTATGATAGCTATCCTGTTTCCCGTACTGATGTTATTAATAACCATTATGCTAGCTATCCTGTTCCCCGTACGGGTGTTATTAATAACAGTTATGCTAGCTATCCTGTTTTCCGTACTGGTGTTATTAATAACAGTTATGATAGCTATCCTGTTTCCCGTACTGGTGTTATTAATAACAGTTATGATAGCTATCCTGTTTCCCGTACTGATGTTATTAATAACCATTATGCTAGCTATCCTGTTCCCCGTACGGGTGTTATTAATAACAGTTATGCTAGCTATCCTGTTCCCGTACTGATGTTATTAATAACAGTTATGCTAGTTATCCTGTTCCCCGTACTGATGTTATTAATAATCATTATGTTAGCTATCCTGTTCCCCGTACTGATGTTATTAATAACCATTATGCTAGCTATCCTGTTCCCCGTACTGATGTTATTAATAATCATTATGCTAGTTATCCTGTTCCCCGTACTGATGTTATTAATAACAGTTATGCTAGTTATCCTGTTCCCCGTACTGATGTTATTAATAATCATTATGTTAGCTATCCTGTTCCCCGTACTGATGTTATTAATAACCATTATGCTAGTTATCCTGTTCCCCGTACTGGTGTTATTAATAACCATTATGTTAGCTATCCTGTTCCCCGTACTGATGTTATTAATAATCATTATGCTAGTTATCCTGTTCCCCGTACTGGTGTTATTAATAACCATTATGTTAGCTATCCTGTTCCCCGTACTGATGTTATTAATAATCATTATGCTAGTTATCCTGTTCCCCGTACTGATGTTATTAATAACCATTATGTTAGTTATCCTGTTCCCCGTACTGATGTTATTAATAACCATTATGCTAGTTATCCTGTTCCCCGTACTGGTGTTATTAATAACCATTATGCTAGTTATCCTGTTCCCCGTACTGGTGTTATTAATAACCATTATGTTAGTTATCCTGTTCCCCGTACTGATGTTATTAATAACCATTATGCTAGTTATCCTGTTCCCCGTACTGGTGTTATTAATAACCATTATGTTAGCTATCCTGTTCCCCGTACTGATGTTATTAATAACCATTATGCTAGTTATCCTGTTCCCCGTACTGATGTTATTAATACCATTATGCTAGTTATCCTGTTCCCCGTACGGTGTTATTTAACCATTATTAGTTATCCTGTTCCCCGTACTGGTGTTATTAATAACCATTATGTTAGTTATCCTGTTCCCCGTACTGATGTTATTAATAACCATTATATTAGTTATCCTGTTCCCCGTACTGATGTTATTAATAACCATTATATTAGTTATCCTGTTCCCCGTACTGGTGTTATTAATAACCATTATGTTAGTTATCCTGTTCCCCGTACTGATGTTATTAATAATCATTATGCTAGTTATCCTGTTCCCCGTACTGGTGTTATTAATAACCATTATGTTAGTTATCCTGTTCCCCGTACTGATGTTATTAATAATCATTATGCTAGTTATCCTGTTCCCCGTACTGGTGTTATTAATAACCATTATGCTAGTTATCCTGTTTCCCGTACTGGTGGCTATGACTAACCCGTATACGTTGTTCTTGTGTTGTGGTTACAAAGTTGAAATTAAGTTTCTGGATGCCAGGTACAATAATAACCATGATTCATGTTCACAGTACATATTTCAATACGACATAAAATAATTATTTAGGTATTCAGATTTGAAATAAAAAGTTTAAAATGTTTTGAATCTTTAGTTCAGTCCGAATGTATGTGTTTACTTCTTTTGAAAATGCAAAAACAGTGACATTTTTCTATATATCAATGTTATATTCTGACACCAAAAAGAAACTGTGCACTTGCCTTAGAAGTAAAATTTATTTCCTTTTAGAAAAGAATATAAATTATGCAAATTTGGTATAAAAATGTGCGAATTATTGAGTAAATTAGTATAATGTGTGAATGATTATTTTCTTCACTCATGATAGTAAAATCCATAATTCTAAATTTACAGTGAAAAAGTAACGCCCAATATAAAAGTTCAAATTGAAATTAATAGTTTAGAAAAATATTACAACACTGTCATATAGTAATTGCATTAAGTACACTTGCTATAGGAGAAGACCTCTATAAGCTATAGCTTTCGGTTCTAATCTTTTTTAATCATGTATCTAAATTTTGTGTCAAATGTATATTTGTATAATGGTGTATTGTGGTTTGAAATAAACTAAGTTTAAACTAATATAAAGGTGCGCAGTTTTTTTGGTGTGGTATATATATACATACAGAAATAATGCTGCATAACAGACATTTTTGAGATATTTACTTCAACTATTTATTACAATCTAACGCGATATTTCAGAACTATTATAAAGGATTTTGAACATGTAAATAAAAGTATTATATGATTGTAATATATGTGATTGTAATATATGTGATCTTATGAGCTAATAAAGTATGTGAGGAATTGGTATAAGTAATGTGACTTGATTTCCAATCCTTTAAATATATTGTATATTATTTTACTGTATATTTCTAAACGATTCTGAACGAACTATTTTTAAGCCAAATAAAGTAGTCCGTTTACTGTTTACTCATCCTAATATATTTGGCCAAATAGCCATTTATAGCCATTATATATTATATAGGATATAAGCCGAAAACGACGTATCTGTAGTCCCGTGGTAACACGCTGGACTGGTAATCCAGGATCGCAGGTTCGATCCCTCGTCTGACCCTAATAAAATTAATAGTCTTTCAGATGGGACGGTAAACCGAGATCTCGTGTCGGTGCTGTACATCGTGCATGTAAAAGAACCAGAGGAGACTTTGGAATGGGTCTCTGTCTGTATCATTGCGCTATCCTCCAAACATCTAAAATGACTAATCTCTTCAGGAGGCGTCGCTCATATGGGCAACCGGTAGCGACAATAAATAAACGTAAAACACACACACGAGACGGTTTGACAGTCCAAATATGTCTTCATTTAGTACTAGATAGTAGATAGACAAGTACTAGATAGTAGATAGACAAGTACTAGATAGTAGATAGACAAGTACTAGATAGTTGATAGACAAGTACTAGATAGTAGATAGACAAGTACTAGATAGTAGATAGACAAGTACTAGATAGTAGATAGACAAGAACTAGATAGTAGATAGACAAGTACTAGATAGTAGATAGACAAGTACTAGATAGTAGATAGACAAGTACTAGATAGTAGATAGACAAGTACTAGATAGTAGATAGACAAGTACTAGATAGTAGATAGACAAGTACTAGATAGTAGATAGACAAGTACTAGATAGTAGATAGACAAGTACTAGATAGTAGATAGACAAGTACTAGATAGTAGATAGACAAGTACTAGATAGTAGATAGACAAGTACTAGATAGTAGATAGACAAGTACTAGATAGTAGATAGACAAGTACTAGATAGTAGATAGACAAGGTATCCTATACCTAACCTATCCACACATACCAATATCTACATAAATATTATCTGATGCGGCTTATAAACGAGGTTAATTACAAAATAACTGATCTGCATAACGGTTTGACTGGAGGGCGTAGCGAATCAAGATTTAGAATCTTAAATGCATCGTTTCGGGGTCAAGCTCTCGACCTAATCTGGTCATTCGGAATGTTGACCTACTCTAGAAATAAGTTCTGCTACGATAAATGCTACACTGGTCATCTGAAGTGAGCTAGTTGAATGCAGCTCTCTCCCTCTCTTCCCCTCTCTCTATCTCTTCTATCTCCCGCTCCCTCTCTCTCACTCTCATTCTCACTCTCCCCCCTCTCTCTCTCTCTCTCTCTCTCTCCCTCTCTCCCCCTCTCTCTATATCTCCCCCTCCCTCTCCCCCATCTCTCACTCTATCTCTCTCCTCTCTCTCACTCTCACTCTCATTCTCCCTCTCCCCTCTCTCTCCTCTCTCTCCCCCTCTCTCTCTCTCTTAAATTCGATTTATGGATATCCATAATTCCAGGCGCGCTGTTTTGCTATTTATTCAGCATCTATAGATATCCAGAATTCGATTTTTGGATATCCATAAATAGCTTGGAATTATGGATATCCATTTATCGAATTAAATTATGGCTATCTAATCATTGAATTATGGATATCCAAAAATGGATTTATGGATATCCAAAAATGGAATTATCTCTCTCCCTCTATCTTTCTCTTAAATTCGATTTATGGATATCCATAATTCCAGGCGCGCTGTTTTGCTATTTATTCAGCATCTATAGATATCCAGAATTCGATTTTTGGATATCCATAAATAGCTTGGAATTATGGATATCCATTTATCGAATTAAATTATGGCTATCCAATCATTGAATTATGGATATCCAAAAATGGAATTATGGATATCCAAAAATGGAATTATCTGTCTCTTCACAATTTGGAACATAATTGCAATTTACATATCGGCAGGTAGGACGTCCCGTACCAGGAGTATCCAAGCGTTTATATCCGGTGGTTGGTTACATAGAGACATATCGTTAGAAGAATGACATCGTTATCAATGGAAAAGATCGAAATATATGTCAGACTTTTATTTAATTGGTCACATGTCTGTCATGCATCCACTCTTATAATTACAGTGTCTGTGATGTTAAGTTGTACGACTGTTACTTAATACATGATTTAGTGTCAGAATTTCTAAAGCTCCTTTCTCGTTCTGGTGAACCTTTTCCACTACCGGTATTTGAATGCTTACACGCAAACACAATGCTATGCATTGCGTATCGAATGTGGATGTCGTGATAGCGCAGTGGTAGGGCGTACGCTTCATGTGCGAAAGGCCCCGAGTTCGCGTCCAGCTGTAGCCATTACAAATGTGCCCTTAGGCAATGCATTTAAATTCCACATTTCAACTTCACTCTCCCTCGTGGCGATGAATTCCACCAGGAATAAGATATGGAGAGTGATTAATATAAGTTGTAAGAACTTGTTTCGCAATCGAGCTAAAATAGATTTGCATAAACTAATGGGATTATATCATAGCATAACGGATCATTCGGGATTCTCAAACATTCGGGAGTCTCCCGGGATACGTTCCCTATATGAAAATGAGTAATGCGCAAGAAACCATTGCTGCTCAAATACGAGCAAATAGATAACTTTGTATAAACTATCGAACATCAATGTATATGTCGTGCTTAAACTATCTCACATATGGAATTGTAGAACTGAAATTCTGTACCAAACAGAAATAAAACTTGCATTATTGTTGTGCTAATATATATCTCGTATATATGGTTTTTAAGATGAAGCATAGAAGAAACGATTCTATTTGGAAAAATAAAAAAACAATTACCTTGATATCTGAAATGGTGTGTTATTCTTCATGTTTTTATTCAACACTGATGACCACCAATCAGGTCATTTCACTTTGTAAAATTAGTTGTGGGTACACGTGGGTTCACAGACGCTTGGGATCTGGGTACGTAGTTGTGGGTACACGTGGGTTCACAGACGCTTGGGATCTGGACACTTGGTTACGGGTTCAAAACCAAATTATGGACCATAATTACGTTGATAGTGACGGGATGTCATTTTTAAATATGCTTGGATACGGCCTAAGATTGTTTGTATGTATAGTATCAAGTCTCTGGTTTATCAAAATTTTCTTAAAAATAAAACAATGGTTACGAATCCGCTACCACTTGTCCAGACCCCAAGCATCTGTGTCAGGGTTCACTACAATTCTATGACACAACGAACGAATTAAGAATTGTTCAGCTCGCAGTGGCTTCTCCCGTTTTAGCACCTCCTTCCAGATACCAAATCACAAACCCCTGTGCAAACAGCTGCATTCCCCACACACGCTTCAAAAATAATATGTTTGTTGTTGTCATTCAAACACAATCATTAAAAAAAGCATAGACCTTATTTATTTTACAACGATTGCGAAACAAGAATTAACAACTTATATTAATCACTCTCGTTGGCGTGGATGAAAGCGATTATGTGGTCCTATGTGGGGGTGGGACCAAGCAGGACTACCCAGAGAAAACCACCTGCCCGATTTGGCGATCACTGTACCAGCTCACATACTTCCCGGTCCGAGGATCAATTATACTATATTACATGTATATGCCATTATATGACAATTATAGCATGCCATTAATTTTATAAGCGCCTTATTTAGATGGGTATACGTATTTGTTTGATGACTAGAACAAATGTACAGCGATAACGGTTTGGTTTATTTTACAGTGTCATATGACCTAGTTGTTATGACGTCCGCATACGGGGCGGGTGGTCGAAGGTTCGAACCATGCCAGGGGTTCATTCTGATATAGCAGGTTCATGAGCAGCCAGCAAGTCAAATCTAATGGTTACCGATTGCCTAACAGCCAGGTGCCTGACCTTCAATGCTGGGGTTCGGGAAGTCTGATGTCCATAAGCGGTGTCTCATAAGTCAGAAATGATTGGCCATTTCAACAGGGGTGGCACTATAATAAACAAACACTTTACTTTACTTATATATATATATGAACTTACAGATTACACTGACATTTAGCATCTTCATGGTATACATTAATAAAATAGTTTGCAATTTACTCGAGAATAACCTTTGATGATGGGTACATACAACACAAATCGATTGTAAAATGCATCATTACATATAGTAAAGGTAAAGAAAATATAGGGCAACCATATTTTCACGTGACAGACGGATATACGTATTTACCGATATATTTAAACTTAAACTTAAACTTTATTTATTTTACAACGATTGCGAAGCGGTTTTAACAACTTATGTAAATCACTCTCGTTGGCGCGGATGAAAGCGTAAATGTGGTAATTCGTGTGGGAGGAAACCGGAGTACCCGGAGAAAACCCATCTGTCCGATCTGGCGACCACCATACCATCTCATATACTTCCCGGTCCGAGGATCGAACCAGGGTTGCATTGGTGAGAGGTGAGCGCGCTAACCACTGCGCTAATCGGACCGATACATATTTTACGGATCTGTAATCCAGTAGTAACACGCTGGACTGGTAATCCAGATATCGTAGGTTCGATCCCCCGCCTGACCCTAATAAAATTAACAGTCTTTCAGATGGGACATTAAACCGAGGTCTCGTGTCGGTGCTGTACACCGTGCACGTAAACGAACCAGAGGAGACTCTGGAATAGGTCTCTGTCTGTATCATTGCACTATCCTCCACAAATCTAAAATGACTAATCTCTTCAGGAGACGTCGCTCATATGGGCAACCGGTAGCGACGATAAATAAACGTAATACACACATTTATTAACTCGTTTTGGAGTTTTGCTATTAAGCTCACAGGCGCTTGGGGTCTAGACAAAAGTGTTCGGGTTCATAACCACAAAACTTAAAAATAACGCCCCGTCACTATCAAATACATGTACTGAGTATATATGCATTGATAATGACGGGGTGTCATTTTTCAAATCTTGCCTGGAATGGCCTAAAATAAATTGTATGTATCAGAATATATAATGTATCATAGTGTTCTTAAAAACAAAAACAAAATAAAACACATTTTTTTTAGTTTTGGGGTTTTGAATCCGAAAACATTTGTCCAGAACCAAGGCGTCTGTGATTAAGCTCGTCAAAAGGCTCTTTAAATAGCAAACTTCCAAAACTCGTTTCATAAAATATGGTATGAAATCTCCCCTAAGATAAATATATAGTCCTGACCGTGAGTAAGTATACAACGCGGAAGACATAATAAAATTGCCCCACGCCCAATTCCATACAAGTCATTACTAGTATTACTATAAAATTGAGTTTCGTTTATTCACCGGCAATTCTACGTTAATTGCATAGGAGATAGGTCAACATGCCACATGTGCATTAAAGTTAATGTAAAGATAGGATTGATCTATTGTTGGGCTACACTTGTTGGGCTATCAATGAGCTGTAGACTTATAATTAGGTAATGTAGCGGTGTTTGACTGTAAGCTGGGTAATGTTTAGTGCACCCTTTATGCTAAATCGTCTCCTCATTAATAAGGAAATTATGTAAGCTGGGTAATGTTTAGTGCACCCTTTATGCTAATTCGTCTCCTCATTAATAAGGAAATTATGTAAGCTGGGTAATGTTTAGTGCACCCTTTATGCTAATTCGTCTCCTCATTAATAAGGAAATTATGTAAGCTGGGTAATGTTTAGTGCACACTTTATGCTAATTCGTCTCCTCATTAATAAGGAAATTATGTAAGCTGGGTAATGTTTAGTGCACACTTTATGCTAATTCGTCTCCTCATTAATAAGGAAATTATGTAAGCTGGGTAATGTTTAGTGCACCCTTTATGCTAATTCGTCTCCTCATTAATAAGGAAATTATGTAAGCTGGGTAATGTTTAGTGCACACTTTATGCTAATTCATCTCCGCATCAATAAGGAAATTATGTAAGCTGGGTAATGTTTAGTGCACACTTTATGCTAATTCGTCTCCTCATTAATAAGGAAAGTATGTAAGCTGGGTAATGTTTAGTGCACACTTTATGCTAATTCGTCTCCTCATTAATAAGGAAATTATGTAAGCTGGGTAATGTTTAGTGCACACTTTATGCTAATTCGTCTCCGCATCAATAAGGAAATTATGTAAGCTGGGTAATGTTTAGTGCACACTTTATGCTAATTCGTCTCCTCATTAATAAGGAAATTATGTAAGCTGGGTAATGTTTAGTGCACCCTTTATGCTAATTCGTCTCCTCATTAATAAGGAAATTATGTAAGCTGGGTAATGTTTAGTGCACACTTTATGCTAATTCGTCTCCGCATCAATAAAGAAATTATGTAAGCTGGGTAATGTTTAGTGCACACTTTAGGCTAATTCGTCTCCTCATTAATAAGGAAAGTATGTAAGCTGGGTAATGTTTAGTGAACACTTTATGCTAATTCGTCTCCGCATTAATAAGGAAATTATGTAAGCTGGGTAATGTTTAGTGCACACTTTATGCTAATTCGTCTCCTCATTAATAAGGAAATTATGTAAGCTGGGTAATGTTTAGTGCACACTTTATGCTAATTCGTCTCCGCATTAATAAGGAAATTATGTAAGCTGGGTAATGTTTAGTGCACACTTTATGCTAATTCGTCTCCGCATCAATAAGGAAATTATGTAAGCTGGGTAATGTTTAGTGCACACTTCATGCTAATTCGTCTCCTCATTAATAAGGAAATTATGTAAGCTGGGTAATGTTTAGTGCATCCTTTATGCTAATTCGTCTCCTCATTAATAAGGAAATTATGTAAGCTGGGTAATGTTTAGTGCACCCTTTATCCTAATTCGTCTCCGCATTAATAAGGAAATTAGAGGGAATCACACTATTTTAAGATTTAATACATACAATTAAAACTAGATCAGATATGCCGACTAAATTAGGAAGTACATTCTTTAAAAGTTAGGGATGAAATGACAAAAGCAGTACACAATATCTATAGAATATAAGCCGAAAACGATCCAATATGTAATAATTGCACGAACGATGTTTGGTGTGTTACTTATAAAAGTAAAAGCATTTAAAGTAAGTTAACATGGTATGCATATGTTATTAAAGATTTTTTCCATCTATATTATCACATATTATCACATATAAATATTTGCTTTAGTGTTACATAATTAATTAGATATATTGACATAATGAATTTCTGTCGCCATATTTGTGTATATGTACATGTATGCCACATGGGTCTGAGACCTTCTGGATTTAAACACATAAAACTTGGAAACTTTTGAAAACTTTTGTAAAATATTTGACTGTGTGAGAGACGCGTAGTGCCGTGGACAGTACCAATACTTTTACATATCAGTGCCGTCGCCGGCATTTTGAAAGTGGTCCGGCCAAATATAGGAGCACTGAAAGTGCGACCTTTTTTAGGGGGGTTCGGGGGCATGGTCCCCAGAGTTTTTTTTGGATTCTGTACTAGATTTCCTTGCATCTGGAGGCATTTCAGTGTGTATGTTAGCCTTTTATTAATGCCAACTTTTCTTAAAATTAACAATGTTTTTTCTTCAACGTAAGTGTTTAAAGGACCACACCTCTCGCAAAATCATCACAGCCAACGAGCTTGATTAATTTGTTTCTTAGCACCGGTCATGTTACTGGCGCCGTCGTAACATTGACCGCGGCATTACTCAACGATAAGTTCATTCTGAGCAAGCAGTCAGTTATCGTCGCGGTAAGGGTATCTGAGTCAATACCATACCAATATTGAAAATACCATACTCGGCCAGAAAAGTGGTCCGGCCGTGGCCGGACCGGCCGGACCGGCGACGACGGCCTTGCATATTGGACACTTATATAACACAATCGTACTAATTAAAATTGTTGATTTCATACATTTACGCATACGATTTAATATAATACTCTGGCCTATCGACAGCAGTCCAATATTAATAATAATGGACTGCAAGTACAAATGTATGACGTCACGACAGTGTTTTAAATGATACTACGTATTACATATGAAGATTAAAACTATTGCACGAATACTTAAAATATATCTTGAACATGCAATTATAACGACCATTGGGTTATAACGATTATATAGTGTATAACGACTAAACTATACTGAGTGTATACAATTATTTCCTATGGAATGCAATTCTATTCAGTGTACATTGAAACATTTCAAATGATCTCTGTAACCTTCTCCATTGAATTCAATCAGTTATTAACATGTAATCTGTATGAATTATTTAATGTGTGTGTTTTACGTTTATTTATCGTTGCTACCGGTTGCCCATATGAGCGACGCCTCCTGAAGAGATTAGTCATTTTAGATGTGTGGAGGGTAGTGCAGTGATACAGACAGATACCTATTCCAGAGTCTCATCTGGGTTTTTTACGTGCATGGTTTAGAGCACCGACACGAGACCTCGGTTTAACGTCCCATATGAAAGACTGTTAATTTTATTAGAGTCAGACGGGGGATTATTTACTATATATATAAATTATTATATAGACACAGTCATAGAAATATTCTTAATTCCAGTTAGGCTGTCAAGCCCTTGAGGACATACATGCATATATGCTATATATATTATATGTTAACCCGATTGATTTAGGGTATCAACTTACAGGGCATTCTCGTTGTGTGTGTGTGTGCGTGTGTGCATGCGTGTGTTTCATTGTTGGCTATCTTGTATCATGCACATGTTCACCTCAGTTGCTTTTTAGCATACTGATTTTGAATAAAATGTCTGTCTGTATATCTATCTGTCTGCCTGTCTATGTTAATATTTACATATTGGATCCGTTTGAGGCTTATCTCTTACTTAAAACATACACTTATATAACGTGCGTGGTCCAGTGGTAGAGCGTCGGATTTGGAATCGAACTGTCCCGGGTTCGATACTCGGTCAGGCCACGTGTGTAGTGTCATTGAGCAAGGCACCTCACACACATTGCTTTGTACTGGTTAATCACTTAGGTCGGCTAAGCCTGATCAGGAAAATATGTCTTAGTCCCCGAGAGGGGTTTGACATTAAATGAATATACATACATAATTCACTGCTCGTCTATAGATTGTCCACATGGGCATTTTAGCCTAAAGGAATTGAAAAATAACTACTTGAAGCTCATATTGCAGATTTCGAACATTACAAGGTAACACTGAACCACCCAAATCCAAAACGACTAGTATAAGCCCTTAACAGGTTATTGTATTTTAGTACCCGTGCGCCTGTTGTCCGAAGCATATCCTGACAGGGATCCTGGGAGGCTTGCAATATTTACAAGGTCACCGGCTCAAATAAATGACAACATATAAAATGGCATCTCCTCTATAACAGATATACACGTGTGAGTTAACGCGATATGTCCGAATTGTTTACTGAATGTCTTAATGACATTTCTGTGCAATGTTTATCATTGTTTTGTACAATGTACAATTCGTGGAAGTCGTGATAGCGCTGTAGTAGAGCGTTCGCTTCAGGTGTGAAATGTATGGAGTTCGAGCCCTGCTGGAGCCGTTGTGCCCCTTGGCTAGGCATTTAAATTCCACGTTGCCTCTTCTGGCACCCTCATGGCTGTGAATTCAGGCAGGAATGAGGTCTCGAGGGTGATTAATATAAGTTGTAAGAACATGTTTCGCAATCGAGCTAAAATAAATGTGTATAAACTACACTATATAATTATGAGGTTCTATTTCTTATTTAACAATCATAGAATTCGTTAATGTAAATGATTCGCTTACATTTTCAAAACTTTTTTGACATTTGCCATTTTTGTTAATGACGCTCAGGACTACCATTTGACATTTTTAAACAAGTATGAAATATAACCACTGGCTTTCTGGCTGACGACTAATAATGCAATTGCCAACAACAGCAATATACACGTGCATATCACGTAGTTTACGAACACAATTCGTACTCGTAAATCTTGAGCGGCAATAGCCAATTTTTCTTAAATATAAACCTTGTTTTAATTGACTTGTGTATAACAAATAAAACTATACAACCCAATACATCATGAACAAAGAGTTTACAATGAAAGTAGATCATTGTTCGTGCCTCATGTATAACGTTACATATATAACGATACGTTACATATATAGCGTTACATATATAGCGATGACTCAAACTGTGAACTTTCTGGGACAGTCTGTATATAGTATTATTATCAATTTCAAATCATGAATGAGTCTGCATGTGTACATGTTGTTTTTTGTGGCACAATAGTTAATACATTATGCATTGATATCTTTATGAACTTTGCACAGCTGTCAGTCTGTTTGTATTAATTAAGGTTATTACCGTGATAATTAATGATTAATGAGTATGCCCGTGATTCAGGGTCACTATACGCAGCTTAATGAAAGTAGTCACACACTGTTTGATTGCACAAGAGCAAATAAACGTCGATTCTTTTTTTATATTTAAGTTTACTTAACGTCGCTATCGTGGTTTCCCATTTGAGCGAATGTCAGTTTGCCTACAGCACCTTTCATGGGCAGGCTCCAGCGGTTAACCAGTAATTGATGTAAGAAACTGCCAACATTTTCATATTAAGAGACACTGTCTGGGCGGGGCTCGAACCCGTGACTACTATCAGTGATGGTAGGCTCCAATGGTATACAGGTCAGCGACCTTAACCACTCGACCACGGAAGTTCGATTCAAATTAATTTCTAGTATTTAGATCCATCGATCTAGCGATATTCCAGATATCTGTGACTTGAACAATGGTACAAGATACACGTGCATGGGAATGAGTACACGTGCATGGGAATGAGTACACGTGCATGGGAATGAGTACACGTGCATGGGAATGAGTACACGTGCATGGGAATGAGTACACGTGCATGGGAATGAGTACACGTGCATGGGAATGAGTACATGTGCATGGGAATGAGTACACGTGCACGGGAATGAGTACACGTGCATGGGAATGAGTACACGTGCATGAGAATGAGTACACGTGCATGGGAATGAGTACACGTGCATGGGAATGAGTACACGTGCACGGGAATGAGTACACGTGCATGTGAATGAGTACACGTGCATGTGAATGAGTACACGTGTACGGGAATGAGTACACGTGCATGGGAATGAGTACACGTGCATGGGAATGAGTACACGTGCACGGGAATGAGTACACGTGCATGGGAATGAGTACACGTGCGTGGGAATGAGTACACGTGCATGGGAATGAGTACACGTGCATGGGAATGAGTACACGTGCATGGGAATGAGTACACGTGCACGGGAATGAGTACACGTGCATGGGAATGAGTACACGTGCATGGGAATGAGTACACGTGCATGGGAATGAGTACACGTGCATGGGAATGAGTACACGTGCACGGGAATGAGTACACGTGCATGGGAATGAGTACACGTACATGGGGTATGAATACATACCGTACTCTAATCGTTACGTCAGATTCAACATATGGATGGAGTAAGTGTCAATTAAATATGACACAATTACGCTGATCAGTCAACAACAACAACAACAACAACGATGACGACGACGCCGACGACGACGACGACGACGACGACGACGACGACGACAACTCATTAATTATAATACGACATATGCAGACAATATTCAAATCATATTCTATACTTTATTATAGTCTCATTTATGTACACTATAGACTAATATCAATCAATCAATCAATCAATCAATCAATCAATCAATCAATCAATCAATCAATCAATCAATCAATCAATCAATCAATCAATCAATCAATCTCAATCAATCAATCAATCAATCAATCAATCAATCAATCAATCAATCAATCAATCAATCAATCAATCAATCAATCAATCAATCATCAATCAATCAATCAATCAATCAATCAATCAATCAATCAATCAATCAATCAATCAATCAATCAATCAATCAATCAATCAATCAATCAATCAATCAATCAATCAATCAATCAATCAATCAATCAATCAATCAATCAATCAAGCAATCAATCAATCAATCAATCAATCAATCAATCAAGCAAGCA
Organism: Archivesica marissinica; assembly: GCA_014843695.1. Lineage (NCBI taxonomy): Eukaryota > Metazoa > Mollusca > Bivalvia > Venerida > Vesicomyidae > Archivesica > Archivesica marissinica. The sequence continues at coordinate 20,519,250 of CM026387.1, forward strand.
ATCAATCAATCAACCAATCAAGCAATCAATCAACTTGTTTATTGCATAAAGCATATACATGCTAAGAGCAAAGCATAATTATACAAAAATACATACGTAAATACATGAAATTTTACAGAAGAGTTATTCAAGTGTAAATGGAAAAAGAAACTAAATGTCTGACTGTTTATTACGTTTGTTGTAATCTAATAACATAGATTAATATGATGTCTAGTACAATTCACACATTGAATTATAAGAGACCTATCAAAACAACTCATTGTTTGAGTGACAGCATACATTACGTGTTTATGTTTTATATATGTGTACATGTTTGTATTGTATTTGTATTATATGCTGATGAGACTGAAATAAACTATATATCTATCACAATATAGTATTTAGCATTAGTTTTCATCTTTATTCAAGTCTCATCTATAAAAGTTTAAACTTTATTTATTTTACAACGATAGCAAAACAAGCTTTAACAACTTATAATAACCACTCTCGTTGGCGCGGATGAAAGCGGAGTACCCGGAGAAAACCCACCTGGTCGATCTGGCGACCATCATATCATCTCATATACCGGATCGAACCCGGGTTGCATTGGTGAGAGGCGAGCTCGCTAACCACTGCGCTAGTAGGACAGCCTAGTACATTGTACTATGTACGCACATATAATGCAGAGATCATATTAAATACAATTATAAGCGACATATTGCAACATTGCATATCGCATTATATAAATCACATGTTTATTATATTAATTATAAATGTTTTTACCACTTAGAGCCAAGAAACAGTTGCTAATTTCATTTTAATACTATTTATAACAAAAATGTTATGTTATGTTATATTTCGGGTTTTACGCCTGCACCAGCACCATATTGGGCTATATCGCCGGCGGGCAGTTTACCTAACAACAACTTTCCTGGGCAGGCTCGAACGGTTAACCAGTACTTGGGTGCACCAACCTCCGTAAGAAACTGCCAACTTTTTCATATAAATGAGACACGGTCTGAGCGGGGCTCCAACCCGTGACCATCAGTGATGATAGGTTACAGTGGTATACAAGTCAGCGACCTTAACCACTCGACCACAGAGGCGGACGTTAAAACAAAAATGACAATGGTATGACACACTGAATTGAAAAACAAGCACTAATTAAGAACATTATATTTAAGAAGCCTACATACAGCGTTAATCGTACATCATTCTATGAAGATTAAAACCTGCCATTAAATGAAGAAATTAAGAAACTGAAATTCAAAACCGAGACTAATGCCTTAAACATCCTAAGACAGTACTAACGCCTTTATCACCTCTAATCAGGTTCGAAACGAACTAATTAACACTACCTGCATGTTTTAACTATACAACTTGCATGACACTTCTAAAATCTACAAATCAAGTGCACATTTATTTACATACCTTTAAGGCAAAGCATTCCAATTACAACGTGTGGTATTAAACGGATCATCCTCATTTTGTAATTTAATTATCCAGATGTGACAATAATCTTTATCAATGAAAACAAATAGTACGGTCTTCTAAAAACAATTACGAAACACCGAAACACTTTATTTAGTAGTAACAATCGTCACGCTTTGAAACGGCTGTCATTTTATAACGCAAATAAATGAAACATCATAGATTCATCTAGATCTAGCTAACGTCTTATTGCGCACAGTAATTTATTCTGAACTGCGCATTCTTTTAATGTTTACGCTATTAAACAGAAAGGAAGATGGCGTTTTACGGCTTTGGAAAATAAAACCCGGATCGAGGACTTTATTATATATTTGTGAAGGTGAAATAGTATCTCTGTCGCTTCGATCGTTTTGTTCTATTATGCGTTAGTAATTGTGAAACTTACCTCGGCCGCTTCGATCGCTTATCGATCTGCACAACTAATATTTTATTCATAAGATAATTATCTGTCTTGTATTAGCAGTGTAATATTATGAAAACTATTAGTCTCGTCTTGTTAAAGTTATGAAAGTTTGTATGGAAATTCATACACCTAGTTCACTACTAAATATAGATATCGTATATATCGATCCAATATGGCTGCCAAATTTAAAGATGGCCACCATCATGACTTTGTACATGCACACATATATTCGTTTATTTATAATAGTTATTTGAAGAGTATTTAGGTGTGTACAATAACCTGATTAAAATTATGTTAATATGTAGACATCATGCCCAATATGGCCGACAAATACAAGATGGCGGACCATGCTCTTGTCCGTAGATATTTGACTAGTTTCTAGCAAGAACGTGTAACTGTTTTTATTGGTTTATAGTGACCAAGCTATGAGGACAGATATTATATTTTGAACACGTTAGTGTTTCCCTTAAACGCCTAACTATGTCAAAAACACGAATAATGCCATGTTTACCTGATAACATAAATGACTTAAGGGAATCCGGCGCACTCCTACGCAAACGACAGCAGGGCATTCGTCATCTGATCTAAGCTGTTGGTCCGACTATTGGCTGAACACGAACATATTTACCTTTGCGATCATATTCATTCTTGCTTCATTAACACCCTTAATGTCTGATCTATGTTTCTTTCATGTGCCATATGTCGATCTCAAGAAGGAGATGGTACTATTGATATCCAATATGTGTAGTTAGGAGAGAATACCATTGATATCCAATATGTGTAGTTAGGAGAGAATACCATTGATATCCAATATGTGTAGTTAGGAGAGAATACCATTGATATCCAATATGTGTAGTTAGGAGAGAATACCATTGATATCCAATATGTGTAGTTAGGAGAGAATACCATTGATATCCAATATGTGTAGTTAGGAGAGAATACCATTGATATACAAATATATGTGTAGTTAGGAGAGAATACCATTGATATCCAATATGTGTAGTTAGGAGAGAATACCATTGATATACAGGAATATATGTGTAGTTAGGAGAGAATACCATTGATATACAAGAATATATGTGTAGTTAGGAGAGAATACCATTGATATCCAATATGTGTAGTTAGGAGAGAATACCATTGATATACAAATATATGTGTAGTTAGGAGAGAATACCATTGATATCCAATATGTGTAGTTAGGAGAGAATACCATTGATATACAAATATATGTGTAGTTAGGAGAGAATACCATTGATATCCAAAATATGTGTAGTTAGGAGAGAATACCATTGATATACAATATGTGCAGTTAGGAGAGAATACCATTGATATACAAGGAATATATGTGTAGTTAGGAGAGAATACCATTGATATACAATATGTGTAGTTAGGAGAGAATACCATTGATATACAAGGAATATATGTGTAGTTAGGAGAGAATACCATTGATATCCAATATGTGTAGTTAGGAGAGAATACCATTGATATACAAGGAATATATGTGCAGTTAGGAGAGAATACCATTGATATACAAGGAATATATGTGTAGTTAGGAGAGAATACCATTGATATACAAGGATATATGTGCAGTTAGGAGAGAATACCATTGATATACAATATGTGTAGTTAGGAGAGAATACCATTGATATACAAGGAATATATGTGCAGTTAGGAGAGAATACCATTGATATACAATATGTGTAGTTAGGAGAGAATACCATTGATATACAAGGAATATATGTGCAGTTAGGAGAGAATACCATTGATATACAATATGTGTAGTTAGGAGAGAATACCATTGATATACAAGGAATATATGTGCAGTTAGGAGAGAATACCATTGATATACAATATGTGTAGTTAGGAGAGAATACCATTGATATACAAGGAATATATGTGCAGTTAGGAGAGAATACCATTGATATACAATATGTGTAGTTAGGAGAGAATACCATTGATATACAAGGAATATATGTGCAGTTAGGAGAGAATACCATTGATATACAATATGTGTAGTTAGGAGAGAATACCATTGATATACAAGGAATATATGTGCAGTTAGGAGAGAATACCATTGATATACAATATGTGTAGTTAGGAGAGAATACCATTGATATACAAGGAATATATGTGTAGTTAGGAGAGAATACCATTGATATACAATATGTGTAGTTAGGAGAGAATACCATTGATATACAAGGAATATATGTGCAGTTAGGAGAGAATACCATTGATATACAAGGACTATATGTGTAGTTAGGAGAGAATACCATTGATATACAAGGAATATATGTGCAGTTAGGAGAGAATACCATTGATATACAAGGACTATATGTGCAGTTAGGAGAGAATACCATTGATATACAAGGACTATATGTGCAGCTAGGAGAGAATACCATTGATATACAAGGAATATATGTGTAGTTAGGAGAGAATACCATTGATATACAAGGAATATATGTGCAGTTAGGAGAGAATACCATTGATATACAAGGAATATATGTGTAGTTAGGAGAGAATACCATTGATATACAAGGAATATATGTGCAGTTAGGAGAGAATACCATTGATATACAAGGAATATATGTGCAGTTAGGAGAGAATACCATTGATATACAAGGAATATATGTGTAGTTAGGAGAGAATACCATTGATATACAAGGAATATATGTGTAGTTAGGAGAGAATACCATTGATATACAAGGTATTTGCAGTTAGGAGAGAATACCATTGATATACAAGGAATATATGTGCAGCTAGGAGAGAATACCATTGATATACAAGGAATATATGTGCAGCTAGGAGAGAATACCATTGATATACAAGGACTATATGTGCAGTTAGGAGAGAATACCATTGATATACAAGGACAATATGTGTAGTTAGGAGAGAATACCATTGATATACAAGGACTATATGTGTAGTTAGGAGAGAATACCATTGATATACAAGGACTATATGTGCAGCTAGGAGAGAATACCATTGATATACAAGGAATATATGTGTAGTTAGGAGAGAATACCATTGATATACAAGGAATATATGTGCAGTTAGGAGAGAATACCATTGATATACAAGGAATATATGTGTAGTTAGGAGAGAATACCATTGATATACAAGGAATATATGTGTAGTTAGGAGAGAATACCATTGATATACAAGGAATATATGTGTAGTTAGGAGAGAATACCATTGATATACAAGGAATATATGTGCAGTTAGGAGAGAATACCATTGATATACAAGGAATATATGTGCAGTTAGGAGAGAATACCATTGATATACAAGGAATATATGTGCAGTTAGGAGAGAATACCATTGATATACAAGGAATATATGTGCAGCTAGGAGAGAATACCATTGATATACAAGGAATATCTGTGTAGTTAGTAGTTAGGAGAGAATACCATTGATATACAAGGAATATCTGTGTAGTAGCAGTTAGGAGAGAATACCATTGATATACAAGGACTATATGTGCAGCTAGGAGAGAATACCATTGATATACAAGGAATATCTGTGTAGTTAGTAGTTAGGAGAGAATACCATTGATATACAAGGACTATATGTGCAGTTAGGAGAGAATACCATTGATATACAAGGAATATCTGTGTAGTTAGGAGAGAATACCATTGATATACAAGGACTATATGTGTAGTTAGGAGAGAATACCATTGATATACAAGGAATATATGTGCAGTTAGGAGAGAATACCATTGATATACAAGGAATATATGTGCAGTTAGGAGAGAATACCATTGATATACAAGGAATATATGTGTAGTTAGGAGAGAATACCATTGATATACAAGGAATATATGTGCAGTTAGGAGAGAATACCATTGATATACAAGGACTATATGTGCAGCTAGGAGAGAATACCATTGATATACAAGGAATATATGTGCAGTTAGGAGAGAATACCATTGATATACAAGGACTATATGTGCAGTTAGGAGAGAATACCATTGATATACAAGGACTATATGTGCAGTTAGGAGAGAATACCATTGATATACAAGGAATATATGTGTAGTTAGGAGAGAATACCATTGATATACAAGGACTATATGTGCAGTTAGGAGAGAATACCATTGATATACAAGGACTATATGTGTAGTTAGGAGAGAATACCATTGATATACAAGGACTATATGTGCAGTTAGGAGAGAATACCATTGATATACAAGGAATATATGTGTAGTTAGGAGAGAATACCATTGATATACAA
>CM026387.1:20526353-20571353 GCA_014843695.1 Archivesica marissinica
TGTCTGTTTGCTGGTGGATGTTATGTTCTTGTCTGTTTGTTGGTGGACGTAATGTTCTTGTCTGTTTGCTGGTGGACGTAATGTTCTTGTATGTTTGCTGGTGGACGTAATATTCTTGTCTGTTTGCTGACATAATGTTCTTGTCTGTTTGCTGGTGGACGTAATGTTCTTGTCTGTTTTCTGGTGGATGTAATGTTCCTGTCTGTTTGCTGGTGGACGTAATGTTCTTGTCTGTTTGCTGGTGGACGTAATGTTCTTGTCTGTTTGCTGGTGGACGTAATGTTCTTGTCTGTTTGCTGGTGGACGTAATGTTCTTGTCTGTTTGCTGGTGGACGTAATGTTCTTGTCTGTTTGCTGGTGGACGTAATGTTCTTGTATGTTTACTGGTGGACGTAATGTTCTTGTCTGTTTGCTGACATAATGTTCTTGTCTGTTTGCTGGTGGACGTAATGTTCTTGTCTGTTTGCTGGTGGACGTAATGTTCTTGTCTGTTTGCTGGTGGACGTAATGTTCTTGTCTGTTTACTGGTGGACGTAATGTTCTTGTATGTTTACTGGTGGACGTAATGGTCTTGTCTGTTTGCTGTAATGTTCTTGTCTGTTTGCTGGTGGACGTAATATTCCTGTCTGTGTGCTGGAGAACGTAATAATCTTGTCTGTTTGCTGACATAATGTTCCTGTCTGTTTGCTGGTGGACGTAATGTCCTTGTCTGTTTGCTGGTGGACGTAATGTTCCTGTATGTTTGCTGGTGGACGTAATGTTCTTGTCTGTTTGTTGGTGGATGTAAATTCCTGTCTGTTTGCTGGTGGACGTAATGTTCTTGTCTGTTTACTGGTGGATGTAATGGTCTTGTCTGTTTGCTGGTGGATGTAATGTTCTTGTCTGTTTACTGGTGGACGTAATGTTCTTGTATGTTTACTGGTGGACGTAATGGTCTTGTCTGTTTGCTGACATAATGTTCTTGTCTATTTGCTGGTGGACGTAATGTTCTTGTCTGTTTGCTGGTGGACGTAATGTTTCTGTCTGTGTGCTGGTGAACGTAATGTTCTTGTTTGTTTGCTGGTGGACATAATGTTCTTGTCTGTTTGCTGGTGGACGTAATGTTCTTGTCTGTTTGCTGGTGGACGTAATGTTCTTGTCTGTGTGGGTTGTTTTGTTTTGGTGGGTATGTTCTGTTTTTGCTGTGGACGTAATGTCTGTTGTTGCTGGTGGACGTAATGTTCTTGTCTGTTTGCTGGTGGACGTAATGTTCTGTTGTTGCTGGTGGACGTAATGTTCTGTCTGTTTGCTGGTGGACGTAATGTTCTTGTCTGTTTGCTGGTGGACGTAATGTTCCTGTCTGTTTGCTGGTGGACGTAATGTTCTTGTCTGTTTGCTGGTGGACGTAATGTTCCTGTCTGTTTGCTCGTGGACGTAATGTTCTTGTCTGTTTGCTGGTGGACGTAATGTTCTTGTCTGTTTACTGGTGGACGTAATGTTCTTGTCTGTTTGCTGGTGGACGTAATGTTCCTGTCTGTTTGCTGGTGGACGTAATGTTCTTGTCTGTTTGCTGGTGGACGTAATGTTCTTGTCTGTTTGCTGGTGAACGTAATGTTCTTGTCTGTTTGCTGGTGGACGTAATGTTCTTGTCTGTTCTGGGTGGAGTATGTTCTTGTCTGTTTGCTGGTGACGTAATGTCTTGTTGTTTGCTGGTGTAATGTTCTTGTTGTTGCTGGTGGACGTAATGTTCTTGTCTGTTTGCTGGTGGACGTAATGTTCTTGTCTGTTTACTGGTGGACGTAATGTTCCTGTATGTTGTCTGTTTGCTGACATAATGTTATTGTCTGTTTGCTGGTGGACGTAATGTTCTTGTCTGTTTGCTGGTGGACGTAATGTTCTTGTCTGTTTGCTGGTGGACGTAATGTTCTTGTCTGTTTGCTGGTGGACGTAATGTTCTTGTCTGTTTGCTGGTGGACGTAATGTTCTTGTCTGTTTACTGGTGGACGTAATGTTCTTGTCTGTTTGCTGGTGGACGTAATGTTCCTGTCTGTTTGCTGGTGGACGTAATGTTCCTGTCTGTTTGCTGGTGGACGTAATGTTCTTGTCTGTTTGCTGGTGGACGTAATGTTCTTGTCTGTTTGCTGGTGGACGTAATGTTCTTGTCTGTTTACTGGTGGACGTAATGTTCCTGTCTGTTTGCTGGTGGACGTAATGTTCTTGTCTGTTTGCTGGTGGACGTAATGTTCTTGTCTGTTTACTGGTGGACGTAATGTTCTTGTCTGTTTGCTGGTGGACGTAATGTTCTTGTCTGTTTGCTGGTGGACGTAATGTTCTTGTCTGTTTGCTGGTGGACGTAATGTTCCTGTCTGTTTGCTGGTGGACGTAATGTTCTTGTATGTTTGCTGGTGGACGTAATGTTCTTGTCTGTTTGCTGGTGGACGTAATGTTCTTGTCTGTTTGCTGGTGGACGTAATGTTCTTGTCTGTTTGCTGGTGGACGTAATGTTCTTGTCTGTTTGCTGGTGGACGTAATGTTCTTGTCTGTTTCTGGGACGTAATGTTTGTCTGTTTGGGTGGACGTAATGTTCTTGTCTGTTTGCTGGTGGACGTAATGTTCTTGTTGTTTGCTGGTGGACGTAATGTTCTTGTCTGTTGCTGGTGGACGTAATGTTCTTGTCTGTTTGCTGGTGGACGTAATGTTCTTGTCTGTTTGCTGGTGGACGTAATGTTCTTGTCTGTTTGCTGGTGGACGTAATGTTCTTGTCTGTTTGCTGGTGGACGTAATGTTCTGTCTGTGCTGGTGGACGTAATGTTCTTGTCTGTTTGCTGGTGGACGTAATGTTCTTGTCTGTTTGCTGGTGGACGTAATGTTCTTGTCTGTTTGCTGGTGGACGTATTCTGTCTGTTTGGACGTAATGTTCTTGTCTGTTTGCTGGTGGACGTAATGTTCTTGTCTGTTTACTGGTGGACGTAATGTTCTTGTCTGTTTGCTGGGGAATGTTCTTGTCTGTTTGCTGGTGGACGTAATGTTCTTGTCTGTTTGCTGGTGGACGTAATGTTTGTCTGTTTGCTGGTGGACGTAATGTTCTTGTCTGTTTGCTGGTGGACGTAATGTTCTTGTCTGTTTGCTGGTGGACGTAATGTTCTTGTCTGTTTGCTGGTGGACGTAATGTTCTTGTCTGTTTGCTGGTGGACGTAATGTTCTTGTCTGTTTGCTGGTGGACGTAATGTTCTTGTCTGTTTGCTGGTGGACGTAATGTTCTTGTCTGTTTGCTGGTGGACGTAATGTTCCTGTCTGTTTGCTGGTGGACGTAATGTTCTTGTCTGTTTGCTGGTGGACGTAATGTCTTGTCTGTTTGCTGGTGGACGTAATGTTCTTGTCTGTTTGCTGTGAGTATTTCTGTTGTTTGCTGTGGACGTAATGTTCTTGTTGTTGCTTGGACGTAATGTTCTTGTCTGTTTGCTGGTGGACGTAATGTTCTTGTCTGTTGCTGGTGGACGTAATGTTCTTGTCTGTTTGCTGGTGGACGTAATGTTCTTGTCTGTTTGCTGGTGGACGTAATGTTCTTGTCTGTTTGCTGGTGGACGTAATGTTCTTGTCTGTTTGCTGGTGGACGTAATGTTCTTGTCTGTTTGCTGGTGGACGTAATGTTCTTGTTGTTTACTGGTGGACGTAATGTGTTTGCTGGTGGAGTATGTTCTGTTGTTTGTGTTGTGTTTCTGAGTAATGTTCTTGTCTGTTTGCTGAATGTTCTTGTCTGTTTCTGGTGGACGTAATGTTCTTGTTGTTTGCTGGTGGACGTAATGTTCTTGTCTGTTTGCTGGTGGACGTAATGTTCTTGTCTGTTTGCTGGTGGACGTAATGTTCTTGTCTGTTTGCTGGTGGACGTAATGTTCTTGTCTGTTTGCTGGTGGACGTAATGTTCTTGTCTGTTTGCTGGTGGACGTAATGTTCTTGTCTGTTTGCTGGTGGACGTAATGTTCTTGTCTGTTTGCTGGTGGACGTAATGTTCTTGTCTGTTTGCTGGTGGACGTAATGTTCTTGTCTGTTTACTGGTGGACGTAATGTTCTTGTATGTTTACTGGTGGACGTAATGTTCTTGTCTGTTTGCTGGTGGACGTAATGTTCCTGTCTGTTTGCTGGTGGACGTAATGTTCTTGTCTGTTTGCTCGTGGACGTAATGTTCTTGTCTGTTTGCTGGTGGATGTAATGTTCCTGTCTGTTTGCTGGTGGACGTAATGTTCCTGTCTGTTTGCTGGTGGACGTAATGTACTTGTCTGTTTACTGGTGGACGTAATGTTCTTGTATGTTTGCTGGTGGACGTAATTTTCTTGTCTGTTTGCTGGTGAACGTAATGTTCTTGTATGTTTACTGGTGGACGTAATGTTCTTGTCTGTTTGCTGGTGGACGTAATGTTCTTGTCTGTTTGCTGGTGGACGTAATTTTCTTGTCTGTTTGCTGGTGAACGTAATGTTCTTGTATGTTTACTGGTGAACGTAATGTTCTTGTCTGTTTGCTGGTGGACGTAATGTTCTTGTCTGTTTGCTGGTGGACGTAATGTTCTTGTCTGTTTGCTGGTGGACGTAATGTTCTTGTCTGTTTGCTGGTGGACGTAATGTTCTTGTCTGTTTGCTGGTGGACGTAATGTTCCTGTCTGTTTGCTGACATAATTTCTTGTCTGTTTGCTGGTGGACGTAATGTTCTTGTATGTTTGCTGGTGGACGTAATGTTCTTGTCTGTTTGCTGGTGAACGTAATGTTCTTGTATGTTTACTGGTGGACGTAATGTTCTTGTCTGTTTGCTGGTGGACGTAATGTTCTTGTCTGTTTGCTGGTGGACGTAATGTTCTTGTCTGTTTGCTGGTGGACGTAATGTTCTTGTATGTTTACTGGTGAACATAATGTTCTTGTCTGTTTGCTGGTGGACGTAATGTTCTTGTCTGTTTGCTGGTGGACGTAATGTTCTTGTCTGTTTGCTGGTGGACGTAATGTTCTTGTCTGTTTGCTGGTGGACGTAATGTTCTTGTCTGTTTGCTGGTGGACGTAATGTTCTTGTCTGTTTGCTGGTGGACGTAATGTTCTTGTCTGTTTACTGGTGGACGTAATGTTCTTGTCTGTTTGCTGGTGGACGTAATGTTCTTGTCTGTTTGCTGGTGGACGTAATGTTCTTGTCTGTTTGCTGGTGGACGTAATGTTCTTGTCTGTTTGCTGGTGGACGTAATGTTCTTGTCTGTTTGCTGGTGGACGTAATGTTCTTGTCTGTTTGCTGGTGGACGTAATGTTCTTGTCTGTTTGCTGGTGGACGTAATGTTCTTGTCTGTTTGCTGGTGGACGTAATGTTCTTGTCTGTTTCTGGTGGACGTAATGTTCTTGTCTGTTTGCTGGTGGACGTAATGTTCTTGTCTGTTTACTGGTGGACGTAATGTTCGTTCTTGTCTGTTTGCTGGTGGACGTAATGTTCTTGTCTGTTTGCTGGTGGACGTAATGTTCTTGTCTGTTTGCTGGTGGACGTAATGTTCTTGTCTGTTTGCTGGTGGACGTAATGTTCTTGTCTGTTTGCTGGTGGACGTAATGTTCTTGTCTGTTTGCTGGTGGACGTAATGTTCTTGTCTGTTTGCTGGTGGACGTAATGTTCTTGTCTGTTTGCTGGTGGACGTAATGTTCCTGTCTGTTTGCTGGTGGACGTAATGTTCTTGTCTGTTTGCTGGTGGACGTAATGTTCTTGTCTGTTTACTGGTGGACGTAATGTTCTTGTCTGTTTGCTGGTGGACGTAATGTTCTTGTCTGTTTGCTGGTGGACGTAATGTTCTTGTCTGTTTGCTGGTGGACGTAATGTTCTTGTCTGTTTGCTGGTGGACGTAATGTTCTTGTCTGTTTGCTGGTGGACGTAATGTTCTTGTCTGTTTGCTGGTGGACGTAATGTTCTTGTCTGTTTGCTGGTGGACGTAATGTTCTTGTCTGTTTACTGGTGGACGTAATGTTCTTGTCTGTTTGCTGGTGGACGTAATGTTCTTGTCTGTTTACTGGTGGACGTAATGTTCTTGTCTGTTTGCTGGTGGAGTAATGTTCTTGTCTGTTTGCTGGTGGACGTAATGTTCTTGTCTGTTTGCTGGTGGACGTATGTCGACTAATGTTCTTGTCTGTTTGCTGGTGGACGTAATGTTCTTGTCTGTTTGCTGGTGGACGTAATGTTCTTGTCTGTTTGCTGGTGGACGTAATGTTCTTGTCTGTTTGCTGGTGGACGTAATGTTCTTGTCTGTTTGCTGGTGGACGTAATGTTCTTGTCTGTTTGCTGGTGGACGTAATGTTCTTGTCTGTTTGCTGGTGGACGTAATGTTCTGTCTGTTTGCTGGTGGACGTAATGTTCTTGTCTGTTTGCTGGTGGACGTAATGTTCTTGTCTGTTTGCTGGTGGACGTAATGTTCTTGTCTGTTTGCTGGTGGACGTAATGTTCTTGTCTGTTTGCTGGTGGACGTAATGTTCTTGTCTGTTTGCTGGTGGACGTAATGTTCTTGTCTGTTTGCTGGTGGACGTAATGTTCCTGTCTGTTTGCTCCTGGACGTAATGTTCCTGTCTGTTTGCTGGTGGACGTAATGTTCTTGTCTGTTTACTGGTGGACGTAATGTTCCTGTCTGTTTGCTGGTGGACGTAATGTTCCTGTCTGTTTGCTGGTGGACGTAATGTTCCTGTCTGTTTGCTGGTGGACGTAATGTTCTTGTCTGTTTGCTGGTGAACGTAATGTTCTTGTCTGTTTGCTGGTGGACGTAATGTTCTTGTCTGTTTACTGGTGGACGTAATGTTCTTGTCTGTTTGCTGGTGGATGTAATGTTCTTGTCTGTTTGCTGGTGAACGTAATGGTCTTGTCTGTTTGCTGGTGGACGTACTATTCTGTCTGTTTGCTGACATAATGTTCTTGTCTGTTTGCTGGTGGACGTAATGTTCTTGTCTGTTTGCTGGTGGACGTAATGTTCTTGTCTGTTTGCTGGTGGACGTAATGTCCTTGTCTGTTTGCTGGTGGACGTAATGTTCTTGTCTGTTTGCTGGTGGACGTAATGTTCTTGTCTGTTTGCTGGTGGATGTAATGTTCTTGTCTGTTTGCTGGTGGACGTAATGTTCTTGTCTGTTTGCTGGTGGACGTAATGTTCTTGTATGTTTGCTGGTGGACGTATTGACATAATGTTCTTGTCTGTTTGCTGGTGGACGTAATGTTCTTGTCTGTTTACTGGTGGACGTAATGTTCTTGTCTGTTTGCTGGGGATGTATGTTCTTGTCTGTTTGCTGGTGACGTAATGTTCTTGTCGTTTGCTGTGGACGTATCTGTTGTTTGCTGACTAATGTTCTTGTCTGTTTGCTGGTGGACGTAATGTTCTTGTCTGTTTGCTGGTGGACGTAATGTTCTTGTCTGTTTGCTGGTGGACGTAATGTTCTTGTCTGTTTGCTGGTGGACGTAATGTTCCTGTCTGTTTGCTGGTGGACGTAATGTTCTTGTCTGTTTCTGGTGGACGTAATGTTCTTGTCTGTTTACTGGTGGACGTAATGTTCTTGTCTGTTTGCTGGTGGACGTAATGTTCTTGTCTGTTTGCTGGTGGACGTAATGTTCTTGTATGTTTGCTGGTGGACGTAATGTTCCTGTCTGTTTGCTGGTGGACGTAATGTTCCTGTATGTTTGCTGGTGGACGTAATGTTCTTGTCTGTTTGCTGGTGGACGTAATGTTCTTGTATGTTTGCTGGTGGACGTAATGTTCTTGTCTGTTTGCTGTTTGACGTAATGTTCTTGTATGTTTGCTGGTGGACGTAATGTTCTTGTATGTTTGCTGGTGGACGTAATGTTCTTGTCTGTTTGCTGGTGGACGTAATGTTCTTGTCTGTTTGCTGGTGGACGTAATGTTCTTGTCTGTTTGCTGGTGGACGTAATGTTCTTGTCTGTTTGCTGGTGGACGTAATGTTCCTGTCTGTTTGCTGGTGGACGTAATGTTCTTGTCTGTTTGCTGGTGGACGTAATGTTCTTGTCTGTTTGCTGGTGGACGTAATGTTCTTGTATGTTTACTGGTGGACGTAATGTACTGTTTGTTTGCTGGTGGACATAATGTTCTTTCTGTTTTGGTGGACGTAATGTTCCTGTCTGTTTGCTGTGTACATAATGTTCTTGTCTGTTTGCTGGTGGACGTACTGTTCCTGTCTGTTTGCTCGTGGACGTAATGTTCCTGTCTGTTTGCTGGTGGACGTAATGTTCTTGTCTGTTTGCTGGTGGACGTAATGTTCTTGTATGTTTGCTGGTGGACGTAATGTTCTTGTATGTTTGCTGGTGGACGTAATGTTCTTGTCTGTTTGCTGGTGGACGTAATGTTCTTGTCTGTTTGCTGGTGGACGTAATGTTCCTGTCTGTTTGCTGGTGGACGTAATGTTCTTGTCTGTTTGCTGGTGGACGTAATGTTCCTGTCTGTTTGCTGGTGGACGTAATGTTCTTGTCTGTTTGCTGGTGGACGTAATGTTCTTGTCTGTTTGCTGGTGGACGTAATGTTCTTGTCTGTTTACTGGTGGACGTAATGTTCTTGTCTGTTTGCTGGTGGACGTAATGTTCTTGTCTGTTTGCTGGTGGACGTAATGTTCTTGTCTGTTTGCTGGTGGACGTAATGTTCTTGTCTGTTTGCTGGTGGACGTAATGTCTTGTCTGTTTGCTGGTGGACGTAATGTTCTTGTCTGTTTGCTGGTGGACGTAATGTTCTGTCTGTTTGCTGGTGGACGTAATGTTCTTGTCTGTTTGCTGGTGGACGTAATGTTCTTGTCTGTTTGCTGGTGGACGTAATGTTCCTGTCTGTTTGTGGTGGCGTAATGTTCTTGTTGTTTGCTGGTGGACGTAATGTTCCTGTCTGTTTGCTGGTGGACGTAATGTTCTTGTCTGTTTGCTGGTGGACGTAATGTTCTTGTCTGTTTGCTGGTGGACGTAATGTTCTTGTCTGTTTCTGGTGGACGTAATGTTCTTGTCTGTTTACTGGTGGACGTAATGTTCTTGTCTGTTTACTGGTGGACGTAATGTTCGTGTAATGTTCTTGTCTGTTTGCTGGTGGACGTAATGTTCTTGTCTGTTTGCTGGTGGACGTAATGTTCCTGTTGTTTGCTGGTGGACGTAATGTTCTTGTCTGTTTGCTGGTGGACGTAATGTTCTTGTCTGTTTGCTGGTGGACGTAATGTTCTTGTCTGTTTGCTGGTGGACGTAATGTTCTTGTCTGTTTGCTGGTGGACGTAATGTTCTTGTCTGTTTACTGGTGGACGTAATGTTCTTGTCTGTTTGCTGGTGGACGTAATGTTCTTGTCTGTTTGCTGGTGGACGTAATGTTCTTGTCTGTTTACTGGTGGACGTAATGTTCTTGTCTGTTTGCTGGTGGACGTAATGTTCTTGTCTGTTTGCTGGTGGACGTAATGTTCTTGTCTGTTTGCTGGTGGACGTAATGTTCCTGTCTGTTTGCTGGTGGACGTAATGTTCTTGTCTGTTTGCTGGTGGACGTAATGTTCTTGTCTGTTTGCTGGTGGACGTAATGTTCTTGTCTGTTTGCTGGTGGACGTAATGTTCTTGTCTGTTTGCTGGTGGACGTAATGTTCTTGTCTGTTTGCTGGTGGACGTAATGTTCTTGTCTGTTTGCTGGTGGACGTAATGTTCTTGTCTGTTTGCTGGTGGACGTAATGTTCTTGTCTGTTTGCTGGTGGACGTAATGTTCTTGTCTGTTTGCTGGTGGACGTAATGTTCTTGTCTGTTTGCTGGTGGACGTAATGTTCTTGTCTGTTTGCTGGTGGACGTAATGTTCTTGTCTGTTTGCTGGTGGACGTAATGTTCTTGTCTGTTTGCTGGTGGACGTAATGTTCTTGTCTGTTTGCTGGTGGACGTAATGTTCTTGTCTGTTTGCTGGTGGACGTAATGTTCTTGTCTGTTTGCTGGTGGACGTAATGTTCTTGTCTGTTTGCTGGTGGACGTAATGTTCTTGTCTGTTTGCTGGTGGACGTAATGTTCTTGTCTGTTTGCTGGTGGACGTAATGTTCTTGTCTGTTCTGTGACGTAATGTCTTGTTGTTCTGGTGGACGTAATGTTCTTGTCTGTTTGCTGGTGGACGTAATGTTCTTGTCTGTTTGCTGGTGGACGTAATGTTCTTGTCTGTTTGCTGGTGGACGTAATGTTCTTGTCTGTTTACTGGTGGACGTAATGTTCTTGTCTGTTTGCTGGTGGACGTAATGTTCTTGTCTGTTTGCTGGTGGACGTAATGTTCTTGTCTGTTTGCTGGTGGACGTAATGTTCTTGTCTGTTTGCTGGTGGACGTATTTCTGTCTGTTTGCTGACATAATGTTCTTGTCTGTTTGCTGGTGGACGTAATGTTCTTGTCTGTTTGCTGGTGGACGTAATGTTCTTGTCTGTTTGGGTGGACGTAATGTTCTTGTATGTTTGCTGGTGGACGTAATGTTCTTGTCTGTTTGCTGGTGGACGTAATGTTCTTGTCTGTTTGCTGGTGGACGTAATGTTCTTGTCTGTTTGCTGGTGGACGTAATGTTCTTGTCTGTTTGCTGGTGGACGTAATGTTCTTGTCTGTTTACTGGTGGACGTAATGTTCTTGTCTGTTTGCTGGTGGACGTAATGTTCTTGTCTGTTTGCTGGTGGACGTAATGTTCTTGTCTGTTTGCTGGTGGACGTAATGTTCTTGTATGTTTGCTGGTGGACGTAATGTTCTTGTCTGTTTGCTGGTGGACGTAATGTTCTTGTCTGTTTGCTGGTGGACGTAATGTTCTTGTCTGTTTGCTGGTGGACGTAATGTTCTTGTCTGTTTGCTGGTGGACGTAATGTTCCTGTCTGTTTGCTGGTGGACGTAATGTTCTTGTCTGTTTGCTGGTGGACGTAATGTTCTTGTCTGTTTACTGGTGGACGTAATGTTCTTGTCTGTTTGCTGGTGGACGTAATGTTCTTGTCTGTTTACTGGTGGACGTAATGTTCCTGTCTGTTTGCTGGTGGACATAATGTTCTTGTCTGTTTGCTGGTGGACGTAATGTTCCTGTCTGTTTGCTGGTGGACGTAATGTTCCTGTCTGTTTGCTGGTGGACGTAATGTTCTTGTCTGTTTGCTGGTGGACGTAATGTTCTTGTCTGTTTGCTGGTGGACGTAATGTTCTTGTCTGTTTACTGGTGGACGTAATGTTCTTGTCTGTTTGCTGGTGGACGTAATGTTCTTGTCTGTTTGCTGGTGGACGTAATGTTCTTGTCTGTTTGCTGGTGGACGTAATGTTCCTGTCTGTTTGCTGGTGGACGTAATGTTCTTGTCTGTTTGCTGGTGGACGTAATGTTCTTGTCTGTTTGCTGGTGGACGTAATGTTCTTGTCTGTTTGCTGGTGGACGTAATGTTCTTGTCTGTTTGCTGGTGGACGTAATGTTCTTGTCTGTTTGCTGGTGGACGTAATGTTCTTGTCTGTTTGCTGGTGGACGTATGTTCTGTCTGTTTGCTGACTAATGTTCTTGTCTGTTTGCTGGTGGACGTAATGTTCTTGTCTGTTTGCTGGTGGACGTAATGTTCTTGTCTGTTTGCTGGTGGACGTAATGTTCTTGTCTGTTTGCTGGTGGACGTAATGTTCTTGTCTGTTTGCTGGTGGACGTAATGTTCTTGTCTGTTTACTGGTGGACGTAATGTTCTTGTCTGTTTGCTGGTGGACGTAATGTTCTTGTCTGTTTGCTGGTGGACGTAATGTTCTTGTCTGTTTGGTGGACGTAATGTTCTTGTATGTTACTGGTGGACGTAATGTTCTTGTCTGTTTGCTGGTGGACGTAATGTTCTTGTCTGTTTGCTGGTGGACGTAATGTTCCTGTCTGTTTGCTGGTGGACGTAATGTTCTTGTCTGTTTGCTGGTGGACGTAATGTTCTTGTCTGTTTGCTGGTGGACGTAATGTTCTTGTCTGTTTGCTGGTGGACGTAATGTTCTTGTATGTTTGCTGGTGGACGTAATGTTCTTGTCTGTTTGCTGGTGGACTTTATATTCTTGTTTGTGGACGACATAGTGTGTGTAAACAATCCAAGGGAGACACTCCTTGCAATACACATACTGTCGACAGAAGAAGTTGTCGCGTACTTTTTACCCAACATTCAGTGGACAATTTTGCGCATCGCATGATAGAATCACATATACATTCTCAGTAATGTGCAGGTAGTCTTAGTTTGTTATGTTACTACAAATGTAACCTAAATTTGTTCATTTTTCACTCACAGTCGTATCTGTATTCCAGTGGTTAATACGTTGGACTGGTAATCCAGAGATCGCAGGTTCCAACCCCCGTCTGACCCTAATAAAATGAACAGTCTTTCAATTGGGACGTTAAACCGAGGTCTCGTGTCGGTGCCTTACACTGTGCACGTAAAAGAACCAGAGGAGACTCTGGAATGCCCGGATTACCTGTCATACAAAGCGGAACACACTAATGCTAGATTTGACACTGGTGCCTTTCTGCATGACTTATTTTGTCCAAACTCATTGAAATCTGTAGAAGTTAATGACGGGTATTCATGTCTGTCATCCAAGCAGATCATAAGTAACACAGCAGTGTTTAGAATCTGGTCAAAATCCATTGCAAACAGCAGACGCAAGTCTGACAATATCTAATATAGACGTACGGACCGACCTTAGGGGCTTTTAAACAGGTTTCAACTGAAAAGTTACCCCCTAATCCCCAACTGTTTTCCAGGACGGACGGACGGACGGACGGACGGACGGACGGACGGACGGACAGATATAATACGGATAGACAAATGTCTCATGTCTGTAAGTTAGAAATCAGAAGAATGAGGAACGACAAATAATATATAATTATATATAATAATATTTTACATGACTGTGTGCAATTATATACGATATAAAATATGTTTAAACTAAATAAAACAGAATTCCATGGATATACTATTCTTGGCCAGCAGATTAGGGGCTGAACTGAAAGAAGTATTTTCTTTTCCTAGTAGTATTCATTATTTTTAGTGTAGTGCATACCAACGTGACGTGACACAATGGGCATATGATAGTTATTAACGGTTGTCAATGGTTGGTGACTATGATTTGAAAATGTCGCGATAGCGCTGTGTTAGCGCGTTCGCTTCAGATACGAACAACTCGGGGTTCGAGCCCCACTGGAGCGGTTATGATTGTGTCCTTAGACAAGGCATTTAAATTCCACGTTGCCTCTTTTCTCTCCCTCGTGGCGATGGATTCCATCAGGAATGAGGTCTCAAGAGTGATTAATAAAAGTTGTATGAACTTGTTTCACAATCTAGCTAAATACATTTGTATAACTAAGATTTGGGAATGGCCGTTTACTAAAGGCTGGGTTAGTGAAGTTGGGAATGGCAGGTTCTTGTGTTGTGTGTGTTGTTTGTGGTTATGAAGGTAACGCATGTCTGATCACCGAGGACGTCCATATGGTCTGATTTCTCTATGAAGGTAAGGAATTGCTGATCGTTGATGACATTCATAGTGGTAGGTACAGCTGTGATGTAACGTACTGCAGAACTTTGATGAAGTTCATAGTGTTAGATACAGCTGTTATGTAAGGTATTGTTGAACGTTGATGAAGTTCATAGTGTTTGGTACAGCTGTGATGTAAGGTATTGCTGAACGTTGACGAAGTTCATAGTGTTTGATACAGTTGTGATGTAAGGTATTGCTGAACGTTGACGAAGTTCATAGTGTTTGGTACAGCTGTGATGTAAGGTATTGCTGAACGTTGACGAAGTTCATAGTGTTTGGTACAGCTGTGATGTAAGGTATTGCTGAACGTTGACGAAGTTCATAGTGTTTGATACAGCTGTGATGTAAGGTATTGCTGATCACTGACGAAGTTCATAGTGTTTGATACAGCTGTGCTGTAAGGTATTGCTGAACGTTGATGAAGTTCATAGTGTTTGGTACAGCTGTGATGTAACGTATTGCTGAACGTTGATGAAGTTCATAGTGTTTGGTACAGCTGTGATGTAAGGTATTGCTGAACGTTGATGAAGTTCATAGTGTTTGGTACAGCTGTGATGTAAGGTATTGCTGAACATTGATGACGTTCATAGTGTTTGATACAGCTGTAATGTAAGGTATTGCTGAACGTTGATGAAGTTCATAGTGTTTGGTACAGCTGTGATGTAAGGTATTGCTGAACATTGATGAAGTTCATAGTGTTTGATACAGCTGTACTGTAAGGTATTGCTGAACGTTGATGAAGTTCATAGTGTTAGATACAGCTGTGATGTAAGGTATTGCTGAACGTTGATGAAGTTCATAGTGTTTGATACAGCTGTGATGTAAGGTATTGCTGTACGTTGATGAAGTTCATAGTGTTAGATACAGCTGCGATGTAAGGTATTGCTGAACATTGATGAAGTTCATAGTGTTAGATACAGCTGCGATGTAAGATATTGCTGAACGTTGACGAAGTTCATAGTGTTAGATACAGCTGTGATGTAAGATATTGCTGAACGTTGATGAAGTTCATAGTGTTAGATACAGCTGTGATGTAAGGTATTGCTGAACGTTGATGAAGTTCATAGTGTTAGATACAGCTGTTATGTAAGGTATTGTTGAACGTTGACGAAGTTCATAGTGTTAGATACAGCTGTGATGTAAGGTATTGCTGAACGTTGACGAAGTTCATAGTGTTAGATACAGCTGTGATGTAAGGTATTGCTGAACGTTGATGAAGTTCATAGTGTTAGATACAGCTGTGATGTAACTTATTACTGAACGTTGATGAAGTTTATAGCTTGTTGTCTCTATGAAGGTAAGCGCATATAGGATTACCGAAAAAGGTGACAGTGTTTGATTCCTCTGGGAAGTTATATATATATATCACAAATGATGTATGTAGCATTAGCGCCTATATGAACGTAACGTATATCTATCACAAATAATGTATGTATCTTTAGGGCCTATATGAACGTAATGTATATTTATCATTGATGGTGTATGTAGCGTTAGGGCCTATATGAACGTAACGTATGTCTATCACAAATGATGTATGTAGCTTTAGGGCCTATATGAACGTAACGTATGTCTATCACAAATGATGTATGTAGCGTTAGGGCCTATATGAACGTAACGTATATCTATCACAAATAATGTATGTAGCGTTAGGGCCTATATAAACGTAACGTATATCTATCACAAATGATGTATGTAGCGTTAGGGCCTATATGAACGTAACGTATATCTATCACAAATGATGTATGTAGCGTTAGGGCCTATATAAACGTAACGTATATCTATCACAAATGATGTATGTAGCGTTAGGGCCTATATGAACGTAACGTATATCTATCACAAATGATGTATGTAGCGTTAGGGCCTATATGAACGTAACGTATGTCTATCACAAATGATGTATGTAGCGTTAGGGCCTATATGAACGTAACGTATATATATCACAACTGATGTCTATAGCGTTAGGGCCTATATGAACGTAACGTATATATATATCACAAATGATGTATGTAGCGTTAGCGCCTATATGAACGTAACGTATATCTATCACAAATGATGTATGTAGCGTTAGGGCCTATGTGAACGTAACGTATATCTATCACAAATGATGTATGTAGCATTAGGGCTTATATGAACGTAACGTATATCTATCACAAATGGTGTATGTAGCGTTAGGGCCTATATGAACGCAACGTATATCTATCATAAATGATGTATGTAGCGTTAGGGCCTATATGAACGTAACGTATATCTATCACAAATGATGTATGTAGCGTTAGGGCCTATATGAACGTAACGTATATCTATCACAAATGATGTATGTAGCGTTAGCGCCTATATGAACGTAACGTATATCTATCACACATGATGTATGTATCTTTAGGGCCTATATGAACGTAACGTATATCTATCACAAATGATGTATGTAGCGTTAGCGCCTATATGAACGTAACGTATATCTATCACAAACGGTGTATGTAGCGTTAAGGCCTATATGAACGTAATGTATATTTATCATTGATGGTGTATGTAGCGTTATGGCATATATGATCGTAACGTATATCTATCACAAATGATGCATGTAGCGTTAGGGCATATATGAACGTAACGTATAGCTATCACTGATGAAGTAATATTATTATACACTTGGTATCTTTCCCACCACCGCCATGCCTTGTATGGTTTTGATATCGTTGTGGGTGAGTGCTGCGATCCTTATTGGTACTTTTGGCACAAATAATGGAACTTGAATCCTGTAAGTAACACATCAAGGGTTATCACCGGCAAAGTAAATTCACTACATTTATTTAAATTTGAAAAGTTGTGCGGAAGCAGAAAGTTAGTAGCTACATGTAAGGTAATCTAACGGTCACTGTTTTGTTTGATTGTTTGTTTCAGGGGGTGGGGTAATATAGCGACCCTCGAGCTATTATTGGTGGGAGGAGGACCCCGGGTGCCCATCCGAGCGGTAGTTCAGGCACAGACGGGCACCAGACTAGAACCACCGACTTTCCGCAAGTCAGTTGAATACTGCGGCTTCACCACAGGATATAGTTCGACACATCCTTAAACGAACTATATCGGGCGTGGTGAAAGTGTGTGGAGGCTGAATGCATCCACGCCAACGTTAAACACGCCTAATGTAATTCATACCCAGATGGAAACTATTAACCCGGTATTCATTACTTATATTTAGGCCTAGGCCTACATTAATTATTCTTTTCAATGCCACAATGAAAATATAGCACACTTTGCATTTAAAATAGTTTTAGTCCAGATATGCAACTTAAAGTGTGCCGAAACAGGTAAATAGTTAATCCTTGGAACAGTGAATCTGTAAGACACGCCTTTTCTTGCGACGAACGCTGCCTAACACTGCGAATGCGCATGCCCGTAACATCGAGTGCGCATGTCAGCTGCATATTTCCAGTTGGGATCCCACATACGAAAATGCATATAATCAGGGCACATACGTTCAGCGAAGGAAATATTATAGTGGCATAAATATAATTAGATAACCTGCGCACAAACTCTATGCGCATAAACTGTCTTACTTCACTTGATGCCGTCATTATTGACATAACTAAATATGTATTCCATTAATACGAGATTATCAAAGATTATGTATCTACATGTATTATTGTTGTTGGTGTTTGCAACATGTAATACTTACCCTTTATGCTTGTATCTGAACCTGCAAAAGAGGAAAATATAGCGTAAGTTCGAATTGCAATCCAACATATAGAGCTGTCGTACACATATATCTGTCGTGTTGTACACATATATCTGCCGTGCAATACATATAGAGCTGCCGTGTCGTACACATAGATCTGCCGTGTCGTACATATAGAGCTGTGGTACACATAGATCTGCCGTACCGTACATATAGAGCTGTCGTACACATAGATCTGCCGTGTCGTACATATAGAGCTGTCGTACACATAACTCTGCCATGTCGTACATATAGAGCTGTCGTACACATAGATCTGCCGTGCCGTACACATATATATGCCGTGCCGTACACATATATCTGCCGTGCCGTACACATAGATCTGCCGTGTCGTACATATAGAGCTGTCGTACATATATATCTGCCGTGCCGTACACATAGATCTGCCGTGTCGTACATATAGAGCTGTCGTACACATAGATCTGCCGTGCCGTACACATAGATATGCCGTGTCGTACATATCGAGCTGTCGTACACATAGATCTGCCGTGTCGTACATATAGAGCAGCCGTGCCGTACACATAGATCTGCCGTGTCGTACACATATATCTGCCGTGTCGTACACATAGATCTGTCGTGTCGTACACATAGATCTGCCGTGCCGTACATATAGAGCTGTCGTACATATATATCTGCCGTGTCGTACATATAGAGCTGTCGTACATATATATCTGCCGTGTCGTACACATAGATCTGCCGTGTCGTACATATAGAGCTGTCGTACATATATATCTGCCGTGTCGTACACATATATCTGCCGTGTCGTACACATAGATCTGCCGTGTCGTACATATAGAGCTGTCGTACACATATATCTGCCGTGTCGTACACATAGATCTGCCGTGTCGTACACATAGATCTGCCGTGCCGTACATATATATCTGCCGTGTCGTACACATAGATCTGTCGTGCCGTACATATATAGCTGTCGTACATATATATCTGCCGTGTCGTACATATAGATCTGCCGTGTCGTACATATAGAGCTGTCGTACACATAGATCTGCCGTGCCGTACATATATATCTGCCGTGTCGTACATATAGAGTTGCCGTGCCGTACATATATATCTGCCGTCCCATACACATAGATCTGCCGTGCCGTACACATAGATTTGCCGTGCCGTACACATTGATCTGCCGTGTCGTACATATAGATCTGCCGTGTCGTACATATAGAGCTGCCGTGCCGTACATATATATCTGCCGTGCCGTACACATATATCTGCCGTGCCGTACATATAGATCTGCCGTGTCGTACATATAGAGCTGCCGTGCCGTACATATAGATCTGCCGTGTCGTACACATAGAGCTGTCGTACACATAGATATGCCGTGTCGTACATATAGAGCTGTCGTACACATATATCTGCCGTGCCGTACACATAGAGCTGCCGTACACATATATCTGCCGTGCCGTACACATATATATGCCGTGTCGTACACATAGATCTACCGTGCCGTACACATAGATCTGCCGTGCCGTACACATAGATCTGCCGTGCCGTACACATATATATGCCGTGTCGTACACATAGATATGCCGTGTCGTACACATAGATATGCCGTGTCGTACACATATATCTGCCGTGTCGTACACATAGATCTGCCGTGCCATACATATAGATCTGCCGTACACATAGATCTGCCGTGCCGTACATATAGATCTGCGTACACATATATCTGCCGTGCCGTACACATAGATCTGCCGTGTCGTACACATAGATATGCCGTGCCGTACACATATATCTGCCGTGTCGTACACATAGATCTGCCGTGCCGTACACATATATCTGCCGTGCCGTACACATAGATCTGCCGTGCCGTACACATATATCTGCCGTGTCGTACACATAGATCTGCCGTGCCGTACACATATATATGCCGTGCCGTACACATATACCTGCCGTGCCGTACACATATATATGCCGTGCTGTACACATAGATCTGCCGTGCCATACACATATATCTGCCGTGTCGTACACATAGATCTGCCGTGCCGTACATATAGATCTGCCGTGCCGTACATATAGATATGCCGTGCCGTACACATATATCTGCCGTGCCGTAAACATAGATCTGCCGTGCCGTACACATATATCTGCCGTGTCGTACACATATATCTGCCATGCCGTACACATATATCTGCCGTGTCGTACACATAGATCTGCCATGCCGTACACATATATCTGCCGTGTCGTACACATAGATCTGCCGTGCCATACACATAGATCTGCCGTGCCGTACACATAGATCTGCCGTGCCGTACACATATATCTGCCGTGCCGTACACATATATATGCCGTGCCATACACATATATCTGCCGTACATATAGATCTGTCGTACACATAGATCTGCCGTGTCGTACATATAGATATGCCGTGTCGTACACATAGATCTGCCGTGCCGTACATATAGAGCTGTCGTACACATATATCTGCCGTGTCGTACACATAGATCTGCCGTGCCGTACACATAGATCTGCCGTGCCGTACACATATATCTGCCGTGTCGTACACATAGATCTGCCGTGCCGTACATATAGATCTGCCGTACATATAGATCTGCCGTGCCGTACACATAGATCTGCCGTGCCGTACACATAGATCTTCCGTGCCGTACATATAGATCTGCCGTACACATAGATCTGCCGTGTCGTTCACATAGATCTGCCGTGCCGTACATATAGATCTGCCGTACATATAGATCTGCCGTGCCGTACACATATATCTGCCGTGTCGTACACATAGATCTGCCGTGCCGTACATATAGAGCTGTCGTACACATAGATCTGCCGTGTCGTACACATAGATCTGCCGTGCCGTACACATATATCTGCCGTGCCATACACATATATCTGCCGTACATATAGATCTGTCGTACACATAGATATGCCGTGTCGTACATATAGATCTGCCGTGCCGTACACATATATCTGCCGTGTCGTACACATAGATCTGCCGTGCCGTACATATAGAGCTGTCGTACACATATATCTGCCGTGTCGTACACATAGATCTGCCGTGCCGTACACATAGATCTGCCGTGCCGTACACATATATCTGCCGTGTCGTACACATAGATCTGCCGTGCCGTACATATATATCTGCCGTACATATAGATATGCCGTGCCGTACACATAGATCTGCCGTGCCGTACACATAGATCTTCCGTGCCGTACATATAGATCTGCCGTACACATAGATCTGCCGTGCCGTACATATAGAGCTGTCGTACACATAGATCTGCCGTACCGTACATATAGAGCTGCTGTACACATAGATATGCCGTGTCGTACACATAGATCTGCCGTGCCGTACATATAGAGCTGTCGTACACATAGATCTGCCGTACCGTACATATAGAGCTGCTGTACACATAGATATGCCGTGTCGTACACATAGATCTGCCGTGCCGTACATATAGAGCTGTCGTACACATAGATCTGCCGTACCGTACATATAGAGCTGCTGTACACATAGATATGCCGTGTCGTACACATAGATCTGCCGTGCCGTACATATAGAGCTGTCGTACACATAGATCTGCCGTACCGTACATATAGAGCTGCTGTACACATAGATATGCCGTGTCGTACACATAGATCTGCCGTGCCGTACATATAGAGCTGTCGTACACATAGATCTGCCGTACCGTACATATAGAGCTGCTGTACACATAGATATGCCGTGTCGTACACATAGATCTGCCGTGCCGTACATATAGAGCTGTCGGACACATATATATGCCGTGCCGTACATATAGATCTATCTGAACATGTGTGTTTTACGTTTATTTATCGTCGCTACCGGTTGCCCATATGAGTGACGCCTCCTAAGAGATTAGTCATTTTAGATATTTGGACGATAGTGCAATTATACAGAGAGAGATCCATTCCAGAGTCTCATCTGGTTCTTTTACGCTTTTACATGCACGGTGGAAAGCGCCAACACGAGACCTCGGCTTAAAGTCCCATCTGAAAGGCTGCTAATTTTATTAGTGTCAAACGGCGGCTCGAACCTGCGATCCCTGAATTACCAGTCCAACGTGTTAACCACTGGACTACCGATCCATCTGAACAGTTTTGGGCTATATCTTAAAATATATAACGTGCCGGTAGCACCGCCAAAAGCTCACGTCAACAACGTTTCAAATGAAGATAATCAATTTCAAATCACTACAGAATGTAATTTCCTCTTAGTTGGTATTATCTTTTTCCAAATGTTTGTCGCAGAATATGAGTAATCCAACTAATAAACAAGCGTCGTATACGACGTTTGTTGACATGACATGTTCAACACCCATGCGTAATTCAACGCGTGTATTCTGAATAGCACGATTTATTGGCACATATTTACCGTTATATCTCATATTTATGCCTGTGGATATTACTTTTAGACTAATCTGATTGAAACTCTAAATGCGTTTAGTATAGGACACCGATAATAAACAAAAGTCAATTCAGGAACGTGGCTGACCGTTATATGAACTCCTACTTTTACTCTTGTGAGTTTGAAGACCACAACACACTGTATATTGATTGAGTGTTTTTACTAATTTATACTGCATAAATGCAATGTTTCTTTTGCAATTCACGTTCTCTTTAATTAAATGTTTTGATTTTTTGTTTGTTTGAAAACCCAGGCTTGCACATTTTACTTTTGTCCGTCTGGTCAGTGGCAAGTGAATATCTATGTTTTAGTTGATATAAATGGTAACAAAAATGACATTTTCAAGATAATTTCTGATTATAGTTTCAAATCCCGTTACTGAAACTTGACAGCCTCAGTGGGACTATGCATCGGTCTGAAAATTATTTAATCTAATATCGACATCGCGCGGACAATTTCAAACATGTGTTTTCAAAGAAACACACATTCTGTGAGTTACAGAAGTCTCCGCGCAGCGTGTTGCGGATGTGACGTCAGTTACATTAGTTGCGTACGTTGTTGTCAAAGACGGCGTGACAACATAGTCGGAGGGTGCCGATTTTGCACTTCATTTGTCGAAAATGCGACTTCACATACACCATATGCAACATGTAAGTAGGACTGTAGGAGCAAGTCTTACCAATATACGGGTAAATATTATTTGGGTACATGCATGCTTGATAACGTTGCAATTTCAGTTCAATGTGTAGGTTTGTGCGAGAGAGAGAGAGAGAGAGAGAGAGAGAGAGAGAGAGAGAGAGAGAGAGAGAGAGAGAGAGAGAGAGAGAGAGAGAGTGATTTAAACATTGTTCCTGGAAAGAGGCTGACTGGTCAAGTTCTATCAATTAGGATGCCGGCCCAATCTCTTTCGATACATTTGTATCCCATACAGGGCAATTTCAGTTAAATATGTGCATGCGAGAGAGGGAGGGAGAGAGAGCGTCATTTAAACATTGTTCCTGGAAAGAGGCTGAATGGTCAAGTTCTATCCAGAATGCCGGCCCAATCTCTTTCGATACATTTGTATCCAATACAGGGCAATTAAGGGATATTCTTGAGTTGTGCAATTGATTGAAAGTGCTGCACTTTACCGGTACGTACAATTATTGCAGATAAATGTACGCGAAGCACAGCCCTAAAACTAACCCTAACCATAACAATAGCCCCTACACTTACCCTAACAATAACCTATACCCTATCTCTAATCTTAATACTAATCATATCCCTTACCCTAACAATAACCCCGGTACCCTTACTCTAGCAATATCGCTAACCTTAAACTTAATCCTAATCCTAAACTCTAAACATGTCGCGTGCCGGTAAAGTGCATTCTATCCGAAAGGGAAATCCAAAACCTGGCTACAGTGAGTTGGTGGTACCCAATGATACCCCTGCCTTCGAGCAGATAATGCTATGTACCAGTAACAAATGTGCTGGTACATAGGGGGACCAGGAACCATGGTTATTGTGGGCGTCTGTCCCCTGTATGTGATTAGTTTACACAATATAGTATGCGTTATATACATTGCATATAATACACGTATCAATTTACAGAAATGGAATTAGAATACAAGACAGTCTGGCAGTTTGCTCACAAAATGGATTTTGTCCAGAAATAAGGTTTCAAACATGTCGCATCTGAAGCGAACGCGTTACCACTGCGCTATTGCAACTTTCAAACATGGATTGACACACTGCCTAGTCCTAAAACCCGTTAGTCCACATTGGGGACAATTATCTGTCCTCACATCACACTCTCTCCAACATAACAATATAAACAGTCGACAGTCCTGAAGTAAATGAAAGTTAAACTCTCTTTGTGTGTTTCGACATATATCTGTCCTCACCTCTCTCTCTCTCTCTCTCTCTCTCTCTCTTCTCTCTCTCTCTCTCTCTCTCTCTCTTCTCTCTCTCTCTCTCTCTCTCTCTCCAACATAACAATATAGACAGTCGACTGTTTTGAAGTAAATGAGAGTTAAACTCTCTTTGGGTGTTGGGACATTTATCTGTCCCCACATGAGAGAGAGAGAGAAAGAGAAAGAGAGAGAGAGAGTGAGAGAGAGAGAGAGAGAGAGAGAGAGAGAGAGAGAGAGAGAGAGAGAGAGAGAGAGAGAGGAGAGAGAGGGGTGAGAGATAGGAGAGTGAGAGAGAGAGGTGAGAGAGAGAGATAGGAGAGTGGGAGAGGAAGGAAGTGAGAGAGATAGATAGAGAGAGTGATGGAGAGAGATAGAGGGAGATATAGAGGGAGAGTGAGAGAGGGAGGAAGTGAGAGGGAGAGAGATAGGGACAGAGAGAGAGAGAGAGAGAGAGAGACAGAGAAAAGATAGAATTGTCTCACCACTCAGAGGTCTTAACCCAATGTACAATACAGTAAGCAGTCAGCAGTACGCTGAATACACCGACGATAGATCCTACGATGAGTATATCTGAAATATAGAAATACATCATTAGTTACAATACATAATACTAGTAATAATGTAATACAGTAATGCAACATGAAATATAGACATACAACTCGCGAGCCCACGTAGCAAGACATATAGAAATACAACACATGCGTTGCAGCACGTAGCAAGACATATAGAAATACAACACATGCGTTGCAGCACGTAGACATATAGAAATACAACACATGAGCAGCAGCACGTAGCAAGACATATATAAATACAACACATGCGTTGCAGCACGTAGCAAGACATATAGAAATACAACACATGCGTTGCAGCACGTAGCAAGAAATATAGAAATACAACACATGCGTTGCATCACGTAGCAAGAAATATAGAAATACAACACATGCGTTGCAGCACGTAGCAAGAAATATAGAAATACAACACATGCGTTGCAACACGTAGCAAGACATATAGAAATACAACACATGCGCAGCAGCACGTAGCAATACATATAGAAATATAACACATGCACAGCAGCACGTAGCAAGACATATAGAAATACAACACATGCGTTGCATCACGTAGCAAGAAATACAGAAATATAACACATGCGCTGCAGCACGTAGCAAGACATATAGAAATACAACACATGCGTTGCAGCACGTAGCAAGAAATACAGAAATATAACACATGCGCAGCAGCACGTAGCAAGACATATAGAAATACAACACATGAGCAGCAGCACGTAGCAAGACATATATAAATATAACACATGCGCAGCAGCACGTAGCAAGACATATAGAAATAAAACACATGCGCAGCAGCACGTAGCAAGAAATACAGAAATATAACACATGCGCTGCAGCACGTAGCAAGACATATAGAAATATAACACATGCGCAGCAGCACGTAGCAAGAAATAATACAGAAATATAACACATGCGCAGCAGCACGTAGCAAGAAATACAGAAATATAACACATGCGCGCAGCATGTAGCAATAAATACAGAAATATAACACATGAACTGCAGCACGTAGCAAGAAATACAGACATATAACACATGAACTGCAGCACGTAGCAAGACATATAGAAATACAACACATGCGCATCAGCACGTAGCAAGACATATAGCAATACAACACATGCGCAGCAGCACGTAGCAAGACATATAGAAATATAACACATGCGCGCAGCACGTAGCAATAAATACAGAAATATAACACATGAACTGCAGCACGTAGCAAGAAATACAGACATATAACACATGAACTGCAGCACGTAGCAAGACATATAGCAATACGACACATGCGCAGCAGCACGTAGCAAGACATATAGCAATACAACACATGCGCTGCAGCACATAGCAAGACATATAGAAATATAACACATGCGCAGCAGCACGTAGCAAGACATATAGAAATACAACACATGCGCAGCAGCACGTAGCAAGACATATAGAAATACAACACATGCGCTGCAGCACATAGCAAGACATATAGAAATATAACACATGCGCAGCAGCACGTAGCAAGACATATAGAAATACAACACATGCGCTGCAGCACATAGCAAGACATATAGAAATATAACACATGCGCAGCAGCACGTAGCAAGACATATAGAAATATAACACATGCGCAGCAGCACGTAGCAAGACATATAGAAATATAACACATGCACAGCAGCACGTAGCAAGACATATATAAATACAACACATGCGCAGCAGCACGTAGCAAGACATATAGAAATATAACACATGCACAGCAGCACGTAGCAAGACATATAGAAATACAACACATGAGCAGCAGCACGTAGCAAGACATATATAAATATAACACATGCGCAGCAGCACGTAGCAAGACATATAGAAATAAAACACATGCGCAGCAGCACGTAGCAAGAAATACAGAAATATAACACATGCGCTGCAGCACGTAGCAAGACATATATAAATATAACACAT
Organism: Archivesica marissinica; assembly: GCA_014843695.1. NCBI lineage: Eukaryota > Metazoa > Mollusca > Bivalvia > Venerida > Vesicomyidae > Archivesica > Archivesica marissinica. The sequence continues at coordinate 20,552,326 of CM026387.1, forward strand.
GCGCAGCAGCACGTAGCAAGAAATAATACAGAAATATAACACATGCGCAGCAGCACGTAGCAAGAAATACAGAAATATAACACATGCGCGCAGCATGTAGCAATAAATACAGAAATATAACACATGAACTGCAGCACGTAGCAAGAAATACAGACATATAACACATGAACTGCAGCACGTAGCAAGACATATAGAAATACAACACATGCGCATCAGCACGTAGCAAGACATATAGCAATACAACACATGCGCAGCAGCACGTAGCAAGACATATAGAAATATAACACATGCGCGCAGCACGTAGCAATAAATACAGAAATATAACACATGAACTGCAGCACGTAGCAAGAAATACAGACATATAACACATGAACTGCAGCACGTAGCAAGACATATAGCAATACGACACATGCGCAGCAGCACGTAGCAAGACATATAGCAATACAACACATGCGCTGCAGCACATAGCAAGACATATAGAAATATAACACATGCGCAGCAGCACGTAGCAAGACATATAGAAATACAACACATGCGCAGCAGCACGTAGCAAGACATATAGAAATACAACACATGCGCTGCAGCACATAGCAAGACATATAGAAATATAACACATGCGCAGCAGCACGTAGCAAGACATATAGAAATACAACACATGCGCTGCAGCACATAGCAAGACATATAGAAATATAACACATGCGCAGCAGCACGTAGCAAGACATATAGAAATATAACACATGCACAGCAGCACGTAGCAAGACATATATAAATACAACACATGCGCAGCAGCACGTAGCAAGACATATAGAAATATAACACATGCACAGCAGCACGTAGCAAGACATATAGAAATACAACACATGCGCTGCAGCACATAGCAAGACATATAGAAATATAACACATGCGCAGCAGCACGTAGCAAGACATATAGAAATATAACACATGCGCAGCAGCACGTAGCAAGACATATATAAATATAACACATGCACAGCAGCACGTAGCAAGACATATATAAATACAACACATGCGCAGCAGCACGTAGCAAGACATATAGAAATATAACACATGCACAGCAGCACGTAGCAAGACATATAGAAATACAACACATGCGCAGCAGCACGTAGCAAGACATATAGAAATACAACACATGAGCAGCAGCACGTAGCAAGACATATAGAAATACAACACATGAGCAGCAGCACCAATACAGAAGTACAATACAGGTGCTGTAACGCGTAGAAAAATATGCATCAATTCTATGCGATCTGTAGCACGTAATTCAACTAATTAAGATGATTTATGCAAATGTATTTGAGGTTGATTGCGAATATAAGTGTTTACTACATTAGATTGATCGATCTCGAGATATCATTTCTGATGTAATCCATCGCCATGAGGGACAGAGAGAGAGAGAGAGAGAGAGAGAGAGAGAGAGAGAGAGGGAGGCAACGCGGATTAAAAAAACTGCTCACATACAATATACAGCTTTACCCAAGTGCTCACATACAATATACAGCTTTACCCAAGTGCTCACATACAATATACAGCTTTACCCAAGTGCTCACATACAATATACAGCTTTACCCAAGTGCTCACATACAATATACAGCTTTACCCAAGTGCTCATATACAATATACAGCTATACCAAAGTGCTCACATACAATATATAGCTTTACCCAAGTGATCACATACAATATACAGCTTTACCCAAGTGCTCATATACAATATACAGCTTTACCCAAGTGCTCACATACAATATATAGCTTTACCCAAGTGCTCACATACAATATATAGCTTTACCCAAGTGCTCATATACAATATACAGCTTTACCCAAGTGCTCACATACAATATATAGCTTTACCCAAGTACTCACATACAATATACAGCTTTACCCAAGTGCTCACATACAATATATAGCTTTACCCAAGTACTCACATACAATATACAGCTTTACCCAAGTGCTCACATACAATATACTTATGTAATACAGATGTATTACAATAAGTGGATAGCTTTATTGTTGTAATACATGGATGTTGTTAGATATATAATACAGATGTATTACAATAAGTGGATAGCTTTATTGTTGTAATACATGGGTGTTGTTATAATACAGATGTAGTACAATAAGTGGATAGCTTTATTGTTGTAATACATGGATGTTGTTAGATATATAATACAGATGTATTACAATAAGTGGATAGCTTTATTGTTGTAATACATGGGTGTTGTTATAATACAGATGTATTACAATAAGTGGATAGCTGTAATAAAATCTTGTATAACAAGATATGGATAATGGCTGTTTGTTGTATCAGATATCTGAGGAAGTCTGAAGTAGTTAGTTTACATTATCTAGCTGTACTAGTTCGTCCAGTACATATTCTCAAGTGTTACCCATTGCTTTGTGTTGTTGCATGAATATATATGGTTCCGGCGTCTGTATACGGAGCGGGAAGTCGAAGTTTCGAACCTCATCAGGGGTTCATTCTGACATGGCCGTTGGTGAGCCTCCAGTTACTTAAATAATGGCTACCGATTACTTATCAGCCTGGCGTCTGACCTTCAATGATAGGGTTCGGGATGTCCATAAGTGGTGTTTCATAAGTCAGAAATGGTTGGCTCTTTCAATAGGAGTGACACTATAATAAACAAACACTTTTAAGCTTAAACGTTATTTATTTTACAACGATTGCGAAGCAAGTTTTAACAACTTATATTAATCACTCTCGTTGGCGCGGATGAAAGCGTATATGTGGTCATTCGTGTGGGAGTAAACCGGAGTACCCGAAGAAAACCCACCTGATGATCTGGCGACCACGGTGCCATCTCACACACACACTATATCTACCTTACATTGTTAGTGTCCTATGTTTTCATATACTTTACCTCATTCTTCAGTAGTGTATGGAACGACAACGGTGCCATCTCACACACACACTCTATATCTACCTTACATTGTTAGTGTCCTATGTTTTCATATACTTTACCTCATTCTTCAGTAGTGTATGGAACGACAACGGTGCCATCTCACACAAACACTATATCTACCTTACATTGTTAGTGTCACATGTCTTCATATACTTTACCTCATTCTTCAGTAGTGTATGGAACGACAACGGTGCCATCTCACACAAACACTATATCTACCTTACATTGTTAGTGTCACATGTCTTCATATACTTTACCTCTTTCTTCATCAGTGTATGGGGCTTCTTCTATTTCGATGTCTAAACAAAGGGAAAACAAAGACATGTAGCTTCACACCAATGCTCACTATAACACTGCATTGATTAGGTTTTTAGACAACATTTTCTCAGGGTACAGAAAGTAAGTGTGAATTACAGTCTTCATCCGTTATGTCGAATTCCATCGGACCGAACAAAATACTTCGACATAACCGAGCGAAGTTTGACGTATCGAAATTCGATATAAGCAGAGCCAATATGTATAATGGTAGTGTCTGAAACGGGATTTGATCCGACTTCGAGATAACCGGATAATTCGACGTAACCGAATTTGACATATCGGGTGTAGACTGTACAATGTAATCTAACTAAATGTACATAAACGTGTTCTTATTTTAAAATAACACCTGCTTTGTCAGAAACAATAGTAGTTATTATAACTTGAACAGCATTATTATGATTTGGAAACGTATACTATTTCCAACAGAAAACAATGTCGACAAGTATTACATTTAAAGTTATTTAATTAGCCAAACATGTCGGTAAAGAGGAACTAGCAACAGCATAGCAAACCGGTATTAACTCACAAGGCATTGTCGCAGTTGTAGACGTTGACATTGTCGGTGTGGACGAAGGCTGTGTAGTTGTGGATTCTGGTTGTGTAGTTGAGGACACTGGCCATGTGGTTGCGGACGAAGGCTGTGTAGTTGCGGACTCTGGTTGTGTAGTTGTGAGTGTAGCTAACTGCGTGGGTGTGCACGTGACTGTTGTAAGTGGGGAACCTATGCAAGAATGACATGTTAATAATAAGAAACGGAGTATCATACGACAGCTCTATATAAATGCTATACAAGAAATAAATTGATAACAGGCGGATCTGTAGTAGAGTGGTTAACATGTTGGAATCGTAATCCAGGGATCACAGGTTCGATCCCCCCTCTGACCATAATAAAGTTAACAGTATTTCAGATGAGACTTTAAACCGAGGTCTCATGTCGGTGCTTTACAGCGTGCACGTAAAAGAACCAGAGGAGACTCATTGCACCATCCTCCAACAATCTAAAATGACTTCGCTTCGCTCCTATGGGCATCTGTTAGCGACAATAAATAAACGCAAAGCACACACAAATTAATGTAAAACAGTAAAGGGCGCAGTCAATATATGTATATGTACACGTAACACCCATGCAATAGTACTTGTAAATGTAGAAACAATATTGTTTATTTGATTTTCATAAGTAACAACATTTTAGAACTATATATATACGAAATAACATCAATGAGCATATATTTATTTAGCACAACAGCATGGCCAGTCATGCAAAAAAGTACACCCCATGGGATCTTTTTAGCATAAAGAGTTTTATTCTCTTTTTCAAGATATATATTAGCTACGTAATAACGTCTTTATTACTTTGATATGAATTTGAACATTTAATAAACTAAATCATAATCTCCTTTTTCCATTTATCAGGAATAAGTCACAATTACTGAATTAGATACACGAACACGATTGAAATATTACCACGAAACTACAAACAACTGTTATCTGTCAAATTTGACACGCTGGTACGCTACAGGAAGTAAACAAACTAGCATTGAGTGCGCATGCGTTACTTAAAAGGAACTAGTTTTGAAACAGCTTTTTCTGGTTTAATACGAGCTCGTGACCGTATCAAATCAGCAAAATTATATCAAACAGGAAAACGCAGCGTATCAACCTGGGTGATAGACGGTGTTGTGGTAGGCAAATAACGCACACAATAGGCTAAAAGTCATATCTAAGTAATACAAACTATATTTAACTCTCTCTCTCTCGCTCTCTATCATATTGTTATTGTAATCCACCATCAAATACACATGATATATATCAAGATATTACACAATATATATGGAATGTCTAGGTTGAATGTAAAGTATATGAAAATATTATTAGTTGATACTACATGCCACAGGTATACAATTTCTCTACATCGCGAATTCATGATCCGGTAGATGTATTTCGGGCATGCAACATATATATACAGTCAAATCTGTCTTAAGCAGCCAGCCAAGGAAATCACAGAGAGTGGCATCTTAGCACAGGTGGCTGCTTAATAGAGGTCAAATGTATAATAAAACAAACATATTGGGAATCTGGAAACTGGCTGCTTAATACAGGTTGGCTGCTTAATGGAGGTGACCACTAACACAGGTTTTACTGTATATAATTAAGTTACATTGCTGCGTTTCAACGCATGCCCACAGAAGCTTGACTATTCGTTTTTGTTCGGCGAACAGAATGAATGTACATGACAAACTGGACCCTACAGTAACGTCACGATGAGATATAGAAATGTCAATTTGTCACCCCTCTGTTATTTAGCAGATGCTTGAATTTCAGGTGTGAAAAGGCCCGAAAGTTGCACCCAGCTGGAGCCCTTACGATTGTGCCCTTAGGCAACCCACCTAAATTTAACATTTCCTCTTCTCTCTCCATCGTGGCGATGGATTTCATCACGAACGAGGTCTCGAGAGCGATTAATATAATGTTGTAAAACCTAAATTAATTTATTTTCTTACCGTTCAAACAAAACAGTCCAAATACAATTGCTGCTATAAAACGGAACATTCTCATTTTGCTAGTTTCCAGACGCGATCTTCTGTTAATCTGTTAAAACAACTTCGAATGATCGAAACACGTTATGTAGTCACGCTTTAAGATGACTGTCCTATGGTAGACACACATACATAATACGGCATAGAGTCTTCTACGTGATCACGAGTTTCGACACCGAAACATATCTTTATTCGAAACTGTCCATCTATATTATGGTTTAAGCTTTCGAAATCACATATACGATTGGATGACAATGCAGAATGGAGAACATGAGAGCAGTATAAGTATTACTAGTGAAACTGTACCTCGGCCGAGCCTGTCGTGTATACATGTATACCATATTTTGTAGAAAATGAGCTGCAAACACGATATTTTTTGTAAGATAATTCTGTCCGATACTAGTCGTGGACGTCCGTGACGTGACACAAGCGTGACGTGACACAAGCGTGACAAGTGTGACGTTTTGCTGCAAGGACTGAGATAAGGAGAGTTCGTGCATCTCTTGAAATCAGTCTAAAAAGCACAATGACCTGTATATGTCTCAGACCGCCGGCGAGCACCAATGGTGCGGGGGTCGAGATCGACACAGAAATAGGAAACTCTCTCTATATATCTACTGCTGTCCGATTAGCGTAGTGGTTAGCGCGCTTGCTTCTCGCTCATCCTCGGACCGGGAAGTATGTGAGATGGTACGGTGGTCACCAGATCGGACATGTGGGTTTTCACCGGGTACTCCGGTTTTCTCCCACACGAATAACCACATTTACGCTTACGAAAGTGATTAATATATAACAGGATATTTTATAAAAACGGATTTTCCACCCAATTCCGTTTTTTAGGACACATAAGTTGTTAAAACTTGTTTCGCAATCATTGCAAAATAAATAAAGTTTAAACTTTACTGCGTAGATCCTCATTGCCAGAACCCGCCTAGCCTTTCCTGAAGGTTATATATATATTTATTCTATGCTAATTGATGTAATACAGTGTTCTATCAGTGAGATATAATCCATATCTCACTGCATATCAGTCACTGTATTTTGCCGGACTACTTTATTTATTATCTCCCTTCCCAATACACTATTCTTGCACCGTTTCACACGTGTCATTTAATTTTCACCGTTTACCTGGCTTCAATGAAACTATTTACCTGTATTATTGTTTTTGTTATGAAACAAATCAAAAGCGAAATACAACTGACAATGTATCGAATTTTGTCACTGCAAATTGTAACAATAAATGTTTTCATGTATTGTTCCTCGATTCAACTTTAAATTCAAGATGGCGGCATATTTGTGTATCGACTCACGACGTATAGTCGTCAATGTATTCATCCGCGCAAAAACACGACGGCCAGCTATTTTAATTTCTTCATGTTGTGTCTGTTTTTCACCAATTAGCATAAAATAAAATTTGTTTGTTTTGAGTGAATATGGAATATATCTCACCTCGAAGTGAGACAATTTTCATATGTTCTCACTTCTCAGTGAGATATATTCCATATTCACTCAAAAACAAACAAATATCCTCTATATATATAAATATTCCTACATAATATGGATTATACTAAAACCATGTAATTATAATGGCTTCTTGTTGATGTTTTGTAAAAATGGCCGATATATCATAGCATGCAGTGATTGGTTGGTACAAGAGCGCGTGATTAAATATGGCCATGTGTTAGGTCAAAAGTACGTGTCAACTAATTCAAGTGGTCCAAGGGAAATAACTAAAACTATAATACACTGTATTACATATACTACGTTACAAGCTAACCGATGGTGCTACAACGTTTGTCTTACTTGTTCAAATAGGGGGAAGATGACAAGCCAATATATGTGATCACAGGCTTTTATATTTATTAACAATACTTGCACCCAATGACATATATACCGGCCCATAATTGCACCCTATGACATATATACTGGCCCATAATTGTTGATAATTCCAAGATGGCCGACACATTATTTTACTAATGTGAACACTATTTGGTGGAAGTCGTGATAGCGCAGTGGTAGAGCGTTCGCTTCAGGTGCGAAAGGCCCCAAGTTCGAGCCTCGCTGGAGCCGTTACGATTGTGCCCGTAGGATTCCAAATTGCCTCTTCTCTCTCCCTCGTGGCGATGGATTCCATTTGGAATGAGGTCTCGAGATTGATTTATATAAGGTGTAAGAACTTGTTTCGCAATCGAGCTAAAATAAATTTGTATACGCTAATAGTTTAGGTCCCCTGATCGTGGCATGGGACGGGGTCTTTGAATCGAACATGGACGGCGGCAATAACAATAATGTTGGAATAGTGAGTTCCATAGTGAGTCGAAAATTGGCAAACATTTCAGTGCGAATGTGGAATTAAATTAAATGAAATTAAACATTTTCAATTGCGCATTTGCTCTAAAATGTTTGTTGACTTTCAATGTCATTTGTGGAAACGAGCACATACATTTCAATTTTATTATCTGCAAGAAAAAACTATATATCTTATTTGCATGCAATAAACTAGTTGATATAATGTTCTGTTTTAATTTTATTTATTTGACTATTATTTATAACATCATATTTGAGTGAAAATCCAATATTCCAACTTTGTCCTGATTCCTAAAATGCGCACGGATGTTTCCAGAATCGCGCAGAATCACCCTGCCGTTTTAAGAATTCTTAAACTGAGCCACAGTATTGGAATTCCTAAAACGGGCAGCGCGATTCTGGAATGGTCCGTATTCCAACAATGCGCAGAACATACGAGGGGGGTTCAAGAAGTTCGCGGAAAGTGCGTATAACTTGTTTAACAATACAGTTTTATTCATTACATTTAATACAGATATACATACATCTCTTTTCAATTTGTAGGAAAGATTTCACCATAGTATCATTAAAAATGAAGAAGTTTACCATAGTTTTAGTAATGCCTACAAAGCGTGACCAGATCAACGTCAAAATACGAGTAATTAATTAACGTCACGTCATTCTCAAATTTCCTTACTTCAATGTCACATCTTCTCAAAATACTCGCCCTTGTACCGCAAACATTTCTCCCATCTATGCACCCATGTTAGAAATGATCTTCTGAAACATCCCTCGTATACATGTATAACCTATTGCTCTTAATCGGCTTTCTTAAAATCATTATGGGAGGACACTCTCCTTAAATCTTCTTAAAATCATTATGGGAGAACAATCTCCTTAAATCTTCTTAAAATCATTATGGGAGGACACACTCCTTAAATCTTCTTAAAATCATTATGGGAGGGCAATCTCCTTAATTCTTCTTAAAATCAGTATGGGAGGGCAAACTCCTTAAATCTTCATAAATTCATTATGGGACGACGATCTCCTTAAATCTTCTTAAAATCAGTATGGGATGCGTATCTACTTAAATCTTCTTAAACTCATGAGAGGACATTGGAGGGTTCCAATGTTGCATTAACTTGTGTCCAACCAGTTTGCCTTTTGATATGCATATTCTGTTCTTGTTATGATTTGAATTTGTGTACGCATATATGTCAAAGGGCAATACAATATGGTTAAATCAAGTTTGATCACTCACATTCGAACTCAGTGTACGTGTCTCAGTAATGAAATAAACACACGTAGCAATTCACAGTTTAGCTAAAAGTAAAACACTGTCGTGACGTCATACCTTTGTACTTGCAGTCCATTATTATTGACTGGTGTCAAACAGTCAGAGTATTATATTAAATACTAAGCGTAAATGCAGAAATTACAACTTTTAATTAGTAGGATCTTGTTATATAAGTGTGTGTTTTAAGTAAGATATACTCCTCAAACGGATCCAATATGTCAAATACTGTCTTCGGCGCAACGCGGCTCCAGAGGCCAATATTTTACATATTGGATCATTTTCGGCTTATATCCTATACACATAGTGACAGGGTGTCTAGGTATCTACACGAACACAGTTAATCGAAAGGAACAGTATGAACAATGCACTGCATGACATGTTCGAGTTCACTATTATAGCTGAGCCATGGTAAGCTTGATCTGTTCATGCGTTTACTATGGAAAAGAAAGACGGTTCTAAAATGTTCTGAGTAGATCTTAGAGCATTAATTATAAATGTTATATAACCGAACTCATAACCCATGTATTTGAAGGATGCTATTCTTGTACATTGTGGCAATGCTAATAATATTTGTTTGGCTTCGGTTCACTCGGCCGTGTGTCAACATTATTTAAATAACCTTTTTTTTTGTAATTTCAGCAAAACAAGTTTGCCCATTTATTGGTCCCCGTTAAATAACATTTGCTATATTATATTTTATGTTCTAAATACACAAGTCACAACAATAAGCAAGTTCATTACCTTACTTCCAATGTGTAGAAGCTCAGACTGGGCTTAGAACATGGCTTAGCTTAGATTGTATACGAAATTATTTGAACAATTATGAAATGTTGCATTGTGATAGATTTTCCAACCAATAATTTGATTTATTTATAAAATAATTTGCCTCAAGATGTTTCATAGGACATGTGTATACGATGTAGAGTTGAAGGAAATACACTAGATATAATTCAATCTAAGCATATATACTGTAAATGAGGCATTTTCTTCTTGTAAATGCGGTGTAAAACAAGGCGAAATATTGTCACCTGTCGTATTTAGTACGTATTTGAATGAGTTAGATTTTGATTTGATTTGGTGGTACGAACAGATTAGGTCCTATGGCGATTCTACAGCTAGTATTGGTGGAGGAAGACCCAGCTAGGGTGCACCTCCTGGCAGGATTTCAGACACAGACGTGCACCCGGGTAGAACCTCAGATCTTCCGCAAACCAACTTCCTTATATGACGGAATTCGGCTCCCCCTAGTGGGATTAGAACCTCTAGAGGGGATTGACAAATATTTCCAAGTCAATGACTCTGTTCGGAGATGGGTACCTTCGCCCAAAAATGATGTAGAGTTACCATATGGCCTAAGCTGTTTGTGCGAAACCCAAAACAAAAAAATACAAACCATGCAAGCAAACGAATATGTACATATACATTGTTATTTGCACCTTTAAGATTTCATAACTAAGAAGAGGATACAATACTTGGCGTGTTGGTTTCACAGTGACGTTGCTGCGTGACAGCGCTTGTCATTCTGCGTAGAACAAAGACGAATGCACAGATCATGTGGTATTTGTTTAATATGCAGACTGTATCATAGTTTCGTTGTAAGGCAATACGTTTATAATGTCTCGTTCTGTGTGTTGTGCAATGCTATGTTACAACGGGGTCAGCTACACTCAGGGGGCTTATATTGTTCAACATGTTACCTGTCCTAGTGCAGATAATTCCACTTGACACCAGGATGCTATTTTGCTAAGCTTTCACATTGTTTGATCTAAGGAATATCATACAGGAGTCCACATAGAGGTATAATGCAATTATATCAGCGTGCCGGAAACACATGTATATTATCACGAGGTCATGATGTAGACAAATTGTATACCCTCACAGCTAAAATGAATTACTGTCATTTGAGATTACTTTATATTCAACTTGAACATTCAGCTCAACTTTCATCTTAGGTAGCTATTTAGTTTATACAAATATAAATTAGCTCGATGACGAAACAAGTTCGTGCAACTTATATTAATCACGCTCTAGTCCCCATTCCTGATGGAATCGATCGCAACGAGGGAGAGAGAAGGGTCACAATGGAATTTAAATGCCTTGACTGATTAACAACAACCACAGTAAGTCCCGACCCTACCAGTCACCAGTCACCTTGCACTTGACATTTGACCAAACATAGTACGATTTCAGAAATTATTTGGGATGAGTATTTGGTCGGGAAGGTATTCGAATATTCGATATAATTCTATCAACAATTCAACCTGTTATAAAAAATGCCAAAATGAACATACTTTCTGTTACCGCGTGATATTCTTCCTGTAAGGCCATGCATGACTACTCAATCAGTTCAAATAATCGTTAGGACGTGAAAGGCAAACGTCGAGCTCAGGATACCCGTAAAGCGCATACTTAAATGAACAAGCAAACATTATTACCGAACATAGAAGCTTCGAAACAAATACGTATAGTATGCGTAATTCATAACATCATTGTAACAGTATAGCATGTGCTAAATGACATGCTTCCGTTGTACATGTACATACATGTTCGTGTCACAGCATTTCTAACATTCTTACAGCTATTTATGTTATTTTAGACTTTGCAAAGGCGTTTGATAATATGACGTATGTCGTAACGTCTTTGGTCTCAACTAGATTTCTACGGAGTTCAGAATTACAGTCGTAGTCAGAAAGTAATGGTAGATGGAACATGATCATCGTCTGCAAACTTAGCATAGGGAGCAGTACTCGGACCATGCCTATTTTGATTGTACATAAACGATATAGTCGACAACGTTAACCTTACTATCAGGTATTTCGACTGTGTCAGTTACCATCAAAAAATGTCACCACAGTACCATATCATCCTACAGGGAGACATAGACAATGTGGTTTGTCTAAAACTCATCATGTACTAAGATCTGCTCCAATTAATCTTAGATGGCTTTCATGCAACTTCCTATGGCATAACAACATAACAAAACAGCGAAAGGGGCATTCATACTGATGTAATTCAAAAGTGATAGCTTGTATTGTGTATACATAGGGCATATAACCCGAAAAAGATCCATTTGTGCCAATATTATACATATTGGATCCGTTTTTGAGGCTTATATCGTACTTAACACACACTTCTCTCTCCCTCGTGGCGATGGATTCCATTAGGAATGAGGTCTCGAGAGTGATTAATATAAGTTGTAAGAACTTGTTTCGCAATCGAGCTAAAATAAATTTGTATAAACTGAGCAATAAACACACATTGACAGAGAAACAAAGAAACGCTGATGTGTATGATATGTAGCTTTGTATAACGATACAATCCTCTCCAGTCAGACAGTGTTAGACAGTGGTTATTTTATTGTGCAGCGAAAACAGTTCACTCCTCGACTATTTACTCTCGTCAGTACGTGTCTCTACAGACGTTGACGGGTAACTCTACATACGTTAACGGGTAACTCTACAGACGTTAACGGGTAACTCTACAGACGTTGACGGGTAACTCTACATACATTGACGGGTAACTCTAGAGACGCTGACGGGTAACTCTACAGACGTTAACGGGTAACTCTACAGACGTTGACGGGTAACTCTACATACATTGACGGGTAACTCTAGAGACGCTGACGGGTAACTCTACATACGTTGATGGGTAACTATGCAGACAGAAGTTGACGGGTAACTCTACATACGTTGACGGGTAGCTCTACAGAAGTTGACGGGTAACTCTACATACGTTGACGGGTAACTCTAGAGACGTTGACGGGTAACTCTACATACGTTGACGGGTAACTCTAGAGACGTTGACTGGTAACTCTAGAGACGTTGACTGGTAACTCTAGAGACGTTGACTGGTAACTCTAGAGACGTTGACGGGTAACTCTAGAGACGTTGATGGGTAACTCTACAGACAGAAGTTGACGGGTAACTCTAGAGACGTTGATTGGTAACTCTACATACGTTGATGGGTAACTCTGCAGACAGAAGTTGACGGGTAACTCTAGAGACGTTGACTGGTAACTCTAGAGACGTTGACGGGTAACTCTAGAGACGTTGACTGGTACATCTAGAGACGTTGACTGGTAACTCTAGAGACGTTGACGGGTAACTCTAGAGACGTTGACGGGTAATATAAAGACGTTGACGGGTAACTCTACTTACGTTGATGGGTAACTCTACATACGTTGACGGGTAACTCTACAGACGTTGACGGGTAACCTCGTACAAGTAGTTGTAATATTGTTGCGAAACAAACTTATATTAATCACTCTCGTTGGCGCGGATGAAAGCGTACATTTGGTCATTCGTGTGGGAGGAAACCGGAGTACCCGAGAAAACCCACTCCGATCTGGTGACCACCGTACGTACCATCTCACATACTTTCCGGTCCGAGGATCGAACCAGGGTTGCATTGGCGAGTACCGAACGTGCTAACCACTGCGCTAATCGGACACTTTCATATTTAATACTACATATACAAATATTCATGTTCAAGATTGCCAAAATTCCCCGAAACTATTTCTAGATAAAGTCTATGAAATTGTGACAAATGCTAAATTAAATTTAGTCATAATTATTCCTGTTCAAATTGACTGTCAAATTTATAAAAAAATACATAATAAATAATATCATACAATTGTGTGTGCCACAAAACCAGTAGTTTATACAAATTTATTTTAGCTCGATTGCGAAACAAGTTATTTCAAACTTATATTAATCACTCTCGAGACCTCATTCCTGATGGAATCCATCGCCATGAAGGAGAGAAGAGGCAATGTGGAATTTAAATGCCTTGCCTAAGGGCACAATCGTAACGGCTCCAAAACCAGTATTACACACGTATTACAGGTAAGTAATCCTGCTTTTTAAAACATTTTAATGTACTTCATTAAAAACTATACTGACACCAAAAAGAAACAGTACACTTGCCTATTAGGTCAAATTTAAATCTTTTTAGAAAAAATATAGGCACATTTGGCCGTCGACGCGCTTAAATATTGGGTATATGTGTGAAGGATTATTTTCTTAACTCATGATAGTAAAATCCATAATTCTATAATGTGTAGCGAAAAAGTAACGCTCAATATAAAAGTGCACCGTTTCTTTTTGGTGTCAGCATATATAGTGTGACGTCCGTGGTCCAATGGTAGAGCGTCGGATTTGGAATCGAACGGTCCGGGTTCGATACTCAGTCAGGCCACGTATGTAGTGTCATTGAGCAAGGCACCTCACACACATTGCTTAGTACTGGTTAACCGCTATGGTCGGCTAAGCATGCCCAGGAAACATGTCTAGGTCCCCGCAAGGGGTTTGACATTAATGGAACATACATACATACATACATACATACATACATACATATAGACTTATTTCGACTAGGCTTTCTTCGTAAAGTCATAAAAACAATGACATTAATGTGCGTGCATGTGCAATACTTGTAGCACGTTATATCAACATTGCTGGCATATAAAAACCCCGCCACACTTGCATAAAGTGCATTATCATTTTGAACAGGAACAAAACTTTATGTATGTGTGTACAAGATACATGTTTTATTTCCCACTTCAGTAGGTTGCGTGTTTAAATGCCTGCTACGGAAGTATCCGGACTTGGTATTCCAGGGATCGCAGGTTCGATCCCTCGTCTGACACTAATAAAAATTAACAGTCTTTTAGATGAGACTTTAAACCGAGGTCTCGTGTCGGTGCTGTACGCCGTGCACGTAAACGAACCAGAGGAGACTCTGGAATGGGTCCCTGTCTGTATCATTGCACTATCCTCCAAACATCTAAAATGACTAATCTCTTCAGGAGGCGTCGCTCATGTGGGCAACCGGTAGCGACGATAAATAAACGTAAAACACACAAGTGTCCGGACTAATTACGCACAGCGTTCTGAGCTTCATGAGGAAATTAATCCGAGTTTGACCACCACTGGTTTATCTTGACTAGAATACCCCTCATCCACACACTTTGATATTTGGTTAATATCATTGTGCTCCCTTATTTTCAATTTCCTCTCTAATTCTGTGTTTATATCCAGAGACAGATTCGTCGTCTCTTCATTCAGACTTGGTGGAGGAAACTTCGGTAGGAACACGTCCACAAACACCTTTTTCTTCTTAGGTCCTCCACCAGAATCGTACCATGTCTTTTCCGATTCTATTACAACCGTTCCTTCTCCGACTGTAGCTTTTGGTCGTTTCGTTTTATTTTGTGTAAGTGTTGGGGACGAAGGTGGTGCCTTCCTTCCCGCTGTGTCTTGTTTGGTGTAATGTTTATCTAACACGGCACCCACAAACAGACAGTCTTCTTTACAAGAATCACACATATACTGATCTGACGATGCGTATGGTTTATTCTTAACATCTATTCTACTGAACAACTGTTCGGGGATTTTAATAGAACACCTATCGCACTCGGGCGAAGAGAAATTGTTCTTTTTTTGTATTTGTTTCCCAACTAGCCAGGCGTCCTTGTGACTCTTTGCTTCGCTAACATTACCATATCTATCAGACGTGTCACCTCTGTTCTTGTAAATACCGGCAATGATTTCTCGTTCACCTTTAGTTAGATTAGCTTTGTCTCGTACGAACATTCGTCCGGGATTCAAGTGTATGCCGTCTGCACACCAGTTCTTGTTTCCTCTGTTCAATTTATTTTTATGAGTAATGGCAATTTTCTGATATACACTTGGCATTGAAGTTTCTTCGGATTCTTCAGATGACCAGTCGAAAAAGCCGGCCATGCTGACTTGTGCTCGGGGTGCTGCCATCATTACACGTGAGCTGGCGGAATGTATCCGTTGAGATGGCGAAAATGCTTGACGTGTTGAGTAGGAAGTCGTAGGTCGTCTTGTTACCAATGGGCAGTAACTGAAACACACAAAGCATTGGTTAGTTGCATATAATGAGTGTGTGCGTGTACATGTTCATAACCTAATGGTCGGGTAACACAAATGATCGATTAGTGGCTTGATGTCTGGACAAATGGTTTCGGGTTTTAATTTTGCTACACCATAGACTTGAAATTATACATATCAATTACTTAGGCCATATCCAAGCAACCTTAAAGATGACACCCTGTCACTATCACTGGTGTATATATACTACAACATTTACAACATTTACATCTATTCAATATCAGGCTACAATACAAGATAACAACATGCCATAAAATGTAGCAACATATTATACAAGGGTGTGTACATATGGGGAAAGTGATTTTTCATAAAACGTAGTTGCATTTGTTAACTAACGTTGACATTGGAAATGAAACAATGATTAAAAATAAATACTTCGTTTATACGCTAATGAATCATTATTACTCCAGATTTGGAACATTTCCAACAAACATAGAACAACAGACTGTGACATGAACAGTTTATAGTTGACTGCTAAGAGTATAGCGCACGGGAAACCCGGTGTTTACCTGAGACATATAGGAATGTCATTGACTATTATATTATTTGATTAGATATACTATGGCCCAACGATAACATGTTATTTATAAGCATTACTATAAATAGGTTTGGAATAAGCCTATCCTCCAGAAATCTAAAATGACTAATATCTTCAGGAGGCGTCGCTCATATGGCGAGCGGTAGCGACGATAAATAAACGTAAAACACACAAATCAATACGTAGGGTGTAATAAATAATCCTGTGTCCCAAGTAATGCATACATAAATGATAATAAACTTTTTTTTACCGGTTATAATAATATTAGCCCGTGCTATCTTTTCCCCCGCGGGAATCACGTTATCGTTGGGGTATAGTAGTTAGGTAAATTTGTTGACAATAACATTATGTGTATCGTAATGTTCTTCAATAGGTCTAATATTAAAGTGAAGTCATCAGTCTGTGGCGCTTGTCAATGAGATATATTGTATGTGTCACGTGCAAAGCGGATACTATGATACACATAGTCATGTAATAAATAGTGGACTACGGATTCGGGAGTTATTTTGTTATATGTATTGCCGTGGATTTTAGATACGCCTAAAGTGATTCATTATGATATTGACACCAACAAGAAACCGTGCACTTGCCTTAGAGGTAAACTTTATATCCTTTTAGAAAACATATATACAAATTTGGTATCAAAATGTGCGAACTATTGGGTAAATTAGTGCAATGTGTGAAGGATTGGGTAAATTAGTGCAATGTGTGAAGGATTGGGTAAATTAGTGCAATGTGTGAAGGATTGGGTAAATTAGTGCAATGTGTGAAGGATTGGGTAAATTAGTGCAATGTGTGAAGGATTACCTTCTTTACTCATGATAGTAAAATCCATAATTTGTTAGTTTATACTAATTTATGTTAGCTCGATTGCGAAACAAGTTATTTCAACTTATATTAATCACTCTCGAGACCTCATTCCTGATGGAATCCATCACCACGAGGGAGAGAGAAGAGGCAACGTGGAATTTAAATGCCTTGCCTAAGGGCACAATCGTAACGGCTCCAGCGGGTCTCGAACTCCGGACCTTTCGCACCTGAAGCGAACGCACATCCACTGCGCTATCACGACTTCCAGTCCATAATTTGTAAAGTTTGTGATGAAAATGTAACACTCAACATGTGACGCTGTGTGCTGATCAGGATCTATGTTGTTTGCTACATAGCCAAGTGTCTTAGCAAGATCATCTGAATAGCAAACAACATAGAGCCTGATCAGATGGCATGTTTCGTGGCGGCTGATCTGGCACTGTGTTCTTTGCAAATACTGTTTGAACGGTATCCAGAATCGAATGGGTTAATAGCTCGTTAGCGCTGAATTTCATTTCTCATTTTCCAAACACAAACACATATTTCTTTATATTTACCATTGCTTTTAAGTGTTTGTTTAGGGTACACATAAATGAGATTAATGAGAACATTCACATTTGACACGGTCTGCTCGAACCCGAGACCGTGGCTCGAACCCGTGACCATCAGTGATGATAGGCTATGGAGCTAATTATCAACATTCCACTATTTATAATATTCCGAGATACACGAAATAATTACAGAGGGATCTGTAGTCCAGTGGTAACACATTGGACTGGTAATCCAGGGATCACAGGTTCGATCCCCCGCCTGACCCTAATAAAATTAACAGTCTTTCAGGTGGGACGTTAAATCGAGGTCTCGTGTTGGTGATTTACACCGTGTACGTAAAAGAACCAGAGGAGAGTCTGGAATGGGTCTTTGTCTGTATCATTGCACTATCCCCCAACATCTAAACTGACTAATCTCTTCAGGAGGCGACGATAAATAAACGTAAGACATACACATTCACATGTGCATCCTCTCGAAATAAATGTGAATATTTACCTGTTGTATTTGCGCATTTCACTACATAAACAAAATCAAGTGAATATATATAGGCCGAAAACAGGCGAGTGACGATATCAGGGACATTGACGATATATACGTTTTATATGCTTAAATTTGTGTTTGCATTATATGTATGTACATAGCTTTGACTTTAATAAACATGGGATTTTAACCCATTTCATTCATCATGTACAGGAGAACAGACATCCGGCGCATATCCTACCGCCTCCCCGGGTTACTACATCCTAGGACCATGTTGCAACTCAAAAATGCACTGTAGCGTCAATCATATATCATTTCTAGTCAAAAACAAACATTTCTGAAAACATTTGGATGTTGATA
>CM026387.1:20576353-20610873 GCA_014843695.1 Archivesica marissinica
GCAATGATACAGACAGAGACCCATTCCAGAGTCACCTCTGGTTCGTTTACGTGCACGATGTAAAGCACCGACACAAGACCTCGGTTCCCATCTGAGGGAGAGAGAAGTGGAATTTAAATACATTGCCTAAGGGCACAGTCATAACGTCTAGAAAATGGCGCGAACCCGGGGCCTTTCGCACCTGAAGCGAACGATCTACCACTGCGCTATCACGACTTACATATTAATGTTACCCCCCCCACCGAAATGTAGAAATAAGTTAAATGCTATACATTGCTTACAGGTATTCGATATATACCGACAGAAACTAAATGTATTGCATTTGACTTGACATCATTTCTTTTTAATCCATTCTTAAAACAGGTTGCACGTGACTTAATGTCACTTTAAATGTTCATTTTATGACATTTTCTTCTGTTAAAGTTGTTGAATGGATGATGACATGCGGAGTTCTCGTTTCATAAAAATAAATTTGAATAAAATCCATTGTATTGAATTTCATACAGGTGCTTATATATTGCTTCGTGGAAGACGTAAATTTTTATTATTAAAATAATCGAAACTATACATAACATTAAAGGAGAGCAAACACATACGTACAACGCAAACACATACGTACAACGCAAACACATACGTACAACGTAAACATATACGTACAACGGAAACACATACGTACAACGCAAACACGTACGTACAACGCAAACACATACATACAACGCAAACACATACGTACAACGCAAACACATACGTACAACGCAAACACATACGTACAACGCAAACACATACGTACAACGCAAACACATACGTACAACGCAAACACATACAACCTGTGTTCATATCGAAGCCTCGTATTAGCATTTCATAACACTGAAGGAATCTTCAAATTCAAACTGATGGTAACATAAGGGTATTTCTATCCACAATAAATAACAGCATACTGAAAGTATCCATTGTGAAGCTTGTGGCGTACAACTGTATTGTCCGGTTGGCATATTGCCAAATACAAGTTTTCAGAATTCATTTGTTAGAACCACCTCTGTGGTCGAGTGGTTACGGTCGCTGACTTGCATACAACTGTAACCTATCATCACTGATGGTCACGGGTTCGAGCCCCGCTCAGAGTGTATATCTTTAAATAAAAAGTTGCAGTTTCTTACGGAGGATGGTGCACCAAGTACTGATTAACCGCTGCAGCCTGCCCAGGAAGGTTTTTTGTTTTTTTAATTAATTTTTTTATATTGATTTTTATTCCTCATAAGTTCATAGTATTATTAACATAATATATATACCATTGCAGTATCAACGTTATGCATTGCATATTATTATGTCGCTTTGTAAATGTTACTTGTACAGTGTACACTGTACTGGTCCGGACTGAGTAGCTATAAGCTCTCGAAGTATGTCGCTATGTAAATATTACATGTACCATACACACTGCACTGGTCCGGACTGACTAGCTGTAAGCTCTCGAAGCATGTCGCTACGTAAATGTTACATGTACAATGCACACTGCACTGGTCCGGACTGACTAGCTGTAAGCTCTCACAGCATGTCGCTATGTAAATGTTACATGTACAATGCACTGGTCCGGACTGACTAGCTGTAAGCTCTCGAAGCATGTGACTACGTAAATGTTACATGTACAATGCACACTGCACTGGTCCGGACTGACTAGCTATAAGCTCTCGACGCATGTAGCTATGTAAATGTTACATGTACCGTGCACACTGCACTGGTCCGGACTGACTAGCTATAAGCTCTCGACGCATGTCGCTATGTAAATGTTACATGTACCGTGCACACTGCACTGGTCCGGACTGACTAGCTATAAGCTCTCGAAGCAAGTCGCTATGTACATGTTACATGTACCGTACACTGGTCCGGACTGACTAGCTGTAAGCTCTCGACGCATGTCGCTATGTAAATGTTACATGTACCGTACACTGGTCCGGACTGACTAGCTGTAAGCTCTCGACGCATGTCGCTATGTAAATGTTACATGTACTATGCACTGGTCCGGACTGACTAGCTATAAGCTCTCGAGGCATATCACTATGTAAATGTTACATGTACACTGCACTGGTCCGGACTGACGACTAGCTATAAGCTCTCGAAGCATGTCGCTATGTAAATGTTACATGTACACTGCACTGGTCCGGACTGACTAGCTATAAGCTCTCGACGCATGTCGCTATGTAAATGTTACATGTACCGTACACACTGCACTGGTCCGGACTGACTAGCTATAAGCTCTCGAAGCATGTCGCTATGTAAATGTTACATGTACTATGCACTGGTCCGGACTGACTAACTATAAGCTCTCGAAGCATGTCGCTATGTAAATGTTACATGTACACTGCACTGGTCCGGACTGACTAGCTATAAGCTCTCGAAGCATGTCGCTATGTAAATGTTACATGTACCGTACACTGGTCCGGACTGACTAGCTATAAGCTCTCGAAGCATGTCGCTATGTAAATGTTACATGTACCGTACACTGGTCCGGACTGACTAGCTATAAGCTCTCGAAGCATGTCGCTATGTAAATGTTACATGTACTATGCACTGGTCCGGACTAACTAGCTATAAGCTCTCGAAGCATGTCGCTATGTAAATGTTACATGTACCGTGTACCGTACACTGGTCCGGACTGACTAGCTATAAGCTCTCGAAGTATGTCGCTATGTAAATGTTACATGTACCGTGTACCATACACTGGTCCGGACTGACTAGCTATAAGCTCTCGAAGAATGTCGCTATGTAAATGTTACATGTACTATGCACTGGTCCGGACTGACTAGCTATAAGCTCTCGAAGCATGTCGCTATGTAACTGTTACATGTACACTACACTGGTCCGGACTGACTAGCTATAAGCTCTCGAAGCATGTCGCTATGTAACTGTTACATGTACACTACACTGGTCCGGACTGACTAGCTATAAGCTCTCGAAGCATGTCGCTATGTAACTGTTACATGTACACTACACTGGTCCGGACTGACTAGCTATAAGCTCTCGAAGCATGTCGCTATGTAACTGTTACATGTACACTACACTGGTCCGGACTGACTAGCTATAAGCTCTCGAAGCATGTCGCTATGTAACTGTTACATGTACACTACACTGGTCCGGACTGACTAGCTATAAGCTCTCGAAGCATGTCGCTATGTAACTGTTACATGTACACTACACTGGTCCGGACTGACTAGCTATAAGCTCTCGAAGCATGTCGCTATGTAACTGTTACATGTACACTACACTGGTCCGGACTGACTAGCTATAAGCTCTCGAAGCATGTCGCTATGTAAATGTTACATGTACCGTACACTGGTCCGGACTGACTAGCTATAAGCTCTCGAAGCATGTCGCTATGTAAATGTTACATGTACCGTACACTGGTCCGGACTGACTAGCTATAAGCTCTCGAAGCATGTCGCTATGTAAATGTTACATGTACTATGCACTGGTCCGGACTAACTAGCTATAAGCTCTCGAAGCATGTCGCTATGTAAATGTTACATGTACCGTGTACCGTACACTGGTCCGGACTGACTAGCTATAAGCTCTCGAAGTATGTCGCTATGTAAATGTTACATGTACCGTGTACCATACACTGGTCCGGACTGACTAGCTATAAGCTCTCGAAGAATGTCGCTATGTAAATGTTACATGTACTATGCACTGGTCCGGACTGACTAGCTATAAGCTCTCGAAGCATGTCGCTATGTAACTGTTACATGTACACTACACTGGTCCGGACTGACTAGCTATAAGCTCTCGAAGCATGTCGCTATGTAACTGTTACATGCACACTACACTGGTCCGGACTGACTAGCTATAAGCTCTCGAAGCATGTCGCTATGTAACTGTTACATGTACACTACACTGGTCCGGACTGACTAGCTATAAGCTCTCGAAGCATGTCGCTATGTAAATGTTACATGTACCGTACACTGGTCCGGACTGACTAGCTATAAGCTCTCGAAGCATGTCGCTATGTAAATGTTACATGTACCGTACACACTGCACTGGTCCGGACTGACTAGCTATAAGCTCTCGAAGCATGTCGCTATGTAAATGTTACATGTACAGTGTACACTGTACTGGTCCGGACTGACTAGCTATAAGCTCTCGAAGTATGTCGCTATGTAAATGTTGCATGTACCATGCACTGGTCCGGACTGACTAGCTATAAGCTCTCGAAGTATGTCGCTATGTAAATGTTACATGTACCGTACACTGGTCCGGACTGACTAGCTATAAGCTCTCGAAGCATGTCGCTATGTAAATGTTACATGTACCGTACACTGGTCCGGACTGACTAGCTATAAGCTCTCGAAGCATGTCGCTATGTAAATGTTACATGTACTATGCACTGGTCCGGACTAACTAGCTATAAGCTCTCGAAGCATGTCGCTATGTAAATGTTACATGTACCGTACACTGGTCCGGACTGACTAGCTATAAGCTTTCGAAGTATGTCGCTATGTAAATGTTACATGTACCGTGTACCGTACACTGGTCCGGACTGACTAGCTATAAGCTCTCGAAGTATGTCGCTATGTAAATGTTACATGTACCGTGTACCATAACCTGGTCCGGACTGACTAGCTATAAGCTCTCGAAGAATGTCGCTATGTAAATGTTACATGTACTATGCACTGGTCCGGACTGACTAGCTATAAGCTCTCGAAGCATGTCGCTATGTAACTGTTACATGTACACTACACTGGTCCGGACTGACTAGCTATAAGCTCTCGAAGCATGTCGCTATGTAACTGTTACATGTACACTACACTGGTCCGGACTGACTAGCTATAAGCTCTCGAAGCATGTCGCTATGTAAATGTTACATGTACCGTACACTGGTCCGGACTGACTAGCTATAAGCTCTCGAAGCATGTCGCTATGTAAATGTTACATGTACCGTACACACTGCACTGGTCCGGACTGACTAGCTATAAGCTCTCGAAGCATGTCGCTATGTAAATGTTACATGTACAGTGTACACTGTACTGGTCCGGACTGACTAGCTATAAGCTCTCGAAGTATGTCGCTATGTAAATGTTGCATGTACCATGCACTGGTCCGGACTGACTAGCTATAAGCTCTCGAAGTATGTCGCTATGTAAATGTTACATGTACCGTGCACTGGTCCGGACTGACTAGCTATAAGCTATCGAAGCATGTCGCTATGTAACTGTTACATGTACACTGCACTGGTCCGGACTGACTAGCTATAAGCTCTCGACGCATGTCGCTATGTAAATGTTACATGTACTATGCACTGGTCCGGACTGACTAGCTATAAGCTCTCGAAGCATGTCGCTATGTAAATGTTACATGTACTATGCACTGGTCCGGACTGACTAGCTATAAGCTCTCGAAGCATGTCGCTATGTAACTGTTACATGTACACTGCACTGGTCCGGACTGACTAGCTATAAGCTCTCGACGCATGTCGCTATGCAAATGTTACATGCACTATGCACTGGTCCGGACTGACTAGCTATAAGCTCTCGAAGCATGTCGCTATGTAAATGTTACATGTACAATGCACACTGCACTGGTCCGGACTGACTAGCTATAAGCTCTCGACGCATGTCGCTATGTAAATGTTACATGTACCGTACACTGGTCCGGACTGACTAGCTGTAAGCTATCGAAGCATATCGCTATGTAAATGTTACATGTACACTACACTGGCCCGGACTGACTAGCTATAAGCTATCGAAGCATATCGCTATGTAAATGTTACATGTACACTACACTGGCCCGGACTGACTAGCTATAAGCTATCGAAGCATATCGCTATGTAAATGTTACATGTAACGTGCACACTGCACTGGTCCGGACTGACTAGCTGTAAGCTATCGAAGCATATCACCATATCACTGCACTCTATAAATGCTATATTGTATGTATATTTTGATTCAATATTTACATTGTACTCTAAATATTATAAGGAGTATACGGAAATGCCTTTTTAGTGTCAACTATGTGTTTGAAGTGTACGCTAGTATTTGTTTAAGAAGTATAATGACGTCACCATGCTTTTAAATGTCGGATACGAAATACGTACGCCACATGAAACATGGCATGAAGGTTATCAAGCTTTCCAATCTCCAACTCATTCTCAATCTTCTGATTTGTTCAACAGAGGTATAAAATATCCATGTATGTTTATCAAACACCATTGGCAACCTCAACGGGCACGCTGTATAAATACATACATCCTCAAGGGACACACTGTACAAATACATCCATCCTCAAGGGACACACTGTACATATACATCCATCCTCAAGGGACACACTGTACATATACATCCATCCTCAAGGGACACACTGTACATATGCATCCATCCTCAAGGGGCACAGTGTACATATACATCCATCCTCAATGGTACACTGTACATATACACCCATCCTCAAGGGACACACTGTACATATACATCCATCCTCAAAGGGCACACTGTACATATACATTCATCCTCAAGGGGCACACTTTACATATACATAGAACCTCAAGGGACACATTGTACATATACATCCATCCTCAAGGGACACACTGTTCATATAAATTCATCCTCATACATCTATCCTCAAGGGGCACACTGTACATATACATACATACATCCTCAAGGGACACATTGTACATATGCATACATCCTCAAGGGACACACTCTACATATATATACATCCTCAAGGGACACACTGTACATATGCATACATACATCCTCAAGGGACACATTGTACATATGCATACATCCTCAAGGGACACACTCTACATATATATACATCCTCAAGGGACATACTGTACATATACATCCATCCTCAAGGGGCACACTGTACATATACATACATACTCAAGGGACACACTGTACATATACATCCATCCTCAAGGGACACACTGTACATATACATTCATCCTCAATGGACACCCTGTACATATACATACATCCTCAAGGGACACACTGTACATATACATCCATCCTCAAGGGACACACTGTACATATGCATACATCCTCAAGGAACACACTGTACATATACATCCATCCTCAATGGACACACTGTACATATACATCCATCCTCAAGGGTACACTGTACATATACACCCATCCTCAAGGGACACACTGTACATATACATCCATCATCAAGGGGCACACTGTACATATACATTCATCCTCAAGGGGCACACTTTACATATACATAGAACCTCAAGGGACACATTGTACATATACATCCATCCTCAAGGGACACACTGTTCATATAAATTCATTCTCATACATCTATCCTCAAGGGGCACTCTGTACATATACATACATACATCCTCAAGGGACACATTATACATATACATACATACTCAAGGGACACACTGTACATATACATCCATCCTCAAGGGACATACTGTACATATACATTCATCCTCAAGGGACACCCTGTTCATATAAATTCATCCTCATACATCTATCCTCAAGGGGCACTCTGTACATATACATACATACATCCTCAATGGACACATTGTACATATGCATACATCCTCAAGGGACACATTGTACATATACATCCATCCTCAAGGGACACACTGTTCATATAAATTCATCCTCAAGGGACATACTGTACATATACATTCATCCTCAAGGGACACCCTGTACATATACATCCATCCTCAAGGGAAATACTGTACATCTGCATTCATCATCAACTGTACATATACATACATCATCAAGGGACACACTCGCAAGACATTTAAATTCCACATTTCCTCTTTTCTCCCTCGTGGCGATGGATTCCATTAGGAATTAGATCTCGAGATTGATTAACATAAGTTGTAAGAACTTGTTTCGCAATCGAGTTAAAATAAATGTGTAGAAAGTGGTAATGATCAAAGCCGTAAACGCCACAACTATTTTAATGTGGCTTACGTTTATTTATCGTCGCTACCGTTTGCCCATATCAGCGACGACGCCTCCTAAAGAGATTTGTCATTTTAGATTGTTGGAGGATAGTGCAATGATATAGACAGAGACCCTTTCCAGATTCACCTCTGGTTCTTTTACGTGCACGGTGTAAAGTACCGACACGAGACCTCGGTTTAAAGTCCCACCTGAAATATTGTTAATTTTATTAGGGTCAGACGGGGGATCGAACCTGCGATCCCTGGATTACCAGTCCGCTTGTTACCGCTGGACAACAGATCCGTCTGTAACTATTTTAAGGACACCGTTGTAGCTAGTATTAATGTTTAAAACCACAATAAAAGTTTGGCATTTTGTCATGAAATGACTCATTCTTACACACCTACATCAGCTGTTAATCTATATAGTCATTACATACTAAATATAGTGCTAACAATTATTTTACTTACTTCTGGACAGAAAATTATTAAAACTATCCTATTTGCATAGTTCGCGTCCGTGAAGTTTGCTTGTAGATGGTAATTGGTTATTCTGAAGTTTATTCGCGAATACACATCTAGAAGTTTATTCAGAAGTTTATTAACATCTTCATATTTCGAGTATTTTAAGACTTAAATACTTGTAAACCTTGTAAATTATATTTGTTGTAATGATTACAATGGTTTGATATCGCTTTAATGAAAACTATATAGATACAACTTATATAATGGTTCACATCGTTTTAATAATTAGCGCGTGTGTTGTTGCTCCGATCACAAGATGGCACATGGAGACGGTTCCATGGCAATCAAATACAACATTTCCGCTTACAGTATCATACGTCGTTATAACCAGTATCGATCTACCGGATTACATTTCACGTTTCCCATCTTTTTATATATATTTTAATTATGATTTCAGACAATAGCCCGGTGTTTGTGTTCCGTGTATGAATAGGAGATGCGATTAATTATGCATATCTGTGCGCGAGCCGCATCACATATGACAAGGATATTATTTCCATACCCGAGCAAACACAAGAACCATCAATTAAAGTGTATTATGAA
Organism: Archivesica marissinica; assembly: GCA_014843695.1. Lineage (NCBI taxonomy): Eukaryota > Metazoa > Mollusca > Bivalvia > Venerida > Vesicomyidae > Archivesica > Archivesica marissinica. The sequence continues at coordinate 20,585,319 of CM026387.1, forward strand.
CACCCGGGAGACTGAGGTGCTGCAATAAAAGGATGTATAGTTATTATTAATATTTCAGTAAACATATTTCCAGAGCGTTTTATGTTTGGCTGAATTATTGTTCGATTAATTGGGTTTGAAGTTGGATCTGGAATCTGTTTCTTATGTGTGTTTATCGTCGCTACCGGTTGCTCATATGAGCGACGTCTCTGAAGAAATTAGTAACTTTAGATTTTTGGAGGATAGTGAAATGATACAGAGAGAGACCCATTCCAGTGTCTCCTCTGGTTCTTTTACGTGCACGGTGTAAAGCTCCGACACGAGACCTCGGTTTAATGTCCCATCTGGAAGACTGTTAATCGGGAATCGTTTTATTCGCCTCTAATCTTACGCTTTGCACTTTCAATGTTTATTATAGTTTTCATCTTTATTCAAGGTTCATCTATGTACATACATAAAACCCAGACAAAGTTAAACAATTATATTAAAAGTACATAGCCATTCTGGATAGAATTATAAGAGACATATTGCAACAAAGCATATCATATTATAAAAATCACGTGCTTATTATATTAATTATAAACATTTTATTACATTCTAAAGCCAAGAAAATGTTGCTAATTTCAATTTATAAATACTATTTAAAACAAACATGGTATACAACGCTGAGTTGAAAAGCAAGCACTTGTGTGCTATTAATAAATATCTTACAAAATCAGCTATCACCCTGTATCAGATCTACAATGATCTAATTAGCAGCTGCTTCTTGTAATATGTAAAACCATAGAGATATAATAATAAAACAATGAGAACATTATTTACAAAGGTAAAAGTATCGACGCTGTAGTATATTAAAACGGGTTTTGGCACAAAGTCTTATCATTGACTGAATACTGAAGAGAACTATAAATCGATCTCGTTTGTGCGCATTAATTTAGGCAGTGTGCATACTATAGAATCTTATGAAGGCTGAAAACTGCCATCGACTAAGAAATTAAGAAACTGAAATTCGAATGAGAAACCTGAGACCGTAGTAAAACACTAATCACCTCGAATTCGAAATGAATTAATTACTACTATCTCCATGTTTATCCAATAAAATATCTGACAATGCTAAACCCAATTGTGTATTAGCCTGTAGCCTGGGAACAGACGTCGATATATTTTGCCTGGTCAGTCAAATAAATATATTTTAACACCGAGACTATTAATTGGGCCGTATTGAGTTTCTGATCATATCAATGTAATTTTGCCACACGTTAAAAAGTGAAAACTCGACATACTGGCACCCAGGCTAATTAGCCTGCTGATAATAAAACATACGTAGGCATTGTCATGCACAGACATTCAACTACGACATCAGTCCAGGTGCGTTGTAAATCATTGTAAAATAAAATTAATAAAGTATATTTGAAAAAAATTGTTTAAAAATATCCTGGTGCGTACCCATACCAAAGTATGTACGTACCACTATATGTATGTATATGCACCTACAGTAGTAACTCCTCCGTGGTCGAGTGGTTAAGGTCGCTGACTTGTATACCACTGTAACCTATCATCACTGGTGGTCACGAGTTCGAGTCCCGCTCAGACCGTGTCTCATTTATATGAACACGTTGGCAGTTTCATACGGAGGTTGGTGCACCAAGTACTGGTTAACCGCTGGAGCCTGCCCAGGAAATGTGTTGTTAGGTAAACTGTCCGTCGCTCAAATGGGAAACCGGCAGCGACGTTAAATAAACTTAAATAATAAAATAAAAAAGTAGTAATTGCGTGATATCACCCATGTACTCATGTTAATACAAATCAGTGCATGTATTACATATGCCCTATTAATAAACTGGTTAATGTAGAACTATTTCTGAGTTTCCATCTAATTTCAAAGTATGAGTTTGCTTATATACACACGATTCATTCAAAATTTAAGTTTATCCATGTTCGGAAATGTATTAAATTCGTTTACAAACATACAACCTTTTCTAAGCAACTGCCATTTCTTTTCTTAATTTTGACGGAGTAAAAGTAGATGTATGTTATTTTTGACATTTTGTTTTCATGTACACAAAAATAGATGGATGTCATTTTCGACATTGTGTTTTCATGTACACAAACGTAGATGGATGTTATTTTCGACATTGTGTTTTCATGTACACAAAAATAGATGGATGTTATTTTCGACATTGTGTTTTCATGTACACAAAAATAGATGGATTACATTTTCGACATTGTGTTTTCATGTACACAACAGTAGATGGATGTTATTTTCGACATTGTGTTTTCATGTACACAAAAATAGATGGATGTTATTTTCGACATTGTGATTTCATGTACACAACAGTAGATGGATGTTATTTTCGACATTGTGTTTTCATGTACACAAAAGACAAATTCTGCTATCATTATTTAGTCTTCCATATCTACACGTTTCAATCCGAACGGGGGCTACGTCACAACGCAACATTAATAGTACTGACCTATGTCCCAAAGGCTACTGACCAATATCCCAAAGGCTACTGACCTATGTCTCAAAGGGTACTGACATATGTCCCAACGGCTACTGACGTATGTCCCAAAGGCTACTGACCTATGTCCCAAAGGGTACTGACCTATGTCTCAACGGGTACTAACCTATGTCCCAAAGTATACTGACCTATGTCCTAAAGGGTACTGACCTATGTCTCTAAGGCTACTGACCTATGTCTCAAAGACTACTGACCTATATCTCAAAGGCTACTGACCTATATCTCAATGGCTACTGACCTATGTCTCAAAGACTACTGACCTATGTTTCAAAGACTACTGACCTATATCTCAAAGATTACTGACCTATGTCTCAAAGGCTACGGACCTATGTCCCAAAGGGTACTGACCTATGTCTCAAAGGGTACTGACATATGTCTCAAAGGGTACTGACCTATGTCTCAAAGGGTACTAACCTATGTCTCAAAGACTACTGACCTATATCTCAAAGGCTACTGACCTATGTCTCAAAGACTACTGACCTATATCTCAAAGGCTACTGACCTATATCTCAAAGATTACTGACCTTTATCTCAAAGGCTACTGACCTGTATCTCAAAGATTACTGACCTATATCTCAATGGCATAATAACAGAGGCATAATTACTCAAACAATTACTCAGATTGTTGATGTTGTTGATGATGATGATGAAGAAGAAGAATATGCTGATGCTGATGCTGATGTTGATACTGTTGCTGATGACGACGATAATGATGATGAATGTAAACATGTGGCATTGTTTACACATATTGTGCATCCGCTAAATTAAATACGCGGCAAACGAGTAGGCCATGGCAATAACCCACAGTTTGTTATTAAAATAGTCTTTTTTATAAACCATCCGCACACTGGGCAATCAACTGCACCTGTAAATATGTCATTGTGCAGCGCATTCTAAGTAGGTGCAGTTGATGCCACATCTACCCACTTTGCGATACCCGTGTTTCCATGCTGACATTTTCCTATTTAAATATTCGATCCATTTATATTATCAGCTGTATGCCACTTAATCCAGAGCGTAATATAGAGGTAATTGGGTGATTACCGCCGGACTCCCGAGGTTACGCCCCGTAATTGATGTTATTTTAGTGTATGGTTTACATGATACAAGATTGATTGACCCAGCATGCATCTGTTGATTGCATACCCGGATATATGTTCATCACGTGATATTACGTGGCAACTAGTGAGCGGAAGCCTAATCAATATGTATATGTTATTGGTTCTGTGTCTCGTTATATAGGCAACTTACGAGCAATAGAGTACCAGCGACCGCAGCACTAATCGTATACACGTATAATAAATCATAGGCGGCCGATTGTATAGACACGCCCCATGCAACGCAGACATACATATACGCGGTCAACCCGTACCGTAGTCATGGCGACCCTTGGCTTCGTTGTACGCGGCGATGTTCGATGTTAATGAATAACCCGCACTTCATATCAACTAACAATAAAAGCCTCGTTTTAAATTTTTTTTTTGTATCATATACTTATAGAGTACAATCGACGTTTTTATACTTATATAGTACAATCGACGTTTTTATGCTTATATAGTACAATCGACGTTCTACATCATATACTTAAATAGTATAATCGACGTTCTATATCATATACAGGCGGGTAACTGCCTATACGCAAGTACGCAGTGGCGTCCACATCATTTTCAAAACAAAAACAATCTTTAAAAAAAACGGAAAACCGCGCGTACGAGTGAGCGAAATGAGTTTCTACTATACAGACTAGTAGACTACCTGTGGTAATGTATATAGACTAGAGTAAAACTCTGACGTCATCGTATTGGAAACGGGCCCTATACTACCCATTCCTAGACCACCTGGTAACCGCGATTGAGGAGCACCTGTTATCGGCCAATGACCACTTCCTGGCCCAGTACCTACTCCCTAGCAGGATGTAGGCCTTTACGCCACAGCAGGAGGGCAGCGTGTCCGACGCCTACAGCACAGACCTCACAGGCGATCGTGAGAGCTTTCGTCGTGAAGTTTCACGTTGGAGGACACGGTGGATCCTTGAGGCAGACAGGCCAGCTGATCTGAAGAGCGCCATAGACAACACGAACACGACCTTGTACCCAGATATGTATACATGTCTGGTTGTACTAATTACCATGTCTGTATCTACGGCTACTGCTGAGAAGTCGTTCATGCGTAGAGTTAAGAACTATTTACGATCTACTATGACAACTGAGCGTCTCTATGGCCTAGCCATGCTACATAGCAAGTAAAAGCACAAGTATAGGCACAAGCAGGTAGATCTACGTACATGTAGATGCGCTCCCTTTTCATACACATACCCAGCTAAAGATATGAAACTCAGACGATGCACTGATGTACAGTAGAGTTCAGACATTTTTACAAATTGCCGCATAAAAAACATACGTTTTCCAAGTGTATTTATCGGAATATAATTAGTTCTCAGAGTCGCCAGAGTGCACCAAATGACGTCCAGGTTTTAAAATATTTCTGGGGGGGGGGAGGCCCCCAAACCTCCTAGCTACACCACTCGCACATTCGGTGCTCGATTGGAGTCAACATCAAAATTGGCTGGGTAGGCCCCTGATATACTTATATAGTACAATCGACGTTATTTTTATCATATACTTATATAGTACAATCGACGTTCTATATCATATAATGATATACTTATACACTACAATCGACGTTTTTATACTTATATAGTACAATCGACGTTTTATATCATATACTTATATAGTACAATCGACGTTATTATACTTATATAGTACAATCGACGTTCTATATCATATAATGATATACTTATACACTACAATCGACGATTTTATACTTATATAGTACAATCGACGATTTTATACTTATACAGTACAATCGACGTTTTATATCATATACTTATATAGTACAATCGACGTTTTTATACTTATATAGTACAATCGACGTTTTATATCATATACTTATATAGTACAATCGACGTTTTATATCATATACTTATATAGTACAATCGACGTTTTATATCATATACTTATATAGTACAATCGACGTTTTATATCATATACTTATATAGTACAATCGACGTTTTATATCATATACTTATATAGTACAATCGACGTTTTATATCATATACTTGTATAGTACAATCGACGTTCTATATCATATACCTATATAGTACAATCGATGTTCTATATCATATACTTATATAGTACAATTGATGTTCTATATCATATACTTATATAGTACAATCGATGTTCTATATCATACACTTATATAGTACAATCGATGTTCTATATTATATACTTATATAGTACAATCGATGTTCTATATCATATACTTATATAGTACAATCGATGTTCTATATCATATACTTATATAGTACAATTATAGTTTAATAATATATTTTATTTGCTAATTATATAATTGCGTCCGTGGTCCAGTGGTCCAGTAGTAGGGCGTCGGATTTGGAATCGAACGGTCCCCGGTTCAATACTCGGTCAGGCCACGTATGTACTGTCATTGAACGAGGCACCTCACACACGTTGCTTAGTACTGGTTAACCACTTAGGTCGGCTAAGTCTGCCCAGGAAAACACGTCTAGGTCCCCGTAAGGGGTTTGACATTAATGCAATATACATACATATACATACATATCTGACAACACCTAGCATGTTCTAAACGAATCGTAATGCAGGATAGCAATATGCTGTGACACATATCAGATTGAAAACAATAGATTTTACGTCAAGCGTTTTGCCAATATTTCACTGATAGGCATGCAATAAAAATGTAATATCCTACAGCGTAATAGACTGACAATTATTCCTGCATATCAGTGCCGTAGCTAGAAGCTGTAAATAACCGAGGCTAACATTCTAGGGTGGTCCGGGGGCATGCGCTTGTAGAACCATAACTCTTGTGGTACTATATGAATTGATTCTCTGGTTTTGGGGAGTATGTTGGTAGTACTGTACGACGGTACACTATCTGAATTCTGACAAGTTTTTAACAAGATCGAAACAAGATATGTTTGCAGTTCTCCTGTTAGAGATTTCCCCCGTTATTTCGTTACTTATCAGACTCAAAACAAGGCGAGTGCCTCATTCGCCCCAGTGGCTACGGGCCTGCATATCAATAGAGAATTGGAAATCATACGTACGCCAGTTGTATTCTGTGCTCGCGAGTCTCTGACTGCCTGGTGTACGAGGTATGACATCTTCCGTATATACACACATCCATCTCTGCTCCAAATATATAGCTGAAATAGGAATTCATAATTAGTGTGATTTTAGGAGTATATGAAACGCGATAGTCTGGTCAAACCTCTGCTATACATACATCGACGACTGGACGGTCAAACCTCTGCTATACATACATCGACGACTGGACGGTCAAACCTCTGCTATACATACATCGACGACTGTCTGGTCAAACCACTGCTATACATACATCGACGACTGGACGGTCAAACCTCTGCTATACATACATCGACGACTGTCTGGTCAAACCTCTGCTATACATACATCGACGACTGTCTGGTCAAACCTCTGCTATACATACATCGACGACTGTCTGGTCAATTCTCTGCTATACATACATCGACGACAGTCTGGTCAATTCTCTGCTATACATACATCGACTACTGTCTGGTCAAACCTCTGCTATGCATACATCGACGACTGTCTGGTCAATTATCTGCTATACATACATCGACGACTGTCTGGTCAATCCTCTGCTATACATACATCGACGACTGTCTGGTCAAACCTCTGCTATACATACATCGACGACTGTCTGGTCAAACCTCTGCTATACATACATCGACGACTGTCTGGTCAATTCTCTGCTATACATACATCGACGACAGTCTGGTCAATTCTCTGCTATACATACATCGACTACTGTCTGGTCAAACCTCTGCTATGCATACATCGACGACTGTCTGGTCAATTATCTGCTATACATACATCGACGACTGTCTGGTCAATCCTCTGCTATACATACATCGACGACTGTCTGGTCAAACCTCTGCTATACATACATCGACGACTGTCTGGTCAAACCTCTGCTATACATACATCGACGACTGTCTGGTCAATTCTCTGCTATACATACATCGACGCCAGTCTGGTCAATTCTCTGCTATACATACATCGACGACTGTCTGGTCAATCCTCTGCTATACATACATCGACGACTGTCTGGTCAAACCTCTGCTATACATACATCGACGACTGTCTGGTCAATTCTCTGCTATACATACATCGACGACAGTCTGGTCAATTCTCTGCTATACATACATCGACGACTGGACGGTCAAACCTCTGCTATACATACATCGACGAAGACTGGACGGTCAAACCTCTGCTATACATACATCGACGAAGACTGGACGGTCAAACCTCTGCTATACATACATCGACGAAGACTGGACGGTCAAACCTCTGCTATACATACATCGACGAAGACTGGACGGTCAAACCTCTGCTATACATACATCGACGAAGACTGGACGGTCAAACCTCTGCTATACATACATCGACGAAGACTGGACGGTCAAACCTCTGCTATACATACATCGACGAAGACTGGACGGTCAAACCTCTGCTATACATACATCGACGAAGACTGGACGGTCAAACCTCTGCTATACATACATCGACGAAGACTGGACGGTCAAACCTCTGCTATACATACATCGACGAAGACTGGACGGTCAAACCTCTGCTATACATACATCGACGAAGACTGGACGGTCAAACCTCTGCTATACATACATCGACGAAGACTGGACGGTCAAACCTCTGCTATACATACATCGACGAAGACTGGACGGTCAAACCTCTGCTATACATACATCGACGAAGACTGGACGGTCAAACCTCTGCTATACATACATCGACGACAACTGGAACTTTCGCACCCGAAGCGAACGTGCATCCACTGTACGATCACGACTTCCACTAGAGATACTGTATACAGTTATATATACCGACACCAAAAGGAAACTGTGGTAAAATGTTTATCCTATTAGAAACCAATATTATGCACATTTGCTATTAAAATCTGCAAACTATGGGTAAATAGTGCAATGGTGAAGGATTATTTTCTTAACTCATGATAGTAAAATCCACGATTCTACAATTATTTGTAGCGAAAAAGTAACACTCAATATAAAAGTGCACAGTTTCTGTTTGGTGTCAGTATATTACATATTCTACCAATTCTGAAAGCGACCCTACACCCTTTACTTGTTGAACAGTGGACGATCTAACGTCGGGCCGCATCACCACAGGCTGTCCATGTGTAACGCTACTCAATGTGACCTTAGAAGTTATAAGCCTGCATGATCAATAGCATGCAATGGAAATTAAACTGAAATGTACTATGCATTGATGTGAGTGTATTCGTACTCATGTGACGCGTTGTATTCAGTGCACAATTATTGTTTGTAGCTAGAATATCGTAGTGCTGTTTGCGTTCGCTATTGTTGAGATATTGAAGCAGAACACGTTGCCAGCCGAGTAACATATACACGGATGAAAGCCTTGGAATGTAAATGTTTAATTTATATTAATAATTGTTTCTGAGTAAAATTAATACACACTTAATTCATTAACATGCATGATGCCATGTTTAATTATTCTTTAATTTGTTTCTGCGTTGTTATATAGCATGGTTCCAGCGCCTATCAAAGTGTTAACCCCTATTATGATGACTGCACATCGGACAACTTGTCGGCTAAGGGCGGCATTTAATAGCAATCCTCTTCTACACAATGCTAAAACACAATAAAACTATGCCACAAAAGGCTAAACAACTGAATATATTAGTCCCAAAAGGTTAAACATGAATGAAACAAAAGGCTAAACAACTGAATATATTCGTCCCAAAAAAAGGGAATGACACAAAAAGCTAAACAACTGAATATATTCGTTCCAAAAGAAACCAAAAACAAAAGCTAAACAACTGAATATATTCGTTCCAAAAGGTTAAACCTGAATGAAACAAAAGGCTAAACAACTGAATATATTCGTTCCAAAAGGTTAAACATGAATGAAACAAAAGGCTAAACAACAAAACCCCAAAAAAAAAAAAAAAACAAACAACAAAACCCCAAAAAAACAAAAAACAAAACAAACAACAAAACCCAAAAGTTAAACCTGAATGAAACAAAAGGCTAAACAACTGAATATATTCGTCCCAAAAGGTTAAACATGAATGAAACAAAAGGCTAACTTGAATCTTCATATCGTATCACCAAGGGCTAAAACCGAATGTCCCACAAGTCTTCAATGCATAATTAACTTTATATAATCCATGCAACACATAACATAAGCGTTCGCTTCAGGTGCGAAATGTCCGGAGTTCGAGTCCCGCTGGAGCCGTTATGATTGTGCCCTTATGCAAGGCATTTAAATTCAACATTGCCTCTTCTCTCTCCCTCGTGGCGATAGATTCCACCAGGAATGAGGTCTCGAGAGTGATTAATATAAGTTGTAAGAACTTGTTTCGCAATCGAGCTCAAATAAATTTGTATAAACTAACAAGTACATACTATTGTATAATTATATATAATCTTACACCCGCTTCATACAATATGGTATGAAATCACCACGATTGTAAGATCATTTTAATCACATGACCATATAGCGCTCCTTTTAATCATAGTTCTGCACTTTCATTTTAGTAATGACGTCACTACTTTTTCCACGACGTTACTACGCAAAATAGCGTTATATTTACGTTTGTAAACTGCGTTATAATTACGCCAATACTTTTTTTAAAACGTCGTGTGTCTTAACGTTGCCGTTATGTACCAATTTACTTAGAATATGCATAATTTAACGTTTGATTTACACATTATAAGGTTTATTCTTTCAACCAATCAGAATCCTTCCAGGTTGTATTACACGTGTGTACATTCAAGAAAATATGTGAACGCTGTATGAAAATGAATTCAAGCAAAGTTATGTGGTATATATTATATACAAGCATGTACATATGCCAGCATCCGCCTCCGTGGTCGAGTGGTTAAGGCCGCTGACTTGTATACCACTGTAACCTATCATCACTGATGGTCACGGGGTTCGAGCCCCGCTCAGACCGTGTCTCATTTATATGAAAAAGTTGGCAGTTTCTTACGGAGGTCGGTGCACCCAAGTACTGGTTAACCACTGGAGCCTGCCCAGGAAAGGTGTTGATAAGTAAACTGCCCACCGGCGATATAGCCCGAAATGGTGCTAATGCAGGCGTAAAATAGCAAACAACACAGGGCATGTGCCATCTGATCTGGCTCCATGCTGTTTGCAAACGTGATTTTATCTGCCACTAGCGTGCAAAGGGTAAACATACTTAAAAAATGCCTCAACAAACGCATGCTGTAGAACTTCCGTATTGTATGGTATACAATAGAACAATAGCAGTATATAACAAGTTAAAAAATATGTAGGTATTATATGTTCTTAATGAGCATTGCACGCAAAGTAACTATGTGTTTTTTTAAAGAATGATTCCGCCCGCCGATGAACGCAATGATAATAATTGATATGTCAGCCAATATGCAAAACGATTCGATCCCCCGTCTGACCCTAATAAAATTAACAGTCTTTCAGATGGGATGTTAGGCCGAGGTCTCGTGTCGGTGCTTTATTACACCGTGCACGTAAAAGAACACGAGGATACTCTGGAATGGGTCTCTGTCTGTATCATTGCACTATCCTCCAAAAATCTAAAATGACTAATCTCTTCAGGAGGCGTCGCTCATATGGGCAACCGGTAGCGACGATAAATAAACGTAAAAACACACACATCCTAATTCCGTCCGCCTCCGTGGTCGAGTGATTACGGTCGCTGACTTGTATACCACTGTAACCTATCATCGAGCCCCGCTCAGGCCGTGTCTCATTTATATGAACATGTTGGCAGTTTCTTACGGAGGTTGGTGCACCAAGTACTGGTTAACCGCTGGAACCTGCCCAGGAAATGTGTTGTTAGGTAAACTGCCCGTCGTTCAAATGGGAAACCGGTTTATTAAATAAACTTAAATAATAAAAAAAAATCCTAATTCCGGTTTCGCTTTTTTCACTTGCGATTTTTGCAAACTGTGAAACCTCTTTTATCCACAGACACTTGGGTTCTGGACAAGTAGTTACGGGTTCAAACCTTTTTTTGTTAAAGAATATTTTGATAAACCATTGACTTGACACTATGCATACACAACGTATGGTCCATAATTACTCTTATAGTGACGGGGTGTCATTTCTAAATATTCTTGGATATGGCCTAACAAGGTTGTATGTATAGTGTTTAGTCTATGGTTTATCAAAATGTTCGTTATTTTTATTTTTTAATTCGGTTTTGAACCCGAAACCATTTGTCCAGACCCCCAAGTGTCTGTGGTTTTATCAACAGTAACACATGTTTAATAGATTGCCTCGCTTTTTCCATGTCGTATCATTTGTTTTGCATACATACGTCAATGTACCTCTTCCGGTGTTTATTATGTTTTTGCATGTTGTGTGTGTTTTACGTTTATTTATCGTCCTCGGTTTAACGTTCCATCTGAAAGACTGTTAATTGTATTATGGTCAGACGGGGGATTGAACCTGCGATCCCTGGATTACCAGTCCAGCGTGTTACCACTGGACTACAGATCCGTCTGTAAGGGATTGGAAGACATGTCAGTTATATATGCCACCTGATAGATTGCGACATACACTTCATATGCACGTTCTGCATGTTTGGAAAAGAAAAAACTCTATACGATATGACAATAGAAATACTACTTCAAAACTGTTTGAAAATATGACGCATGGTTGACCTTGGTTTCACGGCCCATCGGAGGAATTAAGAAACAATCGTGTAAATTAACAAATGTGAAATAAGGAAACAAGTCCGATACGTTATCTAGAATTAGCGTCATTCAAACGTTAATGACTCTCAGCGGGGGTTGTTGTCAGGCAGTTGCGTCTATTCATCCCTATGTATTTATAAACCCAGAGTAGAATATATCATTTCAAGGGACATTTTTATACATCAGAACATTATGGAAGAAACATTGCTTAGCAATTACAAGTACGCGTGTAAACGGTAACCTGTGATCATCCATACAACGAGACCATCCTGAGATGGGCGACACAAACATTTTAGTTTAATAATATTTTATTTGCTAATTATGTATTAATATAGAGTACGATATAGAGTACGATATAGAGTACGATATACAGTACGACATACAGTACGATATACAGTACGATATACAGTACGATATACAGTACGATATAGAGTACGATATACAGTACGATATACAGTACGACATACAGTACGACATACAGTACGATATACAGTACGATATACAGTACGATATACAGTACGATATACAGTACGATATAGAGTACGATATAGAGTACGATATAGAGTACGATATAGAGTACGATATAGAGTACGATATATAGTACGATATAGAGTACGACATACAGTACGATATACAGTACGACATACAGTACGATATAGAGTACGATATAGAGTACGACATACAGTACGATATACAGTACGATATAGAGTACGATATAGAGTACGACATACAGTACGACATACAGTACGATATACATTACGATATACAGTACGATATAGAGTACGATATACAGTACGATATAGAGTACGATATACAGTACGATATATAGTACGACATACAGTACGATATACAGTACGATATACAGTACGATATACAGTACGACATACAGTACGATATACAGTACGATATACAGTACGATATACAGTACGATATACAGTACGATATACAGTACGACATACAGTACGATATACAGTACGATATAGAGTACGACATACAGTACGATATACAGTACGATATAGAGTACGACATACAGTACGATATACAGTACGACATACAGTACGATATACAGTACGATATACAGTACGATATACAGTACGATATACAATACGATATATATTATATACATTACGATATACAATATGAAATACAGTACGATATACAGTACGACATACAGTACGATATACAGTACGATATACAGTACGATATACAGTACGATATAGAGTACGATATATAGTACGACATACAGTACGATATGCAGTACGATATACAGTACGATATAGAGTACGACATACAGTATGATATAGAGTACGATATACAGTACGATATACAGTACGATATAGAGTACGATATAGAGTACGATATACAGTACGATATACAGTACGATATACAATACGATATACAGTACGATATAGAGTACGATATAGAGTACGATATACAGTACGATATGTATTATATACATTACGATATACAATACGATATACAGTACGATATACAATACGATATACATTACGATATAGAGTACGATATACAGTACGATATACAGTACGAAATCTATTATATACATCATGCAAGTGGGCAATATGAAAAATATCACCCTAGAAAATGAATATTAACCGTGGAGTCAGCCGATGTTAATATTCATAGTCTATACAAATTTAGTTTAGCTCGATTGCGAAACAAGTTATTACAACTTATATTAATCACTCTCGAGACATCATTCCTGGTTGAATCCATCGCCACGAGGGAGAGATAAGAGGCAACGTGGAATTTAAATGCCTTGCCTAAGGGAACAATCGTAACGGCTCCAGCGGGGCTCGAACCACGGACCTTTCGCACCTGAAGCGTACGCGCAACACATGGCATGTGATATTATACATGTATTATCAAATAAAATACAAAGCCACTCATTAATGAGTTACGAGAGACTATGGGTAAATAAAGTTGACTCTTTGTAAAGCATAAGACAACATCTTGAGCAATAAATTAAATACATAAAAGTGATTTACAGGAGTGGTGATTTCATACAATATTTGATAACGGTTCACTTAATAGCAAAAATCTAAAACGAGTTTCATGAACTATGGAATGAAATCGCCACCATTTTATGACATCACCACATGTAACAAGAACCATACATTTGAGGACACAATATGTTTATGTTTACTAGTATATTTTTTAGCCTTATTACATTAAGCTGCTTCCGTACGCCGTAGTACATAGGCCATTTATGTTTACTAGTATATTTTTTAGCCTTATTACATTAAGCTGCTTCCGTACGCCGTAATACATAGGCCATTTATGTTTACTAGTATATTTTTTAGCCTTACCGTAGTACATAGTCCATTTATGTTTACTAGTATATTTTTGAGCTTTATTACATTAAGTTGCGTCCGTACGCCGTAGTACATAGTCCATTTATGTTTACTAATATATTTTTTAGCCTTATTACATTAAGTTGCGTCCGTACGCCGTAATACATAGTCCATTTATGTTTACTAGTATATTTTTTAGCCTTATTACATTAAGTTGCGTCCGTACGCCGTAGTACATAGGCCATTTATGTTTACTAGTATATTTTGTTAGCCTTATTACATTAAGCTGCGTCCGTACGCCGTAGTACATAGTCCATTTATGTTTACTAGTATATTTTTGAGTCTTATTACATTAAGCTGCGTCCGTACGCCGTAGTACATAGTCCCTGATAATCAACACAACTTCACGCACATAATCGGCACACTATTTTAATCACTGTATCTCACTAGTGCATATTGAGCATTTGGCATGAACACAAACACACACACAACATGTATATTTCGAATGTGTATTGCAAGCTGTCAGTGTCATGCCACGACCAATCAGAATCCTTCAGGTGATGTCAAACGTGTTGACATATACGAATGTATGTCATGGCTGTATTACATCGAATATAAGCTAAGTTATGTGATATACAAATTTAATATACAAAATACAGTTGAATACTAGTTTTCGCGCACATGCATATACTAGAATGCACAAATAAATCGGACTATATTTAGTAGAAACTATAACGAGTGGATACCATCGTTAGTCCACATTCCTCACCCAGAACATATCGGACTCAATACGTACCCCACGTGATATTTACCGTAACATCTGAACACATATTGTTTGGGGAGTTCGACATGGGAGGCGCCGCCAGACTCCTGCAGGGTTATGTCTCGGATTATTGCAGCTACCAAAGCATTATCGGTCTCCAGTGTGGAACCCTTTAACAACATCTGTACTAATCTAGACAATAGTTTATTTTGACTCGCTTGCGAAACAAGTTCTTATAACTTATATTAATCACTCTCGATACCTCATTCCTGATGGAATCCATCGCCACGAGGGCGAGAGAAGAGGCAACGTGGAAATGTAATACCACGTCTAAGGACACAATCGTAACTTCTCCAGCGGGGCTCGAACTCCGGGACTTTCGTACCTGTAGCGAACGCGCTACCACTGCGCTATCACGACTTCCACAATCTAGACAATAAATAGCATGCATACATTAAACGTTGTGTTAACAATAATTTTAATATTCATAATTTATAAAGTAACGGTACATACCTGCTGGCAGTCTACAGCAATTTCATTCCAGCGTTGATTACGTCTAGCAATTTAAGTCTCTGCTTCCTGAAGAAACAGAGATGAAAGTGAACGATATGCTGTGTTCGATACACATTAACTATTGTAGTTCATCCCATGCACAGCAAGCGAGTCTAATTGCCACTTTATATAATTGACTTTCCATACATGTCCTAGGTGCGAGTCCATAAAATGTTTCCGATAAAGTCACCACCGAAGTATATTTCCACATTTACTTTATTCCATAGACCACTCCGGACACCACCAAGCTGCACTATCAGAATTACAGACTGTAATCAGAGATCCTGAAACAAATAAATCACTTTGTTTTATGTATCTGTCGACTGGGGCTGATCGATTATTAATAAACTTTCTATCGATCAACTATCATCTTAGAGTTTTATGATTTAAGTAAACAGCAAAGCGACATATTATTATTTATTCCCTACAAACAATCCAGACAGATAAACAAATGGTTTTGTATGTCTATTGTTTAAGGACGTTACTTCGTTATTTGATACTAGATATACACATCGCATAAGAATGTTATGATTATATTACACAATGCAGCCAATGATAGCCATCGGATTTATAGCAACCAATAATTCAATACGATCAGCGAAACTATACTGACACCATAAAAAACTGTGCTCTTTTATATTGAGCGTTACTTTTATATTGAGCGTTACTTTTATATTGAGCGTTACTTTTTCGTTACAAATTTTAGAATTATTGAATTTACTATCATGACAGAAGAAAATAATCCGTCACACATTGCACTAATTTACCCAATATTTCGCCAATTTTGATACAGAACTTTTTTTGCTATGTTGTACGAGATGCACAAGTTTAAGAACTAAATACCTTTGTAATATATCTTGGCAGTGTGTACAGCAATTCAATACTATCATGTCATCTAAGAATAAAATAGAATTGTTAAAAATATCTAAGTATATAAAGAATTTCTAAGAAAAAATGTCCTCCTCCGTGGTCGAGTGGTTAAGGCCACTGACTTGTATACCACTGTAACCAATCATCTCTGATGGTCACGGGTTCGAGCCCCGCGCATACCGTGTCTCATTTATATGAAAACGTTGGCAATTTCTTACGGAGGTTGGTGTACCAAGTACTGGTTAACCGCTGGAGCCTGCCCAGGAAAGGTGTTGTTAGGTAAACTGCCCGTCGCTCAAATGGGAAACCGGTAGCGACGTTAAATAAAAAATAAAATAAAAAAAGGCCCTAGATAATATCACTGTTTCTTAAAATGTGATTGTATGTATGTATTTACGTATTTGTGTTAGCCTGAGTGCCAGTCTGTCGATTTTTCACTTTTTAACTTCTGGCAAAATGACAGCCTGGGGAAACTTGATTTCCGATCGTAGTGCCATGGGGGGTGTAGATTTGAAGAACGACTACTCTTCTCTACAATATATGTCTTTTGCCATAGTTTATACTTATGTGGCCAAAGGCAGTGTATTGCTGATAATGCCATAAAACTTGAAATTGAAAACTGTTTTCTAAAATACTGTAAATTTTACCTCTAATGCAAGTGTATCGTTTCTTTTTGGTATCAGTGTAGTAATGATTAAAATATGAAGGCAAACAATATCACTTAATCGCATACCTTCAATTACGAACAATTACTAGTGTGCTTCTTAATTGAAATAGAACAGCCTCGTAATTAATTTATACATGTTATTGTTCCGTTTCATGATTTAATCTAATCAGATAAAATAACCGAGAGCCGTTTCAAAGCTGACATTTCAAAAATACATGTAATGCCATAAATGATATTCAATAGAATGGATGAAAGAGCGATAGGGCGGAAAAGGTTATGTTACGTTTTAAGTTTACAATAAAGCTACGAAATTCAAATGAGTTATAAATTGTAGACTCCTGGAGGGTTATGTCTCTGATTATTGCAGCTACCAAAGCATTATCGGTCTCCAGTGTAGAACCCTTTAACAACATCTGTACTAATCTAGACAATAGTTTATTTTGGCTCGCTTGCGAAACAAGTTCTTACAACTTATATTAATCACCCTCGAGACCTCATTCCTGATGGAATCCATCGCCACGAGGGAGAGACAAGAGGCAACGTGGAATTGAAATACCTTGCTTAAGGGCACAATCGTAACGGCTCCAGCGGGGCTCGAACTCCGGACCTTTCGCACTTGAAGCGAACGCGCATCCACTGAGCTATCACGATTTCAACAAATGAAGATTAATTGATCTATGAGTATATCACATTTAATAGTTAGCACATTACAAACATTGTATTGCAATAATATCAATCAATCTCTAAACAATACACCTTTTTTCAGTTCATGTTTGTGTAATTTTATGAGTAATCATTTTAATTACAGATATATGACATATATAGGCGCTTACGCTAGTGGTTATTTCATACAATAGTTTATGAAACTCGTTTTGGAATTTTGCTATTAATATTAACCGGTGCCGACGATAAATTAAATGTACGCAAAAACATACACTGAAAACATAATGAGCGACGCCTCCTGAAGAGATTAGTAATTTTAGATTTCAGTGGAGGATAGTGTATGATACAGACAGAGACTCTCCTCTGTTTTTTTTACGTGCACAGTGTAAAGCAGTGACACGAGACCTCGGTTTAACGTCCCATCTGAAAGACTGTTAATTTTATTAGGGTCAGACGGGGGATCGAACCTGCGATCCCTGGATTAGCAGTCCAGCGTTTTAACACTGGGCTACAGATCCGTCTGTAAATCACAGTTTCGTTTAATGTTGAAGTCGTTACTGGTAGCTTAGAAAACATCGATCGTTTTATTTAATCCATCATTCCAAGCAACTGATATGTCTGTATGTATAAACCAAATGGTATGCGTATATGGTTGACGAATGGAGTCATCATTTCGAATATCTTATTTTAGAACTTACATTTCACTGACGAGCATAATCCGTACAATATTTGTTCAAAATGAACATTCCCGTGCTCCTGTACAATAATGGAACATAATGGTCCGGAGTTCGAGCCTCGCTCGAGCCATTACGAATGCATTTAAATTCCACATGCTTCTTCTCTCTCCCTCGTGACAATGGATTCCATCAGGAATGTGGTCTCGAGAGTGATTAATATAAGTTGTAAGAACTTGTTTCGCAATCGAGCTAAAATAAATTAGTATAAACTAAACCAAGGCATTTAAATTCCATACGCCTCTTCTCTCTCCCTCGTGGCGATGGATTTCATCAGGAATATTGTCTCGAGCGTGATTAATATGAGTTGTAATAACTTGTTTCGCAATCGAGCTAAAATAAATGTGTAGAAATTAAAGAATATTCTATCAAGAAATGAAATAGTTTTAAGCGTAATAACACATATTTTGCACTGTTGTTTGATCATTTATGTATGTGACATTATATTAAAGTTCACAGCCGATAGTTTGTGCATGATTTGACATTTTCATTATATTGCGGCTCTGTTATAGGACGCATTGATAATTTGTATGACATGTAACTAGTTTAGTTTTTAACCAGATCCTATTGTTATGTTATATTTATATGTTATATTTCGGGTTTTACGCCTGCATCAGCACCATTTAGGGCTATATCGCCGGCGGGCAGTTTACTTAACAACACCTTTCCTGGGCAGGCTCCAACGGTTAACCAGTACTTGGGTGCACCAACCTCCGTCAGCGACCTTAACCACTCGACCACGGAGGCGGACACCAGATCCTATACCTAAACAAACGTCGTATACGCGGTTTGTTGACATAAACACAATACTGTAAATAGGGTCGACATCCATGCGTAATACAACCTGTGTACACGAATAACGAGATTTATGGTACATATTTACCGTTATATCTCACATTTGTGCCTATTCATATTATTTGTAGACTTTTCTTAGTTAAATTTATTATTTCTAAGCGACAATATTGACTCCAATGACAAACAAACGTCACTTCAGGCGCGTGGATGACCGTTATATGAAATCCTACTAATAAGTGTTTAGACCACAAAACACTATTTATTGATTCAATGTTAGTGTTCGAATGTATTCAGAATAATTTGTAGTAGCAATGCATTTATACGTGAAAACATGCATTTTATTTGCTTTTTGTGATGTAATGTCGCTTTAAAGGTAAGTACGAGAAATTTGGGATATTAGAACTTTTGTTATGTAAAATGTTTTGCATATCAAGCTATGTGGATTGATCATCACATCATGTGTTATACTGTATATATGTGTCAAGAAACTGTGTATGGTTTACGACAATAAACTATTCTGTCTGTCCTATACTGGTAGATTGAAATTAGTGTCAATGGAGTATGATTTGAATGATCTACTAAGTATAACACCATAAACTGTAACCTGAAATGTATGGGTCATGTCACATGTTGTTGCATACATGCACACTGAGATCTGAAATCAGTAAACACATTGCCGAATTCGTTACCTTTAAAGCGACATTACATCACAATATTAAACTGAGACATTTGCATATTCCGTGAACTTACTTCGTTAATAATCGGATTTCCGAAGTAAAATATGAGCTTTAGATTATGGTACACTTACTTACTGACTTGATTCAAATATTAACGGTAAAAACCTAACGTATGTTATGGTCGTAGTTCACGGAAACTTACGAAGGCTTTGGCGGAGATTAATGAGTCTCAGTTTAATGTTGCCAAGTAATATTTTATGTTTATTTATCGGCGCTACCGGTAGCCCATATGAGCGACGTAACGCCTCCTGAAGAGATTAGTCATTTTAGATTTTAAAGAATAGTGCGTGTGTGTGTTTTACGTTTATTTTTCGTCTCTACCGGTTGCCCATATGAGCGAGGCCTCCTGAAGAGATTAGTTATTTTAGATTTTGGGAGGATAGTGCAATGATACAGACAGAGACCCATTCCAGAGTCTCCTCTGGTTCTTTTACGTGCACAGTGTAAAGCACCGACACGAGACCTTGGTCTAACGTCCCATCTGAAAGACTGTTAATTTTATTAGGGTCAGAAGTGGGATCGAACCTGCGATCCTTGGATTACCAGACCAGCACTTTGCCGAAACATGGGATCCGCTTTCTCATGTGATCCAGGGTGATAGCTGATTTTGTAAGATATTTCTTAATAGCACACATGTGCTTGTTTTTCAACTCAGTGATTTATATAGTTTTTTGTTTTAAGTAGTATTTAAATTTAAATTAGCAACTGTTTCTTGGCTTTAGAATGTAATAAAATGTTTATAATTAATATAATAAGCACGTGATTTTTATAATATGATATGCTTTGTTGCAATATGTGTCTTATAAGTCTATTCAGAATGACAATGCATTTTTAATATGATTGTTTGTTAACTTTGTCTGTGTTTTTATGCATGTACATAGATAGATGAGACTTGAATACAGATGAAACATTTGTAGAAACGCCAGTAAATACTGAGCTAACTTATATGATAAAGTCAGGTGATGTTGTTATAAATTTCATACACATCCAGCACTTAGTATATAGTGTACGTATATATTGTATGTAATATAGTGTATGTAATATAGTGTATGTAATATAGTGTACGTATATATTGTATGTAATATAGTGTATGTAATATAGTGTATGTATATATTGTATGTATATATTGTATGTATATATTGTACGTAATATAGTGTATGTATATATTGTATGTATATATTGTACGCAATATAGTGTACGTATATATTGTATGTATATATTGTATGTAATATAGTGTACGTATATAGTGTACGTATATATTGTATGCATATATTGTACGTATATATTGTACGTATATATTGTACGTATATAGTGTATGTATATATTGTACGTATATAGTGTATGTATATATTGTACGTATATATTGTACGTATATATTGTATGTATATATTGTACGTATATAGTGTACGTATATATTGTATGTATATATTGTATGTATATATTGTATGTATATATTGTACGTAATATAGTGTATTTATGTATTATATGTATATATTGTATGTATATATTGTATGTATATATTGTACGTAATATAGTGTACGTATATATTGTACGTAATATAGTGTACGTATATATTGTATGTATATAGTGTATGTATATATTGTACGTATATAGTGTATGTATATATTGTACGTATATAGTGTATGTATATATTGTATGTATATATTGTATGTATATATTGTATGTATATATTGTACGTATATAGTGTATGTATATATTGTATGTATATATTGTATGTATATATTGTATGTATATAGTGTATGTATATATTGTACGTAATATAGTGTACGTATATATTGTATGTATATAGTGTATGTATATATTGTATGTATATATTGTATGTATATAGTGTACGTAATATAGTGTACGTATATATTGTACGTAATATAGTGTACGTATATATTGTATGTATATAGTGTATGTATATATTGTATGTATATATTGTATGTATATATTGTATGTATATAGTGTACGTAATATAGTGTACGTATATATTGTACGTATATAGTGTATGTATATATTGTATGTATATAGTGTATGTATATATTGTATGTATATATTGTATGTATATATTGTATGTATATAGTGTACGTATATATTGTATGTATATATTGTATGTATATAGTGTACGTATATATTGTATGTATATAGTGTATGTATATATTGTATGTATATATTGTATGTATATATTGTATGTATATATTGTACGTATATAGTGTACGTATATATTGTACGTATATAGTGTATGTAATATTGTAGTATATATTGTATGTATTATGTATGTATATATTGTATGTATATATTGTATGTATATATTGTATGTAATAGTGTACGTAATATGTAGTATATATTGTATGTATATAGTGTATGTATATATGTATGTATATATTGTATGTATATATTGTATGTATATATTGTATGTATATATTGTATGTATATATTGTATGTATATATTGTATGTATATATTGTATGTATATATTGTATGTATATAGTGTACGTATATAGTGTACGTATATATTGTATGTATATAGTGTACGTAATATAGTGTACGTATATATTGTATGTATATAGTGTATGTATATATTGTACGTATATAGTGTACGTAATATAGTGTACGTATATATTGTACGTAATATAGTGTACGTATATATTATATGTATATATTGTATGTATATATTGTATGTATATAGTGTACGTAATATAGTGTACGTATATATTGTACGTAATATAGTGTACGTATATATTGTATGTATATAGTGTATGTATATATTGTACGTATATAGTGTATGTATATATTGTACGTATATAGTGTATGTATATATTGTAGATATATTGTATGTATATATTGTATGTATATATTGTATGTATATATTGTACGTATATAGTGTATGTATATATTGTATGTATATATTGTATGTATATATTGTATGTATATATTGTACGTATATAGTGTATGTATATATTGTATGTATATATTGTATGTATATATTGTACGTAATATAGTGTATTTATATATTATATGTATATATTGTATGTATATATTGTATGTATATAGTGTACGTAATATAGTGTACGTATATATTGTATGTATATATTGTATGTATATATTGTATGTATATATTGTATGTATATAGTGTATGTATATATTGTATGTATATATTGTATGTATATAGTGTACGTAATATAGTGTACGTATATATTGTATGTGATATAGTGTATGTATATATTGTATGTATATATTGTATGTATATAGTGTATGTATATATTGTATGTATATATTGTATGTATATAGTGTACGTAATATAGTGTACGTATATATTGTACGTAATATAGTGTATGTATATATTGTATGTATATAGTGTATGTATATATTGTATGTATATATTGTATGTATATATTGTATGTATATAGTGTATGTATATATTGTATGTATATATTGTATGTATATATTGTATGTATATAGTGTATGTATATATTGTATGTATATATTGTATGTATATATTGTACGTATATATTGTACGTATATATTGTATGTATATATTGTATGTATATATTGTATGTATATATTGTACGTAATATAGTGTATTTATATATTATATGTATATATTGTATGTATATATTGTATGTATATATTGTACGTAATATAGTGTACGTATATATTGTACGTAATATAGTGTACGTATATATTGTATGTATATAGTGTATGTATATATTGTACGTATATAGTGTACGTAATATAGTGTACGTATATATTGTACGTAATATAGTGTACGTATATATTGTATGTATATAGTGTATGTATATATTGTACGTATATAGTGTATGTATATATTGTACGTATATAGTGTATGTATATATTGTATGTATATATTGTATGTATATATTGTATGTATATATTGTATGTATATAGTGTATGTATATATTGTATGTATATATTGTATGTATATATTGTATGTATATAGTTATGTACATATAGTGTATGTATATATTGTATGTATATATTGTATGTATATATTTACGTATATAGTGTATGTAATATTGTATGTATATATTGTATGTATATTTGTATGTATATATGTACGTAATATAGTATGTATATATTGTATGTATATAGTGTATGTATATATTGTATGTATATAGTGTATGTATATATTGTATGTATATATTGTATGTATATATGTACGTATATAGTGTACGTATTATTATGTGATATAGTGTATGTATATATTGTATGTATATATTGTATGTATATTGTATGTATATGTGTATGTATATATTGTATGTATTATTGTATGTATATATTGTATGTATATATTGTATGTATATAGTGTATGTATATATTGTATGTATATATTGTATGTATATATTGTATGTATATAGTGTATGTATATATTGTATGTATATATTGTATGTATATATTGTATGTATATAGTGTATGTATATATTGTATGTATATATTGTATGTATATATTGTACGTATATAGTGTACGTATATAGTGTATGTATATATTGTATGTATATATTGTATGTATATAGTGTATGTATATATTGTATGTATATATTGTATGTATATAGTGTACGTAATATAGTGTACGTATATATTGTACGTAATATAGTGTACGTATATATTGTATGTATATAGTGTATGTATATATTGTACGTATATAGTGTATGTATATATTGTACGTATATAGTGTATGTATATATTGTATGTATATATTGTATGTATATATTGTATGTATATAGTGTATGTATATATTGTATGTATATATTGTATGTATATATTGTATGTATATAGTGTATGTATATATTGTATGTATATAGTGTATGTATATATTGTATGTATATATTGTATGTATATATTGTATGTATATAGTGTATGTATATATTGTATGTATATATTGTATGTATATATTGTATGTATATATTGTACGTATATAGTGTATGTATATATTGTATGTATATATTGTATGTATATATTGTACGTATATAGTGTACGTATATATTGTATGTATATATTGTATGTATATATTGTATGTATATATTGTATGTATATATTATATGTATATATTGTATGTATATATTGTATGTATATAGTGTACGTAATATAGTGTACGTA
>CM026387.1:20611873-20659973 GCA_014843695.1 Archivesica marissinica
TATCAGGCAGTATTGTAACGTGTGTTTTATGTATATCAGGCAGTATTGTAATGTGTGTTTTATGTATATCAGGCAGTATTGCAATGTGTGTTTTATGTATATCAGGCAGTATTGTAATGTGTGTTTTATGTATATCAGGCAGTATTGTAATGTGTGTTTTATGTATATCAGGCAGTATTGTGATGTGTGTTTTATGTATATCAGGCAAATTGTAATGTGTGTTTTATGTATATCAGGCAGTATTGTAATATGTGTTTTATGTATATCAGGCAGTATTGTAAGGTGTGTTTTATGTATATCAGGCAGTATTGTGATGTGTGTTTTATGTATATCAGGCAAATTGTAATGTGTGTTTTATGTATATCAGGCAGTATTGTAATATGTGTTTTATGTATATCAGGCAGTATTGTAAGGTGTGTTTTATGTATATCAGGCAGTATTGTAACGTGTGTTTTATGTATATCAGGCAGTATTGTAATGTGTGTTTTATGTATATCAGGCAGTATTGTAATGTGTGTTTTATGTATAGCAGGCAGTATTGTAATGTGTGTTTTATGTATATCAGGCAGTATTGTAATGTGTGTTTATGTATATCAGGCAGTATTGTAACGTTTGTTTTATGTGTATCAGGCAGTATTGTAACGTGTGTTTTATGTATATCAGGCAGTATTGTAATGTGTGTTTTATGTATATCAGGCAGTATTGCAATGTGTGTTTTATGTATATCAGGCAGTATTGTAATGTGTGTTTTATGTATATCAGGCAGTATTGTAATGTGTGTTTTATGTATATCAGGCAGTATTGTAACGTTTGTTTTATGTATATCAGGCAGTATTGTAATGTGTGTTTATGTATATCAGGCAGTATTGTAACGTTTGTTTTATGTATATCAGGCAGTATTGTAATGTGTGTTTTATGTATATCAGGCAGTATTGTAATGTGTGTTTTATGTATATCAGGCAGTATTGTAATGTGTGTTTTATGTATATCAGGCAGTATTGTAACGTGTGTTTTATGTATATCAGGCAGTATTGTAATGTGTGTTTTATGTATATCAGGCAGTATTGCAATGTGTGTTTTATGTATATCAGGCAGTATTGTAATGTGTGTTTTATGTATATCAGGCAGTATTGTAATGTGTGTTTTATGTATATCAGGCAGTATTGTAACGTTTGTTTTATGTATATCAGGCAGTATTGTAGTGTGTGTTTTATGTATATCAGGCAGTATTGTAATGTGTGTTTTATGTATATCAGGCAGTATTGTAATGTGTGTTTTATGTATATCAGGCAGTATTGTAATGTGTGTTTTATGTATATCAGGCAGTATTGTAATATGTGTTTTATGTATATCAGGCAGTATTGTAATGTGTGTTTTATATATATCAGGCAGTATTGTAATGTGTGTTTTATGTATATCAGGCAGTATTGTAATGTGTGTTTTATGTATATCAGGCAGTATTGTAATGTGTGTTTTATGTATATCAGGCAGTATTGTAATGTGTGTTTTATGTATATCAGGCAGTATTGTAATGTGTTTTTTATGTATATCAGGCAGTATTGTAATGTGGTTTTATGTATATCAGGCAGTATTGTAATGTGTGTTTTATGTATATCAGGCAGTATTGTAATGTGTGTTTTATGTATATCAGGCAGTATTGTAATGTGGTTTTATGTATATCAGGCAGTATTGTAATGTGTGTTTTATGTATATCAGGCAGTATTGTAATGTGTGTTTTATGTATATCAGGCAGTATTGTAACGTTGTTTTATGTGTATCAGGCAGTATTGTAATGTGGTTTTATGTATATCAGGCAGTATTGTAACGTGTGTTTATGTATATCAGGCAGTATTGTAATGTGTGTTTTATGTATATCAGGCAGTATTGTAATGTGTGTTTTATGTATATCAGGCAGTATTGTAATGTGTGTTTTATGTATATCAGGCAGTATTGTAATGTGTGTTTTATGTATATCAGGCAGTATTGTAACGTTTGTTTTATGTATATCAGGCAGTATTGTAATGTGTGTTTATGTATATCAGGCAGTATTGTAACGTTTGTTTTATGTATATCAGGCAGTATTGTAATGTGTGTTTTATGTATATCAGGCAGTATTGTAATGTGTGTTTTATGTATATCAGGCAGTATTGTAATGTGTGTTTTATGTATATCAGGCAGTATTGTAATGTGTGTTTTATGTATATCAGGCAGTATTGTAATGTGTGTTTATGTATATCAGGCAGTATTGTAACGTTTGTTTTATGTATATCAGGCAGTATTGTAATGTGTGTTTATGTATATCAGGCAGTATTGTAATGTGTGTTTTATGTATATCAGGCAGTATTGTAATGTGTGTTTTATGTATATCAGGCAGTATTGTAATGTGTGTTTTATGTATATCAGGCAGTATTGTAATGTGTGTTATATATATATCAGGCAGTATTGTAATGTGTGTTTTATGTATATCAGGCAGTATTGTAATGTGTGTTTTATGTATATCAGGCAGTATTGTAATGTGTGTTTATGTATATCAGGCAGTATTGTAACGTTTGTTTTATGTGTATCAGGCAGTATTGTAATGTGTGGTTATGTATATCAGGCAGTATTGTAATGTGTGTTTTATGTATATCAGGCAGTATTGTAATGTGTGTTTTATGTATATCAGGCAGTATTGTAATGTGTGTTTTATGTATATCAGGCAGTATTGTAATGTGTGTTTTATGTATATCAGGCAGTATTGTAATATGTGTTTTATGTATATCAG
Organism: Archivesica marissinica; assembly: GCA_014843695.1. Lineage (NCBI taxonomy): Eukaryota > Metazoa > Mollusca > Bivalvia > Venerida > Vesicomyidae > Archivesica > Archivesica marissinica. Next base: position 20,614,638 of record CM026387.1, read on the forward strand.
GCAGTATTGTAATGTGTGTTTTATATATATCAGGCAGTATTGTAATGTGTGTTTATGTATATCAGGCAGTATTGTAACGTTTGTTTTATGTATATCAGGCAGTATTGTAATGTGTGTTTATGTATATCAGGCAGTATTGTAATGTGTGTTTTATGTATATCAGGCAGTATTGTAATGTGTGTTTTATGTATATCAGGCAGTATTGTAATATGTGTTTTATGTATATCAGGCAGTATTGTAATGTGTGTTTTATATATATCAGGCAGTATTGTAATGTGTGTTTATGTATATCAGGCAGTATTGTAATGTGTGTTTTATGTATATCAGGCAGTATTGTAATGTGTGTTTTATATATATCAGGCAGTATTGTAATGTGTGTTTTATGTATATCAGGCAGTATTGTAATGTGTGTTTTATGTATATCAGGCAGTATTGTAATGTGTGATTTATGTATATCAGGCAGTATTGTAGTGTGTGTTTTATGTATATCAGGCAGTATTGTAATGTGTGTTTTATGTATATCAGGCAGTATTGTAATGTGTGTTTTATGTATATCAGGCAGTATTGTAATGTGTGTTTTATGTATATCAGGCAGTATTGTAATATGTGTTTTATGTATATCAGGCAGTATTGTAATGTGTGTTTTATATATATCAGGCAGTATTGTAATGTGTGTTTTATGTATATCAGGCAGTATTGTAACGTGTGTTTTATGTATATCAGGCAGTATTGTAATGTGTGTTTTATGTATATCAGGCAGTATTGTAATGTGTGTTTTATGTATATCAGGCAGTATTGTAATGTGTGTTATATATATATCAGGCAGTATTGTAATGTGTGTTTTATGTATATCAGGCAATATTGTAATGTGTGTTTTATGTATATCAGGCAGTATTGTAATGTGTGTTTTATGTATATCAGGCAGTATTGTAATGTGTGTTTTATGTATATCAGGCAGTATTGTAATGTGTGTTTTATGTATACCAGGCAGTATTGTAATGTGTGTTTTATGTATATCAGGCAGTATTGTAACGTTTGTTTTATGTGTATCAGGCAGTATTGTAATGTGTGTTTTATGTATATCAGGCAGTATTGTAACGTGTGTTTTATGTATATCAGGCAGTATTGTAATGTGTGTTTTATGTATATCAGGCAGTATTGTAATGTGTGTTTTATGTATATCAGACAGTATTGTAATGTGTGTTTTATGTATATCAGGCAGTATTGTAATGTGTGTTTTATGTATAGCAGGCAGTATTGTAACATTTGTTTTATGTATATCAGGCAGTATTGTAATGTGTGTTTATGTATATCAGGCAGTATTGTAACGTTTGTTTTATGTATATCAGGCAGTATTGTAATGTGTGTTTTATGTATATCAGGCAGTATTGTAATGTGTGTTTTATGTATATCAGGCAGTATTGTAATGTGTGTTTTATGTATATCAGGCAGTATTGTAATGTGTGTTTTATATATATCAGGCAGTATTGTAATGTGTGTTTTATGTATATCAGGCAGTATTGTAACGTGTGTTTTATGTATATTAGGCAGTATTGTAATGTGTATTTTATGTATATCAGGCAGTATTGTAATGTGTGTTTTATGTATATCAGGCAGTATTGTAATGTGTGTTTTATGTATATCATGCAGTATTGTAATATGTGTTTTATGTATATCAGGCAGTATTGTAATGTGTGTTTTATATATATCAGGCAGTATTGTAATGTGTGTTTTATGTATATCAGGCAGTAGTGTAACGTGTGTTTTATGTATATCAGGCAGTATTGTAATGTGTGTTTTATGTATATCAGGCAGTATTGTAATGTGTGTTTTATGTATATCAGGCAGTATTGTAATGTGTGTTTTATGTATATCAGGCAGTATTGTAATGTGTGTTTTATGTATATCAGGCAGTATTGTAACGTTTGTTTTATGTATATCAGGCAGTATTGTAATGTGTGTTTATGTATATCAGGCAGTATTGTAACGTTTGTTTTATGTATATCAGGCAGTATTGTAATGTGTGTTTTATGTATATCAGGCAGTATCGTAATGTGTGTTTTATGTATATCAGGCAGTATTGTAATGTGTGTTTTATGTATATCAGGCAGTATTGTAATGTGTGTTTTATGTATATCAGGCAGTATTGTAATGTGTGTTTTATATATATCAGGCAGTATTGTATTGTGTGTTTTATGTATATCAGGCAGTATTGTAACGTGTGTTTTATGTATATCAGGCAGTATTGTAATGTGTGTTTTATGTATATCAGGCAGTATTGTAATGTGTGTTTTATGTATATCAGGCAGTATTGTAATGTGTGTTTTATGTATATCAGGCAGTATTGTAATGTGTGTTTTATATATATCAGGCAGTATTGTAATGTGTGTTTTATGTATATCAGGCAGTATTGTAATGTGTGTTTTATGTATATCAGGCAGTATTGTAATGTGTGTTTATGTATATCAGGCAGTATTGTAACGTTTGTTTTATGTGTATCAGGCAGTATTGTAATGTGTGGTTATGTATATCAGGCAGTATTGTAATGTGTGTTTTATGTATATCAGGCAGTATTGTAATGTGTGTTTTATGTATATCAGGCAGTATTGTAATGTGTGTTTTATGTATATCAGGCAGTATTGTAATGTGTGTTTTATGTATATCAGGCAGTATTGTAATATGTGTGTTATGTATATCAGGCAGTATTTTAATGTGTGTTTTATATATATCAGGCAGTATTGTAATGTGTGTTTATGTATATCAGGCAGTATTGTAACGTGTGTTTTATGTATATCAGGCAGTATTGTAATGTGTGTTTTATGTATATCAGGCAGTATTGTAATGTGTGTTTTATGTATATCAGGCAGTATTGTAATGTGTGTTTTATGTATATCAGGCAGTATTGTAATGTGTTTTATATATATATCAGGCAGTATTGTAATGTATGTTTTATGTATATCAGGTAGTATTGTAATGTGTGTTTTATGTATATCAGGCAGTATTGTAATGTGTGTTTTATGTATATCAGGCAGTATTGTAATGTGTGTTTTATATATATCAGGCAGTATTGTAATGTGTGTTTTATGTATATCAGGCAGTATTGTAATGTGTGTTTTATGTATACCAGGCAGTATTGTAATGTGTGTTTTATGTATATCAGGCAAATTGTAACGTTTGTTTTATGTATATCAGGCAGTATTGTAATGTGTATTTTATGTATATCAGGCAGTATTGTAATGTGTGTTTTATGTATATCAGGCAGTATTGTAATGTGTGTTTTATATATATCAGGCAGTATTGTAAGGTGTGTTTTATGTATACCAGGCAGTATTGTAATGTGTGTTTTATGTATATCAGGCAGTATTGTAATGTGTGTTTTATGTATATCAGGCAGTATTGTAAGGTGTGTTTTATATATACCAGGCAGTATTGTAAGGTGTGTTTTATATATACCAGGCAGTATTGTAATGTGTGTTTTATGTATATCAGGCAGTATTGTAATGTTTTTTAAGTATAGTTTCTCCAAAATTTAAAAACGAGTGGAGATGGTACACCAGTTGTGTACAGTGAACTTCTAGACTATTATACCGATATATTATTTCGCCTTGGTATGGTGAATGCGTAAGTCGTCTATGACATATGAACTTCTAGGCTACCTAGCTTGTCCGCCTTGGTATGGTGAATGCGTAAGTCGTCTGGGACATATGAACTTCTATGCTACCTAGCTTGTCCGCCTTGGTATCGTGAATGCGTAAGTCGTCTGGGACATATGAACTTCTAGGCTACCTAGCTTGTCCGCCATTGTATGGTGAATGCGTAAGTCGTCTGTGACATATGAACTTCTAGGCTACCTAGCTTGTCCGCCATTGTATGGTGAATGCGTAAGTCGTCTGTGACATATGAACTTCTAGGCTACCTAGCTTGTCCGCCTTTGTATGGTGAATGCGTAAGTCGTCTGTGACATATGAACTTCTAGGCTACCTAGCTTGTCCGCCTTGGTATGATGAACGCATATGTCGTTTGGTATGTACCATGTATACGCTATTATATAATATCATACATACACTATTTTGTTAACAGGGATTTGTCCAACAACAAAATCACCAACGTATATAAGGGAGAGCTGAACCACCTCCGACATCTAATAGTATTGTAAGTACATCAGGGTTCATTCTAGGTGAGAATATTTGGGAGAAGTGAGAAAGCGCGTGATCGCTTCCTTAAATGGTGTTCTTTAATATACTTCTACAAAATAGGGTTAAAGTGCACAGTACAACCATTAAATACAACATTGGAATAGAAGGAGTGCTTTATAATGAACCAGTGTATCTTACTAGAAAAATTTTTGTTTGATAATCGTAAAAACAAAAAAATATAAACATTTTTTAGGGAGAAGTGGGGCCCCTAGAGGGCGAAGGCAGGGTCCCTAAGGCGACAATTTCGCCCATATCGCCCTCTAGAATGATCCCTGGTACATTATAGAGCTTTATTACGCTTCAATGCAGTTTCCAGAATTTTGTTTGCTGTAAATATATGTGATAGTTTAAAAGTTTAAACTTTATTTATTATACAACGATTGCGAAGCAAGTTTTAACAACTTATATTAAGCACCCTCGTTGGCGCGAATGAAAGCGTAAATGTGGTCATTCCTGTGGGAGGAAACCGGAGAAAACCCACCTGTCCGATCTGGCGACCACCATACCATCTCACATACTTCCACATGTGATAGTTCCTGCCTAGCCAGGATACATACGTGCCGCACGATGCTTAGAATAAGAACGGAATATGCGCATACGGTTAGACTATGCGCAATTCATCTGTACCAGTCGCTGAAATAAATTAATTAAAGATTCAAATATGTAGGTAATTCTTCTATATTTGTCACCATTTAAATATGTTGAAATTCTCAACACACGGTAAGAGTACAGCAAAATATGATATGAAAATCAATTGGACATTTGCGTGATTCTTAATCTGGCCGGTGTTACGGTAAAAGACACCCATTCGTGAAATTACCTGTGAGCCGGTCATGTAAAATAACCAGGAATGCTAATGTAAGTGGGGTATCTTCCGTATCTTGCACTTGCTGTTTCCAAAAAATATTCTAGCTACGACAATATTATGTGATGCGTATGTAGATGAAAACCCGGAATACTTAAACTATTCTTTACCCTTTAAGATCCGATACGCATGTATCTATTTTTCATTCAAGGACCATAGAGAAGAACTTATTACATACTATAGAGGTTGGGAGCTTTGATGGTCTCATGAGATTACAATTGCTGTGAGTATATATACTTTAAACTATTATGGAAATAACCTACATTTGCAAATGTCAATTGCAATAAGTGAAAGAAACCCCATCGCTAGACGTAGTCTGCCTTATTATGTTTCGTTATTATAAATATTTTTTAAAAAAAGAGCTGTGAGTCTGATGCTAGACAGTAGTAATTTGATACGACATAAATCACAGACAGCCAATTGCATAGATACGCCCCTGTACCCCTGACAACTATACGCGGACATGAAGGCGTGCACGGTGAATTTGTGTTGATATTTAAACACAGTCATGTCTCATTCATTGAATAAAAATCGTCGCGTAAAATGGACAGGGGTGCACGGGCGTAATCGGCTGACTGTGACATAAACTTCACATTTACATTTTGTGTGCTGCTTCAAGAAATCACTATATTTGATGTGATAGAGTGTATACATGTAGTGCTGTCCAGAAATCACGATCTTTGATGTGATAGAGAGTATGCATGTAGTTCTGTCAAGAAATCACTATCGTTGATGTGGTAGAGGGTATACATGTAGTGCTGTCAAGAAATCACTAACTTTGATGTGATAGAGGGTATACATGTAGTGCTGTCAAGAAAACACTATCTTTGATGTGATAGAGGGTATACATGTAGTGCTGTCCAGAAATCACTATCTTTGATGTGATAGAGGGTATACATGTAGTGCTGTCAAGAAATCACTATCTTTGATGTGAAAGAGGGTATACATGTAGTGCTGTCAAGATATCACTATCGTTGATGTGATAGAGGATATACATGTAGTTCTGTCAAGTAATCACTATCGTTGATGTGATAGAGAGTATACATGTAGTTGTGTCAAGTAATCACTATCGTTGGTGCGAAAGAGAGTATACATGTAGTTTTGTCAAGAAATCACCATCGTTGGTGCGAAAGAGAGTATACATGTTGTCCTGTCAAGAAATCACTATCGTTGATGTGATAGAGAGTATACATGTTGTCCTGTCAAGAAATCACTATCGTTGATGTGATAGAGAGTATACATGTAGTGCTGTCAAGAAAGCATTATCGTTGGTGTGAAAGAGGGTATACATGTAGTTCTGTCAAGAAATCACTATCGTTGGTGCGAAAGAGAGTAGACATGTAGTGCTGTCAAGAAATCACTATCGTTGATGTGATAGAGAGTATACATGTAGTTCTGTCAAGAAATCACTATCGTTGGTGTGATAGAGAGTATACATGTAGTGCTGTCAAGAAATCACTATATTTGATGTGATAGACAGTATACATGTAGTGCTGTCAATAAATCACTATTGATGGTGCCATAGAGAGTATACACGTAGTTCTGTCAGGAAATCACTATCTTTGATATGATAGACAGTATACATGTAGTGCTGTCAAGAAATCACTATCATTGGTGCCATAGAGAGTATACATGTAGTTCTGTCATGAAATCACTATCGTTGATGTGATAGTGGATATACATGTAGTGCTGTCACGAAATCACTATCGCTGATGTGATAGAGAGTACACATGAAGTTATGTCAGGAATCACTATCGTTGTGTGATAGAGAGTATACATGTAGTTATGTCAGGAAATCACTATAGTTGTGTGATAGAGAGTACACATGTAGTTATGTCAGGAAATCACTATTGTTGTGTGATAGAGAGTATACATGTAGTTCTGTCAAGAAATCACTATCGTTGATGTGATAGAGAGTATACATGTAGTTATGTCAGGAAATCACTATCGTTGTGATATAGAGAGTATACATGTAGTTCTGTCAAGAAATCATTATCGTTGATGTGATAGAGAGTATACATGTAGTTCTGTCAGGAAATCACTATCGTTGTGTGATTGAGAGTAGACATGTAGTTCTGTCAGGAAATCACTATCGTTGTGTGATTGAGAGTAGACATGAAGTTCTGTCAGGAAATCACTATCGTTGTGTGATAGAGGGTATACATGTAGTGCTGTCAAGAAATCACTATCGTTGGTGTGATAGAGAGTATACATGTAGTTCTGTCATGAAATCACTATCGTTGGTGCGAAAGAGAGTATACATGTAGTTCTGTCAAGAAATCACTATCGTTGGTGCGAAAGAGAGTATACATGTAGTTCTGTCAAGAAATCACTATCGTTGGTGTGATAGAGAGTATACATGTAGTGCTGTCAAGAAATCACTATCTTAGATGTGCTAGACAGTATACATGTAGTGCTGTCAAGAAATCATTATCGTTGATGTGATAGAGGATAGACATGTAGTTCTGTCAGGAAATCACTATCGTTGTGTGATTGAGAGTAGACATGAAGTTCTGTCAGGAAATCACTATCGTTGTGTGATAGAGGGTATACATGTAGTGCTGTCAAGAAATCACTATCGTTGGTGTGATAGAGAGTATACATGTAGTTCTGTCATGAAATCACTATCGTTGGTGCGAAAGAGAGTATACATGTAGTTCTGTCAAGAAATCACTATCGTTGGTGCGAAAGAGAGTATACATGTAGTTCTGTCAAGAAATCACTATCGTTGGTGTGATAGAGAGTATACATGTAGTGCTGTCAAGAAATCACTATCTTAGATGTGCTAGACAGTATACATGTAGTGCTGTCAAGAAATCACTATCGTTGATGTGAAAGAGAGTATACATGTAGTTCTGTCAAGACATCACTATCGTTGGTGCGAAAGAGAATATACATGTAGTTCTGTCAAGAAATCACTATCGTTGGAGTGATAGAGAGTATGCATGTTGTTCTGTCAAGAAATCACTATCGTTGGTGTGATAGAGGGTATACATGTAGTTCTGTCAAGAAATCACTATCGTTGGTGTGATAGAGGGTATACATGTAGTTCTGTCAAGAAATCACTATCGTTGGTGTGATAGAGGGTATACATGTAGTTCTGTCAAGAAATCACTATCGATGGTGTGATAGAGGGTATACATGTAGTTCTGTCAAGAAATCACTATCGTTGATGTGATAGTGGATATACATGTAGTGCTGTCACGAAATCACTATCGCTGATGTGATAGAGAGTACACATGAAGTTATGTCAGGAATCACTATCGTTGTGTGATAGAGAGTATACATGTAGTTATGTCAGGAAATCACTATCGTTGTGTGATAGAGAGTATACATGTAGTTATGTCAGGAAATCACTATCGTTGTGTGATAGAGAGTATACATGTAGTTATGTCAGGAAATCACTATCGTTGTGTGATAGAGAGTATACATGTAGTTCTGTCAAGAAATCACTATCGTTGATGTGATAGAGAGTATACATGTAGTTATGTCAGGAAATCACTATCGTTGTGTGATAGAGAGTATACATGTAGTTCTGTCAAGAAATCACTATCGTTGATGTGATAGAGAGTATACATGTAGTTCTGTCAGGAAATCACTATCGTTGTGTGATTGAGAGTAGACATGAAGTTCTGTCAGGAAATCACTATCGTTGTGTGATAGAGGGTATACATGTAGTTCTGTCAAGACATCACTATCGTTGGTGCGAAAGAGAGTATACATGTAGTGCTGTCAAGAAATCACTATCGTTGGTGTGATAGAGAGTATACATGTAGTTCTGTCATGAAATCACTATCGTTGGTGCGAAAGAGAGTATACATGTAGTTCTGTCAAGAAATCACTATCGTTGGTGCGAAAGAGAGTATACATGTAGTTCTGTCAAGAAATCACTATCGTTGGTGTGATAGAGAGTATACATGTAGTGCTGTCAAGAAATCACTATCGTTGATGTGAAAGAGAGTATACATGTAGTTCTGTCAAGACATCACTATCGTTGGTGCGAAAGAGAGTATACATGTAGTTCTGTCACGAAATCACTATCGTTGGAGTGATAGAGAGTATGCATGTTGTTCTGTCAAGAAATCACTATCGTTGGTGTGATAGAGGGTATACATGTAGTTCTGTCAAGAAATCACTATCGTTGGTGTGATAGAGGGTATACATGTAGTTCTGTCAAGAAATCACTATCGATGGTGTGATAGAGGGTATACATGTAGTTCTGTCAAGAAATCACTATCGTTGATGTGATAGTGGATATACATGTAGTGCTGTCACGAAATCACTATCGCTGATGTGATAGAGAGTACACATGAAGTTATGTCAGGAATCACTATCGTTGTGTGATAGAGAGTATACATGTAGTTATGTCAGGAACTCACTATCGTTGTGTGATAGAGAGTATACATGTAGTTATGTCAGGAAATCACTATCGTTGTGTGATAGAGAGTATACATGTAGTTATGTCAGGAAATCACTATCGTTGTGATATAGAGAGTATACATGTAGTTCTGTCAAGAAATCATTATCGTTGATGTGATAGAGAGTATACATGTAGTTCTGTCAGGAAATCACTATCGTTGTGTGATTGAGAGTAGACATGAAGTTCTGTCAGGAAATCACTATCGTTGTGTGATAGAGGGTATACATGTAGTTCTGTCAAGACATCACTATCGTTGGTGCGAAAGAGAGTATACATGTAGTGCTGTCAAGAAATCACTATCGTTGGTGTGATAGAGAGTATACATGTAGTTCTGTCATGAAATCACTATCGTTGGTGCGAAAGAGAGTATACATGTAGTTCTGTCAAGAAATCACTATCGTTGGTGCGAAAGAGAGTATACATGTAGTTCTGTCAAGTAATCACTATCGTTGGTGTGATAGAGAGTATACATGTAGTGCTGTCAAGAAATCACTATCTTAGATGTGCTAGACAGTATACATGTAGTGCTGTCAAGAAATCACTATCGTTGATGTGAAAGAGAGTATACATGTAGTTCTGTCAAGACATCACTATCGTTGGTGCGAAAGAGAGTATACATGTAGTTCTGTCAAGAAATCACTATCGTTGGAGTGATAGAGAGTATGCATGTTGTTCTGTCAAGAAATCACTATCGTTGGTGTGATAGAGGGTATACATGTAGTTCTGTCAAGAAATCACTATCGTTGGTGTGATAGAGGGTATACATGTAGTTCTGTCAAGAAATCACTATCGTTGGTGTGATAGAGGGTATACATGTAGTTCTGTCAAGAAATCACTATCGATGGTGTGATAGAGGGTATACATGTAGTTCTGTCAAGAAATCACTATCGTTGATGTGATAGTGGATATACATGTAGTGCTGTCACGAAATCACTATCGCTGATGTGATAGAGAGTACACATGAAGTTATGTCAGGAATCACTATCGTTGTGTGATAGAGAGTATACATGTAGTTATGTCAGGAAATCACTATCGTTGTGTGATAGATAGTATACATGTAGTTATGTCAGGAAATCACTATCGTTGTGTGATAGAGAGTATACATGTAGTTATGTCAGGAAATCACTATCGTTGTGTGATAGAGAGTATACATGTAGTTCTGTCAAGAAATCACTATCGTTGATGTGATAGAGAGTATACATGTAGTTATGTCAGGAAATCACTATCGTTGTGTGATAGAGAGTATACATGTAGTTCTGTCAAGAAATCACTATCGTTGATGTGATAGAGAGTATACATGTAGTTCTGTCAGGAAATCACTATCGTTGTGTGATTGAGAGTAGACATGAAGTTCTGTCAGGAAATCACTATCGTTGTGTGATAGAGGGTATACATGTAGTTCTGTCAAGACATCACTATCGTTGGTGCGAAAGAGAGTATACATGTAGTGCTGTCAAGAAATCACTATCGTTGGTGTGATAGAGAGTATACATGTAGTTCTGTCAAGAAATCACTATCGTTGGAGTGATAGAGAGTATGCATGTTGTTCTGTCAAGAAATCACTATCGTTGGTGTGATAGAGGGTATACATGTAGTTCTGTCAAGAAATCACTATCGTTGGTGTGATAGAGGGTATACATGTAGTTCTGTCAAGAAATCACTATCGTTGGTGTGATAGAGGGTATACATGTAGTTCTGTCAAGAAATCACTATCGATGGTGTGATAGAGGGTATACATGTAGTTCTGTCAGGAAATCACTATCGTTGATGTGATAGTGGATATACATGTAGTGCTGTCACGAAATCACTATCGCTGATGTGATAGAGAGTACACATGAAGTTATGTCAGGAATCACTATCGTTGTGTGATAGAGAGTATACATGTAGTTATGTCAGGAAATCACTATCGTTGTGTGATAGAGAGTATACATGTAGTTATGTCAGGAAATCACTATCGTTGTGTGATAGAGAGTATACATGTAGTTCTGTCAAGAAATCACTATCGTTGATGTGATAGAGAGTATACATGTAGTTATGTCAGGAAATCACTATCGTTGTGTGATAGAGAGTATACATGTAGTTCTGTCAAGAGATCACTATCGTTGATGTGATAGAGAGTATACATGTAGTTCTGTCAGGAAATCACTATCGTTGTGTGATTGAGAGTAGACATGAAGTTCTGTCAGGAAATCACTATCGTTGTGTGATAGAGGGTATACATGTAGTTCTGTCAAGACATCACTATCGTTGGTGCGAAAGAGAGTATACATGTAGTGCTGTCAAGAAATCACTATCGTTGGTGTGCTAGAGAGTATACATGTAGTTCTGTCATGAAATCACTATCGTTGGTGCGAAAGAGAGTATACATGTAGTTCTGTCAAGAAATCACTATCGTTGGTGCGAAAGAGAGTATACATGTAGTTCTGTCAAGAAATCACTATCGTTGGTGTGATAGAGAGTATACATGTAGTGCTGTCAAGAAATCACTATCTTAGATGTGCTAGACAGTATACATGTAGTGCTGTCAAGAAATCACTATCGTTGATGTGAAAGAGAGTATACATGTAGTTCTGTCAGGAAATCACTGTCGTTGGTGCCATAGAGAGTATGCATGTAGTGCTCTCAAGAAATCACTATCGTTGGTGTGAAAGAGAGTATACATGTAGTTCTGTCAAGACATCACTATCGTTGGTGCGAAAGAGAGTATACATGTAGTTCTGTCATGAAATCACTATCGTTGATGTGATAGAGGGTATGCATGTAGTTATGTCAAGAAATCACTATCGTTGGTGTGATAGAGGGTATACATGTACTTCTGTCAAGAAATCACTATCGTTGATGTGAAAGAGAGTATACATGTAGTGCTGTCAAGAAATCACTATCGTTGATGTGAAAGAGAGTATACATGTAGTTCTGTCAAGAAATCACTATCGTTGGTGTGATAGAGGGTATACGTGTAATTATGTCAAGAAAACACTATCGTTGATGTGATAGAGGGTATACATGTAGTTCTGTCAAGAAATCACTATCGTTGATGTGAAAGAGAGTATACATGTAGTGCTGTCAAGAAATCACTATCGTTGATGTGAAAGAGAGTATACATGTAGTTCTGTCAAGACATCACTATCGTTGATGTGATAGAGAGTATACATGTAGTCCGGTCAAGAAATCACTATCTTTGATGTGCTAGACAGTATACATGTAGTGCTGTCAAGAAATCACTCTCGTTGATGTGAAAGAGAGTATACATGTAGTTCTGTCAAGACATCACTATCGTTGGTGCGAAAGAGAGTATACATGTAGTTCTGTCATGACATCACTATCGTTGATGTGATAGAGGGTATACGTGTAATTATGTCAGGAAAACACTATCGTTGATGTGAAAGAGAGTATACATGTAGTTCTGTCAAGAAATCACTATCGTTGATGTGATAGAGGATATACATGTAGTGCTGTCAATAAATCACTATCGTTGATGTGATAGAGTGTATGCATGAAGTTCTGTCAGGAAATCACTATCTTTGATGTGATAGAGTGTATACATGTAGTTCTGTCAATAAATCACTATCGTTGATGTGAAAGAGAGTATACATGTAGTGTTGTCAAGAAATCACTATCGTTGATGTGATAGACGGTATACATGTAGTGCTGTCAAGAAATCACTATCGTTGATGTGATAGAGGGTATACATGTAGTGCTGTCAAGAAATCACTATCGTTGATGTGATAGACGGTATACATGTAGTGCTGTCATGAAATCACTATCGTTGATGTGATAGACGGTATACATGTAGTGTTGTCAAGAAATCACTCTCATTGATGTGATAGAGTGTATCCATGTAGTGCTGTCAAGAAATCACTATCGTTGATGTGATAGACGGTATACATGTAGTGCTGTCAAGAAATCACTATCGTTGATGTGATAGACGGTATACATGTAGTGTTGTCAAGAAATCACTATCATTGATGTGATAGAGTGTATACATGTAGTTCTGTCAAGAAATCACTATCGTTGATGTGATAGAGTGTATACATGTAGTGCTGTCAAGAAATCACTATCGTTGATGTGATAGACGGTATACATGTAGTTCTGTCAAGAAATCACTATAGTTGATGTGATAGAGGGTATACATGTAGTTCTGTCAAGAAATCACTATCTTTGGTGTGATAGAAAGTATACATGTAGTGCTGTCATAAAATCACTATCGTTGGGCGACCCCCGGGGCCCCCTCCCGTCTTATGTCTTAAGTTGGCATACATCGATTCCAGCCAAGCTACGCCCCTGATACAAATCACTTACCAACAATTGAATGTCTCCATTATCTTCGAATTGTTTACACCTCGTGCGGAAAACATGATACCAGTCTATAAGGTTGTAAAACAGCAAATATATATCCTATTAAATACATAGTGAAAAGTAAACAACAGAGTCTGTTCATTTATATTTCCAATCTTTCATTTCTTCTGATACCACATCCATTGTGAAGAGGTATTCAAATCAGTCTGAAACACAACCAAGAATATTTCAAAGTTTCAAATAACCAGTGCTCGCCTGTGAATAACGTCACTGTGTTTATACACTGTATTCTTCCGCCAAATAATACAGTATACCGACCTTCCGTTTGCAATGGCCTGAATTCTTATACCACATCTTGTCTATACACCAACTAGTCTGAAGTCTTCTCACGTCACATAATTTCTCAAAAAACACAAACACTATACACAGCCTGTCATGAAAATGCATTTTTACCAAAAAGAAAAAAGAACTATATTAGTCATTGGGACTACATTCGACCGCGGATGCACTTCTGCCTATTTACGTATATACAACCATAATAATCGTATAAGTATTCCAGAAATGAGATAGGAACCAATTATGCATAATCTGAACACCCCACGCCCATCATCAGAGTGAAGCCAATCCTTGAAAGAAGCCGTGCTATGTATATCCAATTATTGTTGTAGAATTTCAACTGCGTAAATATATTTCTGGATACAAGCTCAATCCTGTATTTCTATGTACGCACAAATGAAAGCTTGGAACTAGTTCCCTTAAAACAACATTTGACATAAAATGTTATGATAATTTGTCTTGAATCCATCAGAAAATGAAACACAAACATTAATATATGAAATAAGAGGGTTTGTGGATACCTTCGCACTTTTAAACGCACCGCCTGTTGGTGTTATTCCTTATTCATATAATCATAGACACGTTATTCCCCTACTACCATGCCCGGAAACGTCTACACGTCATAAATTGCAATTATATTCCAGTTTATTGAATGGAAACCAGCTGACTACAATCGAAAGAGGAGTGTTTCGACAGTTGGCAGAATTAATAGAATTGTAAGTTGTTATGCACACCTCGAGTTTGAGATATGCAAAGGGGCAGATTTACGTTTAATTTAAGCTTTATTTATTTTACAACGCTTGCGAAGTAAGTATTAACAACTTATATTAATCACTCTCGTTGGCGCGGATGAAAGCGTAAATGTGGTCATTCGTGTGGGAAGAAACCGGAGTACCCGGAGAAATCCCACCTGTCTAATATGGCGACCACCGTACCATCTCACATACTGCCCTGTCCGAGGATCGAATCTGGGTTACATTGGTGAGAAGCGGATTAACGTTGCATGAGACCCCTGGCTGTAACTCAAACAGGGGCCTTTCATCAAGATAAAGTAAGTAAACAAGAACATTCTATTGAATACACCTTTCTCACATTACCCCCGCTTGGCCGAAATTCACCGAAATTACGGCTTTCCGCTATCGCATTAGTTGGTAAGAAGAGATTTCACCTGTCGACGCGTATTGCGGGACTATTAGACTCGGGGAACAGTGCACTATACGTTATTGCTGCAATCGACTAAGCACAAAATATTATTAAGTCATACATCGTTGGAAAGCTCAGGATATCTTCTAAGTTCTATCTATTTCAGTCATTTTAAAAATGTTCATTAAATTTTATTCAGTTAATTACAGATTTAAAATACTCATTTGGAGGCCTCTAAATATCGGGGACCCCTGGCTTCAGCTAAGTCAGCCCTACCTTAATCCGCCACTGGATATGCAACCCCCCCCCCCCATCACATACACACACATGTACACTGTGCTTGACACTGTCTGACGACTTACACATTCACGATACCAAGGCGGACAACCTAGGTAGACTAGAAGTTCATATGTCACAGACGACTTACGCATTCACGATACCAAGGCGGACAAGCTAGGTAGCCTAGAAGTTCATATGTCACAGACGACTTACGCATTCACCATACCACAAGCTAGGTAGCATAGAAGTTCATGTGTCACAAACGACTTACGCATTCACGATACCAAGGCGGACAAGCTAGGTAGCCTACAAGTTGATATGTCACTGACGACCTATGCATTCACCATACCACAAGCTAGGTAGCCTAGAAGTTCATATGTCACAGACGACTTACGCATTCACCATACCAAGGCGGAATAATATATCGGTGTTATAGTCTAGAAGTTCACTGTACACAACTGGTGTACCATCTCCACTCGTGTTTATATTTTGGAGAAACTATAATAAAAATCATTACAATACTGCCTGATATATATAAAACACACATTACAATACTGCCTGATATACATAAAACACACATTACAATACTGCCTGATATACATAAAACACACATTACAATACTGCCTGATATACATAAAACACACATTACAATACTGCCTGATATACATAAAACACACATTACAATACTGCCTGATATACATAAAACACACATTACAATACTGCCTGATATATATAAAACACACATTACAATACTGCCTGATATACATAAAACACATATTACAATACTGCCTGATATACATAAAACACACATTACAATACTGCCTGATATACATAAAACACACATTACAATACTGCCTGATATACATAAAACACACATTACAATACTGCCTGATATACATAAAACACACATTACAATACTGCCTCATATACATAAAACACACATTACAATACTGCCTCATATATACAAACATTTTCGTAGCGGTTGCATCATTTTTGTTCAGGTGTGAGACAAACCAAACAATAGATGTAGCACAATGGATGTACTTTAAGAAATACCACACACTGAAATGAATTGATAGGCCTTAATTATTCAAAACATATGTAATTACATATCATCAATGTTTACATAAACTTAAATTGACCCAACGATTCAGCAAGAATATCCGCCTTGATTAAATAATGCTACCACAACTAACACCCTACATGTTGCAAGGAACCTAGATAGATCCTGATGTTGCTACTTGCTTATAAACATGTATACATTGTATACGTCGGCGGTCGTAGCACTGTCTGGATACAGGCTGAAACCATGGTTAAATATGTTGAAATTCTCAACACACGGTAAAAGTACAGCAAAATATGATATGAAAATCAATTGGATATTTGCGGGATTCTTAATCTGGCCGGTGTTAAGGTAAAAGACACCCATTCGTGAAATTATCTGTAAGCCGGTCATGTAAAATAACCAGGAATGCTAATGTAAGTGGGGTATCTTCCGTATCTTGCACTTGCTGTTTCCAAAAAATATTCTAGCTACGACAATATTATGTGATGCGTATGTAGATGAAAACCCGGAATACTTAAACTATTCTTTACCCTTTAAGATCCGATACGCATGTATCTATTTTTCATTCAAGGACCATAGAGAAGAACTTATTACATACTATAGAGGTTGGGAGCTTTGATGGTCTCATGAGATTACAATTGCTGTGAGTATATATACTTTAAACTATTATGGCAATAACCTACATTTGCAAATGTCAATTGCAATAAGTGAAAGAAACCCCATCGCTAGACGTAGTCTGCCTTATTATGTTTCGTTATTATAAAAAAATGTTTATGAAATTTAAAAAAACATTAAAAAAAAGAGCTGTGAGTCTGATGCTAGACAGTAGTAATTTGATACGACATAAATCACAGACACCCAATTGCATAGATACGCCCCTGTACCCCTGACAACTATACGCGAACATAAAGGCTTGCACGGTGAATTTGTGTTGATATTTAAACACATTCATGTCTCATTCATTGATTAAAAATCGTCGCGTAAAATGGACAGGGGTGCACGGGCGTACTCGGCTGACGGTGACATAAACTTCACATTTACATTGTGTGTGCAGCTTCAAGAAATCACTATCGTTGATGTGATAGAGAGTATACATGTAGTTCTGTCAAGAAATCACTATCTTTGTTGTGATTTAGTGTATCCATGTAGTGCTGTCAAGAAATCACTATCTTTGATGTGATAGAGTGTATCCATGTAGTGCTGTCAAGAAATCACTATATTTGGTGTGATAGAGGGTATGCATGTAGTGCTGTCACGAAATCACTATCGTTGATGTGATAGAGGGTATGCATGTAGTTCTGTCAAGTAATCACTATCTTTGGTGTGATAGAAAGTATACATGTAGTTCTGTCAAGAAATCACTATATTTGATGTGATAGAGGGTATGCATGTAGTGCTGTCAAGAAATCACTATCGTTGATGTGATAGAGAGTATGCATGTAGTTCTGTCAAGAAATCACTATCTTTGATGTGATAGAGGGTATACATGTAGTTCTGTCAAGAAAGCACTATCGTTGATGTGATAGAGGGTATGCATGTAGTTCTGTCAAGTAATCACTATCTTTGGTGTGATAGAAAGTATACATGTAGTTCTGTCATAAAATCACTATATTTGATGTGATAGAGGGTATGCATGTAGTGCTGTCAAGAAATCACTATCGTTGATGTGATAGAGAGTATGCATGTAGTTCTGTCAAGTAATCACTATCATTGATGTGATAGACGGTATGCATGTAGTTCTGTCAAGAAATCACTATCTTTGATGTGATAGAGGGTATACATGTAGTTCTGTCAAGAAAGCACTATCGTTGATGTGATAGAGAGTATGCATTAATTCTGTCATGAAATCACTATCTTTGATGTGATAGAGGGTATACATGTAGTTCTGTCAAGTAATCACTATCTTTGGTGTGATAGAAAGTATACATGTAGTTCTGTCAAGAAATCACTATATTTGATGTGATAGAGGGTATGCATGTAGTGCTGTCAAGAAATCACTATCGTTGATGTGATAGAGAGTATGCATGTAGTTCTGTCAAGAAATCACTATCGTTGATGTGATAGAGTGTATACATGTAGTGCTGTCAAGTAATCACTATCATTGATGTGATAGACGGTATGCATGTAGTTCTGTCAAGAAATCACTATCTTTGATGTGATAGAGGGTATACATGTAGTTCTGTCAAGAAAGCACTATCGTTGATGTGATAGAGAGTATGCATGTAGTTCTGTCATGAAATCACTATATTTGATGTGATAGAGGGTATACATGTAGTTCTGTCAAGTAATCACTATCTTTGGTGTGATAGAAAGTATACATGTAGTTCTGTCAAGAAATCACTATATTTGATGTGATAGAGGGTATGCATGTAGTTCTGTCAAGAAATCACTATATTTGATGTGATAGAGGGTATACATGTAGTTATGTCAAGAAAGCACTATCGTTGATGTGATAGAGAGTATGCATGTAGTTCTGTCATGAAATCACTATCGTTGGGCGACCCCCGGGCCCCCTCCCGTCTTATGTCTTAAGTTGGCATACATCGATTCCAGCCAAGCTACGCCCCTGATACAAATCACTTACCAACAATTGAATGTCTCCATTATCTTCGGATTGTTTACACCTCGTGCGGAAAACATGATACCAGTCTATAAGGTTATAAAACAGCAAATATATTGCCTATTAAATACATAGTAAAAAGTAAACAACAGAGTCTGTTCATTTATATTCCCAATCTTTCATTTCTTCTGATACCATATTCACTGTGAAGAGGTATTCAAATCAGTCTGAAACACAACCAAGAATATTTGATAGTTTCAAATAACCAGTGCTCGCCTGTGAATAACGTCACTGTGTTTATACACTGTATTCCTCCGCCAAATAATACAGTATACCGACCTTCCGTTTGCAATGGTCTGAATTCTTATACCACATCTTGTCTATACACCAACTAGTCTGAAGTCTTCTCACGTCACATAATTTATCAAAAAACACAAAAACTATACACAACCTGTCATGAAAATGCATTTTTACCAAAATGAACAATATTAGTTATTGGGACTACATTCAACCGCGGATGCACTTCTGCCTATTTACGTATACACAACCATACTAATCGTATACGTATTCCAGAAATGAGATAGGAACCAATTATGCATAATCTGAACACCCCACGCCCATCATCAGAGTGAAGCCAATCCTTGAAAGAAGCCATGCTATGTATATCCAATTATTGTTGTAGAATTTCAACTGCGTAAATATATTTCTGGATACAAGCTCAATCCTGTATTTCTATGTACGCACAAATGAAAGCTTGGAACTAGTTCCCTTAAAACAATATTTGACATTGATGATAATTTGTCTTGAATCCATCAGAAGATGAAACACAAACATTAATATATGAAATAAGAGGGATTGTGGATGCCTTCGCCCCCCCCCCCATCACACTTTTAAACGCACCGCCTGTTGGTGTTATTCCTTATTCATATAATCATAGACACGTTATTCCCCTACTACCATGCCCGGAAACGTCTACACGTCATAAATTGCAATTATATTCCAGTAATTTGAATGACAACCCGCTGACTACAATCGAAAGAGGAGTGTTTCGAAAGTTGGCAGAATTAGAAGTCTTGTAAGTTGTTATGCACACCTCGAGTTTGAGATATGCACAGGGGCAGATTTACGTTTAATTTAAGCTTTATTTATTTTACAACGCTTGCGAAGTAAGTATTAACAACTTATATTAATCACTCTCGTTGGCGCGGATGAAAGCGTAAATGTGGTCATTCGTGTGGGAAGAAACCGGAGTACCCGGAGAAATCCCACCTGTCTAATATGGCGACCACCGTACCATCTCACATACTCCCCTGTCCGAGGATCGAATCTGGGTTACATTGGTGAGAAGCGGATTAACGTTGCATGAGACCCCTGGCTGTAGCTCAACAGGGGCCTTTCATCAAGATAAAGTAAGTAAACAAGAACATTCTATTGAATACACCTTTCTCACATTACCCCCGCTTGGCCGAAATTCACCGAAATTACGGCTTTCCGCTATCGCATTAGTTGGTAAGAAGAGATTTCACCTGTCGACGCGTATTGCGGGACTATTAGACTCGGGGAACAGTGCACTATACGTTATTGCTGCAATCGACTAAGCACAAAATATTATTAAGTCATACATCATTGGAAAGCTCAGGATATCTTCTAAGTTATATCTATTTCAGTCATTTTAAAAATGTTCATTAAATTTTATTCAGTTAATTACAGATTTAAAATACTCATTTGGAGGCCTCTAAATATCGGGGACCCCTGGCTTCAGCTAAGTCAGCCCTCCCTTAATCCGCCACTGGATATGCAACCCCCTCCACACACAGGTACACTGTGTTTGACACTGTCTGACGACTTACGCATTCACGATACCAAGGCGGACAAGCTAGGTAGCCTAGAAGTTCATATGTCACAGACGACATACGCATTCACGATACCAAGGTGGACAAGCTAGGTAGCCTAGAAGGTCATATGTCACAGACGACTTACGCATTCACGATACCAAGGCGGACAAGCTAGGTAGCATAGAAGTTCATATGTCACAGACGACATACGCATTCACCATACCACAAGCTAGGTAGCCTAGAGGTTCATATGTCACAGACGACCTATGCATTCACCATACCATAAGCTAGGTAGCCTAGAGGTTCATATGTCACAGACGACTTACGCATTCACCATACCAAGGCGGAATAATATATCCGTGTTATAATCTAGAAGTTCACTGTACACAACTGGTGTACCATCTCCACTCGTGTTTATATTTTGGAGAAACTATACTAAAATCATTACAATACTGCCTGATATACATAAAACACACATTACAATACTGCCTGATATACATAAAACACACATTACAATACTGCCTGATATACATAAAACACACATTACAATACTGCCTGATATACATAAACACACATTACAATACTGCCTGATATACATAAAACACACGTTACAATACTGCCTGATATACATAAAACACACATTACAATACTGCCTGATATACATAAAACACACATTACAATACTGCCTGATATACATAAAACACACATTACAATACTGCCTGATATATATAAAACACACATTACAATACTGCCTGATATACATAAAACACACATTACAATACTGCCTGATATACATAAAACACACATTACAATACTGCCTGATATACATAAAACACACATTACAATACTGCCTGATATACATAACACACATTACAATACTGCCTGATATATATAAAACACACATTACAATACTGCCTGATATACATAAAACACACATTACAATACTGCCTGATATACATAAAACACACATTACAATACTGCCTGATATATACAAACATTTTCATAGCGGTTGCATCATTTTTGTTCAGGTGTGAGACAAACCAAACAATAGATGTAGCACAATGGATGTACTTTAAGAAATACCACACACTGAAATGAATTGATAGGCCTTAATTATTCAAAACATATGTAATTACATATCATCAATGTTCACATAAACTTAAATTGACCCAACGATTCAGCAAGAATATCCGCCTTGATTAAATAATGCTACCACAACTAACACCCTACATGTTGCAAGGAACCTAGATAGATCCTGATGTTGCTACCTGCTTATAAACATGTATACATTGTATACGTCGGCGGTCGTAGCACTGTCTGGATACAGGCTGAAACCATGGTTAAATATGTTGAAATTCTCAACACACGGTAAAAGTACAGCAAAATATGATATGAAAATCAATTGGATATTTGCGGGATTCTTAATCTGGCCGGTGTTAAGGTAAAAGACACCCATTCGTGAAATTATCTGTGAGCCGGTCATGTAAAATAACCAGGAATGCTAATGTAAGTGGGGTATCTTCCGTATCTTGCACTTGCTATTTCCAAAAAATATTCTAGCTACGACAATATTATGTGATGCGTATGTAGATGAAAACCCGGAATACTTAAACTATTCTTTACCCTTTAAGATCCGATACGCATGTATCTATTTTTCATTCAAGGCACATACAGATGAACTTATTACATACTATAGAGGTTGGGAGCTTTGATGGTCTCATGAGATTACAATCGCTGTGAGTATATATACTTTAAACTATTATGGCAATAACCTACATTTGCAAATGTCAATTGCAATAAGTGAAAGAAACCCCATCGCTAGACGTAGTCTGCCTTATTATGTTTCGTTATTATAAAAAAATGTTTATGAAATAAAAAAAACATTAAAAAAAGAGCTGTGAGTCTGATGCTAGACAGTAGTAATTTGATACGACATAAATCACAGACACCCAATTGCATAGATACGCCCCTGTACCCCTGACAACTATACGCGAACATAAAGGCTTGCACGGTGAATTTGTGTTGATATTTAAACACAGTCATGTCTCATTCATTGATTAAAAATCGTCGCGTAAAATGGACAGGGGTGCAATGGCGTACTCGGCTGACGGTGACATAAACTTCACATTTACATTGTGTGTGCAGCTTCAAGAAATCACAATCGTTGGTGTGATGGAGAGTATACATGTAGTTCTGTCAAGAAATCACTATCTTTGTTGTGATAGAGTGTATCCATGTAGTGCTGTCAGGAAATCACTATCGTTTGTGTGATGGAGGGTATACATGTAGTGCTGTCAAGAAATCACTATCGTTGATGTGATAGAGAGTACACATGTAGTGCTGTCAAGAAATCACTATCGTTGATGTGATAGAGGGTATACATGTAGTGCTGTCAAGAAATAACTATCGTTGATGTGATAGAAGGTATGCATGTAGTTCTGTCAAGAAATCACTATCTTTGGTGTGATAGAAAGTATACATGTAGTTCTGTCAAGAAATCACTATCGTTGATGTGATAGAGGGTATGCATATAGTTCTGTCAAGAAATCACTATCTTTGATGTGATAGAAGGTATGCCTGTAGTTCTGTCAAGAAATCACTATCTTTGGTGTGATAGAAAGTATACATGTAGTTCTGTCAAGAAATCACTATCGTTTGTGTGATGGAGGGTATATATGTAGTGCTGTCAAGAAATCACTATCGTTGATGTGATAGAGGGTATGCATGTAGTTCTGTCAAGAAATCACTATCTTTGGTGTGATAGAAAGTATACATGTAGTTCTGTCAAGAAATCACTATCTTTGGTGTGATAGAAAGTATACATGTAGTTCTGTCAAGAAATCACTATCGTTGATGTGATAGAGGGTATGCATATAGTTCTGTCAAGAAATCACTATCTTTGATGTGATAGAGGGTATACATGTAGTTCTGTCAAGAAAGCACTATCGTTGATGTGATAGAGAGTATGCATGTAGTTCTGTCATGACATCACTATCGTTGGACAACCCCCGGGCCCCCTTCCCGTCTTAAGTTTTAAGTTGGCAAACGTCGAGTCCAGCCAAGCTACGCCACTGATACAAATCACTTACCAACAATTGAATGTCTCCATTATCTTCGAATTGTTTACACCTCATGCGGAAAACATGATACCAGTCTATAAGGTTATAAAACAGCAAATATATTTCCTATTAAATACATAGTAAAAAGTAAACAACAGAGTCTGTTCATTTATATTTCCAATCTTTCATTTCTTCTGATACCACATTCACTGTGAAGAGGTATTCAAATCAGTC
This sequence comes from Archivesica marissinica, assembly GCA_014843695.1. NCBI lineage: Eukaryota > Metazoa > Mollusca > Bivalvia > Venerida > Vesicomyidae > Archivesica > Archivesica marissinica. The sequence continues at coordinate 20,638,927 of CM026387.1, forward strand.
TGAAACACAACCAAGAATATTTGAAAGTTTCAAATAACCAGTGCTCGCCTGTGAATAACGTCACTGTGTGTATACACTGTATTCTTCCGCCAAATAATACAGTATACCGACCTTCCGTTTGCAATGGCCTGAATTATTATACCACATCTTGTCAATACACCAACTAGTCTGAAGTCTTCTCAGGTCACATAATTTCTCAAAAAACACAAAAACTATACACAGCCTGTCATGAAAATGCATTTTTACCAAAAAGAACTATATTAGTTATTGGGACTACATTCAACCGGCGGATGCACTTCTGCCTATTTACGTATACACAACCATAATAATCGTATACCTATTTCAGAAATGAGATAGGAACCAATTATACATAATCTGAACACCCCACGCCCATCATCAGAGTGAAGCCAATCCTTGAAAGAAGCCGTGCTATGTATATCCAATTTATTGTTGTAGACTTTCAACTGCGTAAATATATTTCTGGATACAAGCTCAATCCTGTATTTCTATGTACGCACAAATGAAAGCTTGGAACTAGTTCCCTTAAAACAATATTTGACATTTATGATAATTTGTCTTGAACCCACCAGAAGATGAAACACAAACATTAACATATGAAATAAGAGGGTTTGTGGATGCCTTCGCCCCCCCCCCCCTATCACACTTTTAAACGCACCGCCTGTTGGTGTTATTCCTTATTCATATAATCATAGACACGTTATTCTCCTACTACCATGCCCGGAAACGTCTACACGTCATAAATTGCAATTATATTCCAGTCGTTTGGATGCAAACCAGCTGACTACAGTCGAAAGAGGAGTGTTTCGACATTTGGCATCACTAGAAACATTGTAAGTTGTTATACAAACCTCGAGTTTGAGATATGCACATGGGCAGATTACCGTTTAGTTTAAGCTGTATTTATTTTACAACGCTTGCGAAGTAAGTATTAACAACTTATATTAATCACTCTCGTTGGCGCGGATGAAAGCGTAAATGTGGTCATTCGTGTGGGAAGAAACCGGAGTACCCGGAGAAAACCCACCTATCCAATATGGCGACCACCGTACCATCTCACATACTTCCCTGTCCGAGGATCGAACCTGGGTTACATTGGTGAGAAGCGGATTAACGTTGCATGAGACCCCCTAACACACATGTGTGGGAAAACCTTTAATATGCTGAATAGGCATACATGTATGGGATGTCCACGCCAAGTATACTTGTTTGTCTGCCAAATTTACTTGCTTCTCTGCCAACATAAACAGTTAGTACAGTTCCATGTATAATTGCCTTGTATAGCGATCGTATACATCATTATTATAAATGGACCAATACTCATGAATATGTACCATGCTATACAACTAATTATGGAGGTAATTAATTAACATAATCAACATATAACCCCATTATGCTACACTAAGCACAAAATATTATTAAGTCATGCATCGTTGGAAAGCTCAGGATATCTTCTAAGTTCTATCTATTTCAGTCATTTTAAAAATGTTCATTAAATTTTATTCACTTAATTACAGATTTAAAATACTCATTTGGAGGCCTCTAAATATCGGGGACCCATGGCTTCAACCCAGTTAGCCCTCCCTTAATCCGCCACTGGATATGCAAACCCCCCACACAGGTACACTGTGCTTGACACTGTCTGTGCACAGAATAACTCACAAAGCTGTTGATGGATTTTGGGGAAACGTTTTGGATATATAGAACGTTTGGGATGAATTGATTCGGGTGAAATGACTTGTGATCAGGGTGGTTAGCGAAGTGTCCACTCCCGGGGATTTATGTAGTAAATTGGGCACTTCACTGGCCGCCCTGACCATATGTGCTGACCAATTTGAATTGAACATGGCGTCAAAAAGGTTCTACGTTTCAAACACCAATCACATTTCATGTACAGGAAATGTGTTGTCTGGTATTGTCACATAATTGACACGTGACATTGTAAAGCCAAACATAGACTTCTCCCGTGACAAAAATAGACTATTGAAATATTTCTTTCCAAATATCTCTGTTTAAGGGTTGTTTAGGGTACACGTGAACGAGACTAATGAAAAACATCAACATTTAATGTTTTCGACATAAAAGATGAATATGAATCTGCTTTTGCTCATTTTCGTGTTTAGCATTTTTAGCGTCTGCCATATAATCTAAGTACATGCTACTCACTAGCCTGGGTTCCAGTCTGTCGATTTTTCACTTTTTAACTTCTGGCAAAATGATATTATCAGAAGTTCAATACGGACCAATTAATGATCTCGGTATTAAAATATATTTATTTGACTGACAAGGCAAACTATTTCGACGCCTGTTCCCAGGCTAGCTACTGACAACGATGACGTCATTTGCAAACAAAATCGAAAATAGGGCGATTGACGATATATGTTTCGAATTTAAACTATATAGGCTGTCGGATTATTTTTCTATTTTCAGGGATCTGACGGCGAACAAGATTGTATCGATCAATAGATTCGCATTTATTACATTGCCTAGTATATCTACGATGTAAGTACATATATATCATTTCAACATTATTATACTTACTTCGCTACTGCATTTCCTTCGATAAACGTATATTCAATGTTTGTATCTATGTTCGTGTGAATTCCCTCACTAATGATATGCAGCTGACATGTCTGAACACTGGACGTTACGGTCATGCGCATTCGCAGTGTTGGCCAGCGTTCCATTGAATTTTCTTTGAATAATGAATGTAAATATAAATATCAGTAATGAATCGCTCGTTAATAGTTTCCATCGGGGTATGAACTACATCAGGCGTGTTTTAATTAGTGTAGAAGTCTCTGGCCTCCACATTATCTGAAATTTATGATAAAAGAACGATTTGTTTACCTTACGGCAGCCAACTTGTATGACAAAATCATCTGAGTGATCACCGAGTCGATATATTCCATTTGTTATATATCAAACATAAAATTTCACACCCATTTCACCTCCCGGGCCACGCCCATATTTGATCCCACTGTCACTGTTTGAGCAAATTTGAAAGAAAAGTGTACATCGATCATTCATTCCTACCAAGATTCGACAAAATCCGGCTGGCAATTCCTGAGAGGAAGACTTTTTAGAATGTGTGCTATATTTAGATGACGGCCATCTTGGATTTCAGGGAACTATATTTTAACAAGTTTGGAAAGGCAAAAGGATCATACAAGCAGAGTTTCTTGAACATTGTCTGATCAGTTCGTGTAACTTCATGAGAAGAAGAAGTTTGAAATCTGTCATAACAGGTTGACCTTTAGACGGCAATCTTGGATGGCATACTTAACCTGATGTTGATGAACATTGCAATAGAGTGATCGCCTCGTTGATACCCTTCGATTTTATATATGACATGGCCATATTCGCGCAAGCATAATATTTGGCCCTTACTTGACCTTCCGGCCCATGCCCATTTTTGATACCGGGATCACCATTGAACAATCTTAAAAGAGCATGGTGCATCGACACTCATACCAAGAATCATCACAATCCTGCTGACGGTTTGTGGGAGGAAGGCGTTTGAAATTGTTCACTGACGACGGACAACGGACAGACACATTGCAGTAACAATGCCTCACATGAGCTTTGCTCAGGTGAACGAAAATCCGAGGGATTAAGTGTAACATATACGTTTAAAGACACAGACGCTTGGGGTCTGGATAAATGGTATCGGGGTCAAATCAAAAATTTGTTTACACATGCTTGGATACAGCTTACACAATGTGCATGTGTACACAAGCCTATGGTTTATCATACCTGGCCCCGAGGTTATAAAACTTTTCTCAGATCTCAAACTCAATCTCAAGTGATCTGATTGGTTGATTCTGAGTGTTACTGTCAGCTGAACCAATCAGATGCTTGAGACTGAGTTTTGAGATTGGAGAAAAGTTTTATAATCAAGGCCAGGTGTGGAGTGTGAACCAGAAACCTTGCGTGTGTGGTTAAATAGTTACATGGTGCATCGTTTAGTGCATTGTGGCCATGGGATAACATCTTAAGTTTTTTTTGTTCCTTCTACATACATGTTCTACAGCCAGTAATACTAGCAAGTAGAAAACAATAAATAGTGTGTCAGACATGGTGAATGCAATACTAGATTTAGCGGAAGTCATGATAGCGCTGTGGTAGCGCGTTCGCATCGGGTGCGAAAGGCCCGGAGTTCGAGCCCCGTGGGAGCCGTTACGAGTGTGCCCTTAGGCAAGGCACTTAATTCCACATTGCCTCTTCTCTCTCCCTCGTGGCGATGGATTACATAGGGAATGAGGTCTTGAGAGCGATTAACATGAATTGTAAGAACTTGTTTCGCTATCGAGCTCAAATAAATGTGTATAAACTAAACCCAGGTACAAGTACAACATTCGATAATCGATAGTGTATTGGTCATTTTTATTTCATATAAGATAGAGCAAGACATGGAAGCCACTCCAATTACAGAATATTCCCCTGGTTATTTTCATGCACTTCGGTGTCCCATCTGAAAGAATGTTAATATTGTTAGGGTAAGACGTGTGATTGAGCCAGCGAGACTGCGATCTCTGTATTAGTGAATTTGATTTACGATTATTTATCGTCGCTACCGGTTGTCCATATGAGCGACGCCACCTATAGAGAATAGTCATTTTAGATTGTGTGAGGATAGTGAATTGATACAGACAGAGACACATTCCAGAGTCTCATCTGGTTTACGTGCACGGTGTAAAGCACCAACACGAGACCTCGGTTTAAAGTCCCAACTGAAAATATTTATTATTGTCAGATGAGGGTCGAACCTGCGATCCCTGGGTTAGAAGTTAAACGTGTTGACCACTGTACTATAGATCCGTCTGTGTGTGCATATGTGAATTAACTATAACTTGTTGATATACTGTACAGAAGTTTGGACGATAATCCCATAGAATGCGGTTGTGATGAGGCATTGTTGCGGGAGTTCTATGATATACTGGCAACAACGATAACTGTAACCGGTGGTGTGTGTTCGGGCAAGTCCTCGACTGACTACTGCGAAGCAGGTTTGTTCTATGATATACTGGTAACAACGATAACTGTAACACCGGGTGTGTGTTCGGGCATGTCCTCGACTGACTACTGCGAAGCAGGTTTGTTCTATGATATACTGGCAACAACGATAATTGTAACCCCGGGTGTGTGTTCGGGCATGTCCTCGACTGACTACTGCGAAGCAGGTTTGTTCTATGATATACTGGCAACAACGATAACTGTAACCCCGGGTGTGTGTTCGGGCATGTCCTCGACTGACTACTGCGAAGCAGGTTTGTTCTATGATATACTGGCAACAACGATAACTGTAACCCCGGGTGTGTGTTCTGGCATGTTCTCGACTGACTACTGCGAAGCAGGTTTGTTCTATGATATACTGGCAACAACGATAACTGTAACCCCGGGTGTGTGTTCGGGCATGTCCTCGACTGACTACTGCGAAGCAGGTTTGTTCTATTACTTTCTACTGTACGTTTTACGTTTATTTATCGTCGCTACTGGTTGACGTGGGGTATATCTCATAGATGATATGAGAACAGATATACAGTGATAGTTTACGTATGTACTTGACTGTCAGTTATACAGTGATAGTTTACGTATGTACTTGACTGTCAGTTATACAGTGATAGTTTACGTATGTACTTGACTGTCAGCTATACAGTGATAGTTTACGCATGTACTTGACTGTCAGCTACACATTGATAGTTTACGCATGTACTTGACTGTCAGTTATACAACGATAATTTACGCATGTACTTGACTGTCAGTTATACAGTGATAGTTTACGCATGTACTTGACTGTCAGTTATACAGTGATCGTTTACGTATGTACTTGACTGTCAGTTATACAGTGATATCTTACGCATGTACTTGACTGTCAGCTATACAGTGATAGTTTACGCATGTACTTGACTGTCAGTTATACAGTGATAGTTTACGTGTGTACTTGACTGTCAGTTATACAGTGATAGTGTACGTGGGTACTTGACTGTCAGCTATACAGTGATAGTTTACGCATGTACTTGACTGTCAGTTATACAGTGATAGTTTACGTGTTTACTTGACTGTCAGTTAAACAGTGATAGTTTACGTGTGTACTTGACTGTCAGTTATACAGTGATAGTTTACGCATGTACTTGACTGTCAGTTATACAGTGATAGTTTACGTGTGTACTTGACTGTCAGTTATACAGTGATAGAATAGCGTATGTACTTGACTGTCAGCTATACAGTGATAGTTTACGTATGTACTTGACTGTCAGTTATACAGTGATAGTTTACGTATGTACTTGACTGTCAGCTATACAGTGATAGTTTACGTATGTACTTGACTGTCAGCTATACAGTGATAGTTTACGTATGTACTTGACTGTCAGATATATAGCGATAGAATAACGTATGTCCTTGACTGTCAGTTATACAGTAATAGTTTACGTGTGCACTTGACTCTCAGCTATACAGTTATAGTTTACATATTTATTGACTGCCAGGTATACAGTGATAGAATAACGTATGTACTTGACTGCCAGGTATACAGTGATAGAATAACGTATGTACATGACTGTCAGTTATGCAACGATAGTTTACGTGTGCACTTGACTGTCAGCTAAAGAGTGATAGTTTACGTGTGTACTTAATTGTCAGTTATACAGCGATATAATAAGGTATGTACTTGACTGTCAGTTATGCAGTGATAGTTTACGTGTGTACTTGACTCTCAGTTATACAGAGATATTTACGTATGTACATGAATGTCAGCTATACAGTGATAGTTTACGTGTGTACTTGACTGTCAGTTATACAGTGATAGTTTACGCATGTACCTGACTGTCAGTTATACAGTGATAGTTTACATATGTACTTGACTGTCAGTTATACAGTGATCGTTTACGTATGTACTTGACTGTCAGTTATACAGTGATATAATAACATATGTACTTGACTGCCAGGTATACAGTGATAGAATAGTGTATGTACTTGACTGTCAGTTATACAGTGATAGTTTACGTGTGTACTTGATTGTCAGTTATACAGAGATAGTTTACGTATGTACTTGACTGTCAGCTATACAGTGATAGCTTACGCATGTACTTGACTGTCAGTTATACAGTGATAGTTTACGTGTGTACTTGACTGTCAGTTATACAGTGATAGTTTACGTATGTACTTGACTGTCAGTTATACAGTGATACTTTACGTGTGTACTTGGCTGTCAGTTATATAGTGATCGTTTACGTGTGTACTTGACTGTCAGTTATACAGTGATAGTTTACGTGTGTACTTGACTATCAGTTATACAGTGATAGTTTACGTATGTACTTGACTGTCAGATATATAGCGATAGAATAACGTATGTACTTGACTGTCAGTTATACAGTGATAGTTTACGTGTGCACTTGACTCTCAGCTATACAGTTATAGTTTACATATTTATTGACTGCCAGGTATACAGTGATAGAATAGCGTATATACTTGACTGCCAGGTATACAGTGATAGAATAACGTATGTACTTGACTGTCAGTTATACAACGATAGTTTATGTGTGTACTTGACGGTCAGTTATACAGTGATAGAATAGCGTATGTGCTTGACTATCAGTTATACAGTGATCATTTACGTATGTACTTGACTGCCAGTTATACAGTGATAATTTACGTGTGTACTTGACTGTCAGTTATACAGTGATAATTTACCTGTGTACTTGACTGTCAGTTATACAGTGATAATTTACGTGTGTACTTGACTGTCAGCTATACAGTGATAGAATAGCGTATGTGCTTGACTATCAGTTATACAACGATAGTTTACGTATGTACTTGACTGTCAGCTATACAACGATATTTTACGTGTGTACATGACTGTCAGTTATACAGTGATAATTTACGTGTGTACTTGACTGTCCGCTATACAACGATAGTTTACGTGTGCACTTGACTGTCAGCTATACAGTGATGGTTTACATGTGCACTTGACTGTCAGTTATACATAGATATGTACGTATGTACTTGACTGTCAGCTAAACAGCGATAGAATAACGTATGTACTTGACTGTCAGTTATACAACGATAGTTTACGTGTGCACTTGACTGTCAGCTATAGAGTGATAGTTTATGTGTGTACTTGATTGTCAGTTATACAGCGATAGAATAAAGTATGTACTTGACTGTCAGCTATGCAGTGATAGTTTACGTATGTACTTAACTGTCAGTTATACAGAGATATGTATGTATGTACATGACTGTCAGCTATACAGTGATAGTTTACGTGTGTACTTGACTGTCAGTTATACAGTGATCGTTTACGTATGTACTTGACTGTCAGCTATACAGTGAAAGTTTACGCATGTACTTGACTTTCAGCTATACAGTGATAGATCACGCATGTACTTGACTGTCAGTTATACAGTGATGGTTTACGTGCGTACTTGACTGTCAGTTATACAGTGATAGTTTACGTATGTACTTGACTGTCAGTTATACAGTGATAGTTTACGCATGTACTTGACTGTCAGTTGTACAGTGATAGTTTACGTGTGTACTTGACTGTCAGTTATATAGTGATAGTTTACGCATGTACTTGACTGTCAGTTATACAGTGATAGTGTACGTGTGTACTTGACTGTCAGTTATACAGTGATAGTGTACGCATGTAATTGGATGTCAGTTATACAGTGATAGTTTACGTATGTACTTGACTGTCAGCTATACAGTGATAGTTTACGCATGTACTTGACTGTCAGTTATACAGTGATAGTTTACGCATGTACTTGACTGTCAGTTATACAGCGATAATGTACGTGTGTACTTGACTGTCAGTTATACAGTGATAGTTTACGTATGTACTTGACTGTCAGTTATACAGCGATAGTTTACGCATGTACTTGACTGTCAGCTATACAGTGATAGTTTACGTATGTACTTGACTGTCAGCTATACAGTGATAGTTTACGCATGTACTTGACTGTCAGTTATACAGTGATAGTTTACGCATGTAATTGACTGTCAGCTATACAGCGATATAATAATATGTAGTTGACTGTCAGCTATACAGCGATAGAATAACGTATGTACTTGACTGTCAGGTATACAGCGATAGAATAACGTATGTACTTGACTGTCAGTTATACAGCGATAGTTTACGAATGAAACATTTCCAACAATTAAGTTTGTGTGTTCCTACATTTATTAATCGTCGCTACCGGTTGCCCTTGTGAACGACGCCTCATGTAGGGCCTATACATTAGTCATTTTAGATGTTGATGGATAGTGCAATGATACAGATAGAGGCTCATTCCAGGGTCTCATCTGGTTCATTTACGTGCACGATGTAAAGCACCGACACGAGACCTCGGTTTAAAGCCCCAATTGAAAGAATGTTAATATGTTTAAGGTCAGACGGAAGATCGCTCTCCAGATTCGCAGTCCAACGTGTGTTAACCACTGGACTACTGACCCGTCTATAGCTTACCATTGAAAGTCATGATATCGATGCATTGTCCATCAACATTACGAAGTGTGACATTGCCTGCTTATTGTTAGATGTAAAGGTAGGTATGTTGTGTCTATAAAGTCAATAGACGGTCAGCAGTCCAGTGGTTAACACATTGGACTGCACATCCAACGATCGCAGGTTCGCTCTTCCGCCTGACCCTAATAAAATTAAACAATCTTTCATGTGGGATTTTAAACTGAGGTATCGTGCTTTACACAGTGCACGTAAAAGAACCAGAGGAGACTAATTATGTACCAATATATTCGCTCATATACAAGCTAGATTAACAAAATTTGTGTCAAAATGTTCTTTTTCCAGAGCATATACAAAGTATATAACCAATGTTTATTCATTGTTTATTCCGCATATAATGCTTACGGTTTGCAATTCGGTGTCAATTTTAGGGGTGACAATTTTAGGGGAGTCGCTCTTCCCGACGTCTAAATCATGCTATAGCTGCTTCATGGTGGTGGGCATTAGCGAGTGTGAGGATGAACAAAGTGTAGAAACCTGCACAGACAGTTTAGTAAGTTAGTCTGTGTATTCAAACATTATGCAGTTTTACATTCACCTTGTAGACTAGTAACCCTTTCGGTACGAACTTTCTCCAAGCTCCTTTCTCAGCGCCAAATAGTGTCCATATTTATTATTCTAACACGACCCAGCTAATAACATACATACGTGTAGAGTAAAATCAATCTCGGGTTATTCTGCAATATACCTACCTTGAACTATGCTGCGCGCACCGTGTTTTGGCTACCTCATTTATACAATGCGTGTACAGTTTTATGAATGAAATTCACGTGATGTTTGTAAAAAATACCGTTGGAATTCACGGAAATGAGCTATTTTTAGAATCAGATAATCTCTTGTCTGTCTTGTTTTTCTGTTAAGTAACGTTTCAGTTACTATTCTGTACAGTTTTATTTGACAAAATAAATAAAATTATTGATCAGTTACAACTTTTGTTCATTTATGCACTGGATTGATATTTTCCATAAGAAATAACGTCATCACCCCTTACGCGGGAGGAAATTTCGAAAGCCAAATGCAGCGGTGTTTGAAGAAAATACTCCTTTAAAATTATTAGAAGTAAGTCGTGTTAGAATCGAAATAATAAGTATCGACCGTGGTATATCGCAGAATAACCCTCGTTTGTCGTTCTTATGCGTAGAAATATATCACGAAGGCCGAAGGCCAGGCCTTCGTGATATATTTCTACGCATAAGAACTTCAAACGAGGGTTATTCTGTGATATACCAGGCCTTCGTGATATATTTCTCTGCATAAGAACTTCAAACTCAGGTTATTCTGTGATATACCAGGCCTTCGTGATATATTTCTACGCATAAAAACTTCAAACTCGGGTTATTCTGCGATATACCAAGGTTGATACTTATTATTTCTTAATTATACCATTCTTATTGAGCGCCCTGCCCTTATCATATAAAGATTACACGTTCAAAAGCGCTTTACATAAACATGTAACATAACACACATATAACAATAAAAATCAAAATATTACAAAATATAGAATGCAGGGTTAAAAGCATGTGATAAAAGTACGGGGAAAAAAATATAATTTCGATTTATATAATATGTTTTAAATAGTACCCTTAAACTGATGAGAAACCTACTAAAAATATGGATTGTACGTTAGATACACAAAATAAGAAATTATAGATTAAAACTACAACATATAAACCATATGATATCAACCTTAAGAAATGGAAAGATAATTTACAATACTATCATGAATAAAGTACAAACAATAATTGTTTTATAATATAATTTTAAAGTAAAATGTTTTACATAATAAATGGATAGTACTAAAAGTGATAAACGAAATAGTGTGTATTGTGTAACTATGATGTGTATGTATGTATATTGTTCCAGAATATTTACATATATTATGTGCGCACGTGTTTCCATCTTATATGTTTATACAAATTTATTTTAGCTCGATTGCGAAACAAGTTCTTTCAACTTATATTAATCACTCTCGAGACCTCATTCCTGATGGAATCCAACGCCACGAGGGAGAGAGAAGAGGCAATGTGGAATTTAAATGCCTTGCCTAAGGGCACACTCGTAACCGCTCCAGTGGGGCTCGAACTCCGGGCCTTTCGCACCTGAAGTGAACACGAATCTACTGCGCTATCACCACTTCCATCTTATATGACCAACTCACGCAGCCGTGACATAAAAACAACAAGTCAAAACAACTATCACAACATTTGTTTGTTTAACCCATTCAACACCACATACCTGTAAATAGGCTTACAAAAAGTGTAGATCCAGATGAGACGGCCCGTCGCGTCGTCGTCTCATCAGGATCTGCACTTTTTGCCAGTAATATTACTATTTTTAGACACAATTACTCATTTTGATAAATGAACTGGTCCAAGTGTAATTTTCTTATTAATTTATTGGTCTAATAATATCATGCACAAGTCCATGTCAGTTACTTTGTGTTGAATGCACCAGTCCATGTCAGTTTCTTGGTGTGAATGCACCAGTCCATGCCAGTTATTTGGAGTTAAATGCACCAGTCCATGTCAGTTACTTGATAGTGAATGCACCGGTCCATGTCAGTTACTTTGTGTTGAATGCACCAGTCCATGTCAGTTACTTGGTGTTGAATGCACCAGTCCATGTCAGTTACTTGGTGTTGAATGCACCAGTCCATGTCAGTTACTTGGTGTTGTCCTCTAGTTTATCTGTCACACGTGTGAAATAGTGTTTAGGTCAGACCGTGGGGTGTTATTATATATAGTGGTCTGGGATTGGTTGAAAAAGTGTAGGGAAGCCCTTAAGAGTTATTGATACATGAACTGATTGGCTGAGTAGGTATTGTCACAAATAGTGAAAATGACTTCTAAATATTAAAATATAATATATGAGCTGTATTTTGGAATATTTAAAAATATGTGCAGACTATTTGGTGACAAATAAACAGCATATTATAAATGCAAGTGTCAGTGCATCATTCACCACCAAATTACCTTCAGAGTAGGGGGTGGGTGCCATTAGTGGGAAATTTAAAAAACGCAATCGGTCAACCCCATTGAAATTTGACATTTTCCTGTGGCTCAAAGGCCAATCTGTTGAAAACTACTGTCTTTTGTGCCAAACTATTTTTGGGGAAAATATAATGGCACTGTGTGTTATAATGGTGGCCTATGGAAATTGCAATAGCGGTGTCTGACCTAAACAATGTTAAGTAATTACCCACGAACACAGGTTATAGACAAAGATTATGACACGTGCAATAAAGTGACGTCAACAACTAAATGTCACATTCAACAGCGTAACTATTAATTAATAAATACAGTACCAATAACATATACTCCTCAAATCATTTACTTCTGATAGATAAAACTCACGGTTAACTCAAGAATGTGCGTCAATTCAACAGTATTTGGTCACACACACGCACGCACGCACGTACGCACGCACGCACGCACGCACGCACACACATAGCCTGGGAACAGGCGTCGATATATTTTACCTGGTCAGTCAAATAAATTTCGCCAGAAGTTAAAAATCGACAGACTGGAACCCAGGCTAATACGCACATGCAGCGGGGGACTAAATATTAACATTTATTTCAACTTTATTGTTCATACCAATTTTAAACTTTGTGACAATTTATGCCATATACGTATACAATTGTATTTGTGTTTTTAACAATTGCAGCCAGTTTGCTATAACACGATAGAATACACAGACTCGAACCAATTAATCGTGACGGGTGGTTGTATATCTCTTCAAAGGTGTTTAGACAAAGAAAAGGCTAATAAAGATTTGTGCATGAGTGATACAGGATCGAAAATATGCCACTTCTGTGATCCAGATGAATATTCGAACTACTTCGATGAGACTAGTAAGTCGTTTTCTGTCCCATCTTCACATATTGTCCTCATTTATTGACCTCGTCATAGGACGAGTATGGATCATGGAGCATCACCTACTAAGTTTAAACTTTATTTATTTTACAACGATTGCAAAGCAAGTTTTAACAACTTATATTAATCACTTTCGTAGGCACTGATGAAAGCGTAAATGTGATCATTCGTGAGAGGAAACCGGAGTACCCGGAGAAAACCCACCTGTCCGGTCTTGCGACCACCGTACTATCTGACATACTTCCCGGTCCGAGGATCGAACCCGGGTTGCATTGGTGACTGTACTCGCCTTACACTGAATACATTTTTCATAAATGACAGACATGATTCACAACATGTAACGTATTCAAAGGCATACATGTCATAAATATTGTTTATAAACTTGTATAGAATTTATAAAATGCACCAATAGTCCTTACCGAATAACATTTAATATACATGTATAATTATCATAAATCCACCACAAATACATGTTGCATTCTCCAGTGGGTATATCCACAAATACATGTTGCATCCTCCAGTGGGTATATCCACAAATACATGTTGCATTCTCCAGTGGGTATATCCACAAATACATGTTGCATTCTTCAGTGGGTATACGATCTTGTGTCTCATCTGACGTTTTCAGAATCCGTATCATAGCTGTAGTTGGACTACTTTTCTAACTTTTATGCAAAGTGAAAATTATAGATGAGTCGATAAGTCGATAAGATGAGTCGATAGGTCAATAAGTCGATAAGATGAGTCGCTAGGATTAAAGATACATTCCTATTAAATATTTAGTCACAATTTCTAAAATAAGGGTGTTATGACATAAGTGTACGCATTATAAAACCATTATTACCCAAATTACTGTAAGCAAATGAAATAAAAGCCATTTTAAATGTATGCGAAATTTAAAAAAAACTAATCTAGTCTTGTTTTTCGAAAAATTTAATCCTAAATTTGGTTGAAATCGTTCGGCTTTTTCCGTAGCCGTTCGCGTTCTATTCACGTGGTAGATCGTAAATTAAAGAAATTCTAAAAATAGTGCACCGTATGCAAATTAGTATCACCGATCCTATCCGAGCATTTGCATTTGGCTTATTAATGGCGGGTGTTTCAAATATGTACATTTTTGTACTCAGTTCCATCCGCTTAGTAAATTATAATAGCGAAGGACTGAAGGTGCGTAGATCATTTTTTGCATGTCTTATTCACATACAAAATATAAACAAGAGGGCTATAATGGCCTTGTATCGCTCATATGGCTCCATGTTTTACCCCGGCACCATTTTAACAACTTTGAAATCGATCATTCCTACGAAATGTTTGGATCCCGGGGTCACAATTTGAACAACTTAGAACTAGCAGTTTACATCGATTAGTCCTCCCAAGATACATACTCCGATAGTGTATATAGTCCAGACGCATATTCACAAACACTCTACACCATACATTCTAGACAAGATACATACTCCGATAGTGTATATAGTCCAGAAGCATATTCACAAACACTCTACACCATACATTCTAGACAAGATACATACTCCGATAGTGTATATAGTCCAGAAGCATATTCACAAACACTCTACACCATACATTCTAGACAAGATACATACTCCGATAGTGTATATAGTCCAGAAGCATATTCACAAACACTCTACACCATACACTCTAGACAAGATACATACTCCGATAGTGTATATAGTCCAGACGCATATTCACAAACACTCTACACCATACATTCTAGACAAGATACATAATCCGATAGTGTATATAGTCCAGAAGCATATTCACAAACACTCTACACCATACACTCTAGACAAGATACATACTCCGATAGTGTATATAGTCCAGAAGCATATTCACAAACACTCTACACCATACACTCTAGACAAGATACATACTCCGATAGTGTATATGGTCCAGAAGCACATTCACAAACACTCTACACCATACATTCTAGACAAGATACATACTCCGATAGTGTAGATAGTCCAGAATCATATTCACAAACACTCTACACCATACACTCTAGACAAGATACATACTCCTATAGTGTAGATAGTCCAGAGGCATATTCACAAACACTCTACACCATACACTCTTGACAAAGTTGTTGATGACACATGGTCATATCAATGTGTCATTTTGCCAGAAGTTAAAAAGTGAAAAATCGACAGACTGGAACCCAGGCTAAGAATGGTGTACCGTCAGAGTAATCTATTAACACGTTCCCTCATAGAAGCACATCTTGACGCCATTACCAATACGACATACATTGACAACGTGGCAAAACAAATGTTCAGAATTAAGGCCATAATCTCTATAAAGTCCCAGTAATATCTATGGAGGTGGGATAGATATGGCGACTACTTATCCACTGCATGATAGCCAAATGGCTGTCGTTTATATGGAGATATAATAGTATATTAACCTAAATCTCTATGAAGCAAATGGTTAACCCATTAAGCATGCATTATTTGTTTAAATAATGTTTGAACTGCAGATACAACGACGGAATTCTATGTGACGTTGCTGATTACGTTAGATGCGCAAATGACGTCACAACTCGAGGATCCGAAATCTGTAGAATATACAAGTTTTACGAGCAATTTGAAATATGAGGTACTTTATTGATAGATAGTTTACATGTGTCATACAGCCATAGTTTACATGTGTACTTGATTGCGTAGTTCACATGTGTACTTGATTGCGTAGTTCACATGTGTACTTGATTGCGTAGTTTACATGTGTACTTGATTGCGTAGTTTACATGTGTACTTGATTGCGTAGTTTACATGTGTACTTGATTGCTTAGTTTACATGTGTACTTGATTGCGTAGTTTACATGTGGACTTGATTGCGTAGTTTACATGTGTACTTGATTGCGTAGTTTACATGTGTACTTGATTGCGTAGTTTACATATGTACTTGATTGCGTAGTTTACATATGTACTTGATTGCGTAGTTTACATGTGTACTTGATTGCGTAGTTTACATATGTACTTGATTGCGTAGTTTACATATGTACTTGATTGCGTAGTTTACATGTGTACTTGATTGCGTAGTTTACATGTGTACTTGATTGCGTAGTTTACATATGTACTTGATTGCGTAGTTTACATGTGTACTTGATTGCGTAGTTTACATATGTACTTGATTGCGTAGTTTACATGTGTACTTGATTGCGTATATTACATATGTACTTGATTGCGTAGTTTAAATATGTACTAGATTGCGTAGTTTACATATGTACTTGATTGTGTGTCATACAGCGATAGTTTACATATGTACTAGATTGTTTGACATACAGCGATAGTTTACATATGTACTAGATTGTGTGTCATACAGCGATAGTTTACATATGTACTAGATTGTGTGTCATACAGCGATAGTTTACATATGTACTAGATTGTGTGTCATACAACGATAGTTTACATATGTACTAGATTGTGCGTCATACAGCGATAGTTTACATATGTACTAGATTGTTTGACATACAGCGATAGTTTACATATGTACTAGATTGTTTGGCATACATCAATGGTTTACATATGTACTTGATTCTGTGTCATACAGCGATAATTTACATATGTACTAGATTATGTGTCATACAGCGATAGTTTACATATGTACTAGATTGTTTGGCATACAGCGATAGTTTACATATGTACTAGATTGTTTGACATACAGCGATAGTTTACATATGTACTTGATTATGTGTCATACAGCGATAGTTTACATATGTACTTGATTGTTTGGCATACAGCAATAGTTTACATATGTACTAGATTGTTTGACATACAGCGATAGTTTACATATGTACTAGATTGTTTGGCATACATAAATGGTTTACATATGTACTTGATTCTGTGTCATACAGCGATAGTTTACATATGTACTAGATTATGTGTCATACAGCAATAGTTTACATATGTACTAGATTGTTTGTCATACAGCAATGGTTTACATATGTACTTGATTCTGTGTCATACAGCGATAGTTTACATATGTACTAGAGTATGTGTCATACAGCGATAGTTTACATATGTACTAGATTATGTGTCATACAGCGATAGTTTATATATGTACTAGATTGTTTGACATGCAGATATAGTTTACATATGTACTAGATTGTTTGACATACAGCGATAGTTTACATATGTACTAGATTGTTTGGCATACATCAATGGTTTACATATGTACTTGATTCTGTGTCATACAGCGATAATTTACATATGTACTAGATTGTGTGTCATACAGCGATAGTTTACATATGTACTAGATTGTTTGTCATACAGCGATAGTTTACATATGTACTAGATTGTTTGACATACAGCGATAGTTTACATATGTACTAGATTGTTTGACATACAGCGATAGTTTACATATGTACTTGATTGTTTGTTATACAGCGATAGTTTACATATGTACTTGATTGTTTGTCATACAGCGATAGTTTACATATGTACTAGATTGTTTGGCATACAGCGATGGTTTACATATGTACTTGATTGTTTGACATACAGCGATAGTTTACATATGTACTAGATTGTTTGACATACAGCGATAGTTTACATATGTACTTGATTATGTGTCATACAGCGATAGTTTACATATGTACTTGATTGTTTGGCATACAGCAATAGTTTACATATGTACTAGATTGTTTGACATTCAGCGATAGTTTACATATGTACTAGATTGATTGGCATACATAAATGGTTTACATATGTACTTGATTCTGTGTCATACAGCGATAGTTTACATATGTACTAGATTATGTGTCATACAGCAATAGTTTACATATGTACTAGATTGTTTGGCATACAGCAATGGTTTACATATGTACTTGAGTCTGTGTCATACAGCGATAGTTTACATATGTACTAGAGTATGTGTCATACAGCGATAGTTTACATATGTACTAGATTATGTGTCATACAGCGATAGTTTATATATGTACTAGATTGTTTGACATGCAGATATAGTTTACATATGTACTAGATTGTTTGACATACAGCGATAGTTTACATATGTACTAGATTGTTTGACATACAGCAATAGTTTACATATGTACTAGATTGTTTGACATACAGCGATAGTTTACATATGTACTAGATTGTGTGTCATACAGTGATAGTTTACATATGTACTAGATTGTGTGTCATACAACGATAGTGTACATATGTACTAGATTGTGCGTCATACAGCGATAGTTTACATATGTACTAGATTGTTTGACATACAGCGATAGTTTACATATGTACTAGATTGTTTGACATACAGCGATAGTTTACATATGTACTAGATTGTGTGTCATACAGCGATAGTATACATATGTACTAGATTGTGTGTCATACAAAGATAGTGTACATATGTATAAGATTGTGCGTCAGACAGCGATAGTTTACATATGTACTAGATTGTTTGACATACAGCGATAGTTTACATATGTACTAGATTGTGTGTCATACAGCGATAGTTTACATATGTACTAGATTGTGTGTCATACAACGATAGTGTACATATGTACTAGATTGTGCGTCATACAGCGATAGTTTACATATGTACTAGATTGTTTGACATACAGCGATAGTTTACATATGTACTAGATTGTTTGGCATAAATCAATGATTTAAATATGTCCCTGATTCTGTGTCATACAGCGATAGTTTACATATGTACTAGATTATGTGTCATACAGCGATAGTTTACATATGTACTAGATTGTTTGGCAAACAGCGATATTTTACATATGTACTAGATTGTTTGACATACAGCGATAGATTACATATGTACTTGATTGTTTGGCATACAGCGATAGTTTACATATGTACTAGATTGTTTGGCATACAGCGATAGTATACATATGTACTAGATTGTTTGGCATACATCAATGATTTAAATATGTACTTGATTCTGTGTCATACAGCGATAGTTTACATATGTACTAGATTATGTGTCATACAGCGATAGTTTACATATGTACTAGATTGTTTGGCATACAGCGATAGTTTACATATGTACTAGATTGTTTGACATACAGCGATAGTTTACATATGTACTTGATTGTTTGGCATACAGCGAGAGTTTACATATGTACTAGATTGTTTGGCATACAGCGATAGTTTACATATGTACTTGATTGTTTGGCATACAGCGATAGTTTACATATGTACTAGATTGTTTGACATACAGCGATAGTTTACATATGTACTAGATTGTTTGACATACAGCGATAGTTTACATATGTACTAGATTATGTGTCATACAGCAATAGTTTACATATGTACTAGATTGTTTGGCATACAGCAATGGTTTACATATGTACTTGATTCTGTGTCATACAGAGATAGTTTATATATGTACTAGATTGTTTGACATGCAGATATAGTTTACATATGTACTAGATTGTTTGACATACAGCGATAGTTTACATATGTACTAGATTGTTTGACATACAGCGATAGTTTACACATGTGCTAGATTGTTTGACATACAGCGATAGTTTACATATGTACTAGATTGTGTGTCATACAACGATAGTTTACATATGTACTAGATTGTGTGTCATACAGCGATAATTTACATATGTACTAGATTGTGTGTCATACAACGATAGTGTACATATGTACTAGATTGTGCGTCATACAGCGATAGTTTACATATGTACTAGATTGTTTGACATACAGCGATAGTTTACATATGTACTAGATTGTTTGGCATACATCAATGATTTAAATATGTACTTGATTCTGTGTCATACAGCGATAGTTTACATATGTACTAGATTGTTTGGAATACATCAATGGTTTACATATGTACTTGATTCTGTGTTATACAGCGATAGTTTACATATGTACTTGATTGTTTGGCATCCAGCGATAATTTACATATGTACTAGATTGTTTGGCATACAGCGATGGTTTACATATGTACTAGATTGTTTGACATACAGCGATAGTTTACATATGTACTAGATTGTTTGACATACAGCGATAGTTTACATATGTACTTGATTATGTGTCATACAGCGATAGTTTACATATGTACTTGATTGTTTGGCATACAGCAATAGTTTACATATGTACTAGATTGTTTGACATACAGCGATAGTTTACATATGTACTATATTGTTTGGCATACATAAATGGTTTACATATGTACTTGATTATGTGTCATACAGCGATAGTTTACATATGTACTAGATTATGTGTCATACAGCAATAGTTTACATATGTACTAGATTGTTTGGCATACAGCAATGGTTTACATATGTACTTGATTCTGTGTCATACAGCGATAGTTTACATATGTACTAGATTATGTGTCATACAGCGATAGTTTACATATGTACTAGATTGTTTGACATGCAGATATAGTTTACATATGTACTAGATTGTTTGACATACAGCGATGGTTTACATATGTACTAGATTGTTTGACATACAGCGATAGTTTACATATGTACTAGATTGTTTGACATACAGCGATAGTTTACATATGTACTAGATTGTGTGTCATACAGCGATAGTTTACATATGTACTAGATTGTGTGTCATACACATACAGCGATAGTTTACATATGTACTAGATTATGTGTCATACAGCAATTGTTTACATATGTACTAGATTGTTTGGCA
>CM026387.1:20660973-20727459 GCA_014843695.1 Archivesica marissinica
ATGGCTATATACATGTTACACTGCACACATGGCTATATACATGTTACACTACACACATGGCTATATACATGTTACACTACACACATGGCTATAGACAGTTACACTGCACACATGGCTATAGACATGTTATACTACATACAGGGTTATAGACAGTTACACTGCACACAAGGCTATAGACATGTTACACTACGCACATGGCAATAGACATGTTACACTACACACATGGCTATACACATGTTACACTACACACAATGCTATATACAGTTACACTGCACACATGGCTATAGACATGTTACACTACACACATGGCTATATACATGTTACACGACACACAGGGTTATATACATGTTACACTACACACAGGGCTATATACATGGTACACTACACACAGGGCTATAGACATGTTACACTACACACAGGGCTATAGACATGTTACACTACACACAGGGCTATAGACATGTTACACTGCACACATGGCTATAGACATGTTACACTGCACACATGGTTATATATATGTTACACTACACACAGGGCTATATACATGTTACAATACACACAGAGCTATAGATATGTTACACTGCACACATGGCTATAGACATGTTACACTACACACATGGTTATATACATGTTACACTACACACAGGGCTATATACATGTTACACTACACACAGGGCTATATACATGTTACACTACACACATGGCTATAGACATGTTACACTGCACACATGGCTATATACATGTTACACTGCACACAGGGCTATATACATGTTACACTACACACAGGGCTATAGACATGTTACACTACACACATGGCTATATACATGTTACACTACACACATGGCTATAGACATGTTACACTACACACAGGGCTATATACATGTTACACTACACACAGGGCTATAGACATGTTACACTGCACACATGGCTATAGACATGTTACACTGCACACTTGGCTATATACATGTTACACTGCACACAGGGCTATAGACATGTTACACTGCACACATGGCTATAGACATGTTACACTGCACACATGGTTATATATATGTTACACTACACACAGGGCTATATACATGTTACACTACACACAGAGCTATAGCCATGTTACACTGCACACATGGGCTATATACATGTTACACTGCATACATGGGCTATTGACATGTTACACTACACACAGGGTTATATACATGTTACACTACACACATGGGCTATAGACATGTTACACTACACACAGGGCTATATACATGTTACACGACACACAGGGTTATACACATGTTACACTAAACACAGGGCTATATACATGGTACACTACATACAGGGCTATAGACATGTTACACTACACACAGGGCTATTGACATGTTACACTACACACAGGGCCATATACATGTTACACTACACACATGGCTATAGACATGTCACACTGCACACAGGGTTATAGACACGTTACACTACACACATGGCTATATACATGTTACACTGCACACAGGGCTATAGACATGTTACACTGCACACATGGCTGTAGGCATGTTACACTGCACACATGGTTATATATATGTTACACTACACACAGGGCTATATACATGTTACACTACACACAGGGCTATAGACATGTTACACTGCACACATGGCTATAGACATGTTACACTACACACATGGTTATATATATGTTACACTACACACAGGGCTATATACATGTTACACTACACACAGGGCTATAGACATGTTACACTGCACACATGGCTATAGACATGTTACACTGCACACATGGCTATAGACATGTTACACTACACACAGGGCTATAGACATGTTATACTACACACAGGGCTATAGACATGTACACTGCACACAGGGCATATACATGTTACACTACACACATGGCATATACATGTTACACTACACACATGGCTATATACATGTTACACTACACACAGGGTTAGACATGTTACACTACGCAGTCTATATAGACATGTTACACTACACACAGGGCTATACTGTTACACTACACACAGGGCTATATACATGTTACACTACACACATGGCTATATAAATGTTACACTACACACAGGGCTTAACATGTTACCTGGCACACAGGGCTATAGACATGTTACACTACACACAGGGCATATACATGTTACACTACACCTGGCTATAGACATGTTACATTACACACATGGCTATATACATGTTACACTGCACACATGGCTATAGACTGTTACCTACACCATGCTATATACATGGTACACTACACACAGGGCTATTGACATGTTACACTACACACATGGCTATAGACATGTTATACTACATACAGGGCTATAGACAGTTACACTGCACACAAGGCTATAGACATGTTACACTACACACATGGCAATAGACATGTTACACTACACACATGGCTATGCACATGTTACACTACACACAATGCAATATACAGTTACACTGCACACGTGGCTATAGACATGTTACACTACACACAGGGCTATATACATGTTACACGACACACAGGGTTATATACATGTTACACTACACACAGGGCTATATACATGTTACACTACACACAGGGCTATAGACATGTTACACTACACACAGGGCTATAGACATGTTACACTGCACATAGGGCTATAGACATGTTACACTACACACAGGGCTATAGACATGTTACACTGCACACAGGGCTATAGACATGTTACACTACACACATGCATATATACATGTTACACTACACACATGGCTATATACATGTTACACTACACACAGGGCTATATACATGTTACACTACACAAATGGCTATATACATATTACACGACACACAGGGTTTTATACATGTTACACTACATACAGGGCTATATACATGGTACACTACACACAGGGCTATAGACATGTTACACTACACACAGGGCTATAGACATGTTACACTACACAAAGGGCCATATACATGTTACACTACACATATGGCTATAGACATGTTACACTACACACATGGCTATAGACATGTTATACTACATACAGGGCTATAGACAGTTACACTGCACACAAGGCTATATACATGTTACACTACACACATGGCAATAGACATGTGACACTACACACATGGCTATACACATGTTACACTACACACAATGCTATGTACAGTTACACTGCACACATGGCTATAGACATGTTACACTACACACAGGGCTATATACATGTTACACGACACACAGGGTTATATACATGTTACACTACACACAGGGCTATATACATGTTACACTGCACACATGGCTATAGACATGTTACACTACACACATGGTTATATATATATTATACTACACACAGGGCTATACACATGTTACACTACACACAGGGCTATAGACATGTTACACTGCACACATGGCTATATACATGTTACACTGCACACAGGGCTATCGACATGTTACACTACACACAGGGCTATAGACATGTTACACTACACACATGGCTATATACCTGTTACACTACACACATGGCTATAGACATGTTACACTACACACATGGCTATAGACATGTTACACTACACACATGGCTATAGACATGTTACACTGCACACAGGGCTATAGACATGTTATACTACACACAGGGCTATATACATGTTATACTACACACAGGGCTATAGACATGTTACACTGCACACATGGCTATAGACATGTTACATTACACACATGGCTATATACATGTTACACTGCACACATGGCTATATACATGTTACACTACACACATGCCTATATACATGTTACACTACACACATGGCTATAGACAGTTACAGTGCACACATGGCTATAGACATGTTATACTACATACAGGGCTATAGACAGTTACACTGCACACAAGGCTATAGACATGTTACACTACACACATGGCAATAGACATGTTACACTACACACATGGCTATACACATGTTACACTACACACAATGCTATATACAGTTACACTGCATACGTGGCTATAGACATGTTACACTACACACAGGGCTATATACATGTTACACGACACACAGGGTTATATACATGTTACACTACACACAGGGCTATATACATGGTACACTACACACAGGGCTATAGACATGTTACACTACACACAGGGCTATATACATGTTACACTACACACAGGGCTATAGACATGTTACACTGCACACATGGCTATAGACATGTTACACTGCACACATGGTTATATATATGTTACACTACACACAGGGCTATATACATGTTACAATACACACAGGGCTATAGATATGTTACACTGCACACATGGCTATAGACATGTTACACTACACACATGGTTATATATATGTTACACTACACACAGGGCTATACACATGTTACACTACACACAGGGCTATAGACATGTTACTACACACATGGCTATAGACATGTTACACTGCACACATGGCTATATACATGTTACACTGCACACAGGGCTATAGACATGTTACACTACACACAGGGCTATAGACATGTTACACTACACACATGGGCTATAGACATGTTACACTACACACATGGGCTATATACATGTTACACTACACACATGGCTATAGACATGTTACACTACACACATGGCTATAGACATGTTACACTGCACACAGGGCTATAGACATGTTATACTACACACAGGGCTATATACATGTTATACTACACACATGGGCTTTAGACATGTTACACTGCACACAGGGCTATATACATGTTACACTACACACATGGCTATATACATGTTACACTACACACATGGCTATATACATGTTACACTACACACAGGGTTATAGACATGTTACAATACACACAGGGCTATATACATGTTACACTACACACATGGCAATAGACATGTTACACTACACACATGGCTATATACATGTTACACTAAACAATGCTATATACAGTTACACTACACACGTGGCTATAGACATGTTACACTACACACAGGGCTATATACATGTTACACTACACACAGGGTTATATACATGTTACACTACACACAGGGCTATATACATGTTACACTACACACAGGGCTATAGACATGTTACACTACACACAGGGCTATATACATGTTACACTACACACAGGGCTATAGACATGTTACACTGCACACATGGCTATAGACATGTTACACTGCACACATGGTTATATATATGTTACACTACACACAGGGCTATATACATGTTACAATACACACAGGGCTATAGATATGTTACACTGCACACATGGCTATAGACATGTTACACTACACACATGGTTATATATATATTATACTACACACAGGGCTATACACATGTTACACTACACACAGGGCTATAGACATGTTACACTGCACACATGGCTATAGACATGTTACACTGCACACATGGCTATATACATGTTACACTGCACACAGGGCTATAGACATGTTACACTACACACAGGGCTATAGACATGTTACACTACACACATGGCTATATACCTGTTACACTACACACATGGCTATAGACATGTTACACTACACACATGGCTATAGACATGTTACACTACACACATGGCTATAGACATGTTACACTGCACACATGGCTATAGACATGTTATACTACACACAGGGCTATATACATGTTATACTACACACAGGGCTATAGACATGTTACACTGCACACATGGCTATATACATGTTACACTACACACATGGCTATATACATGTTACACTACACACATGGCTATATACATGTTACACTACACACAGGGTTATAGACATGTTACACTACACACAGGGCTATATAGACATGTTACACTACACACAGGGCTATAGACATGTTACACTACACACAGGGCTATAGACATGTTACACTGCACACAGGGCTATAGACATGTTACACTACACACAGGGCTATATACATGTTACACTACACACAGGGTTATATACATGTTACACTACACACAGGGCTATATACATGTTACACTACACACAGGGCTATAGACATGTTACACTACACACAGGGCTATATACATGTTACACTACACACAGGGCTATAGACGTTACACTACACACATGGCTATATACATGTTACTACAACAGGCTATAGACATTACACTCACACAGGCTATAGACATGTTACACTACACACATGGCTATAGACATGTTACACTACACACATGGCTATATACATGTTACACTACACACATGCTATACAGTTACACTGCACACAGGCTATAGACATGTTACACTACACACAGGGCTATATACATGTTACACTACACACAGGGTTATATACATGTTACACTACACACAGGGCTATATACATGGTACACTACACACAGGGCTATAGACATGTTACACTACACACAGGGCTATAGACATGTTACACTACACACAGGGCTATAGACATGTTACACTGCACACATGGCTATAGACATGTTACACTGCACACATGGTTATATATATGTTACACTACACACAGGGCTATATACATGTTACACTACACACAGGGCTATAGATATGTTACACTGCACACATGGCTATAGACATGTTACACTACACACATGGTTATATATATGTTACACTACACACAGGGCTATACACATGTTACACTACACACAGGGCTATATACATGTTACACTGCACACATGGCTATAGACATGTTACACTGCACACATGGCTATATACATGTTACACTGCACACAGGGCTATAGACATGTTACACTACACACAGGGCTATAGACATGTTACACTACACACATGGCTATATACATGTTACACTACACACATGGCTATAGACATGTTACACTGCACACAGGGCTATAGACATGTTATACTACACACAGGGCTATATACATGTTATACTACACACATGGCTATAGACATGTTACACTGCACACATGGCTATATACATGTTACACTACACACATGGCTAAATACATGTTACACTACACACATGGCTATATACATGTTACACTACACACAGGGTTATAGACATGTTACAATACACACATGGCTATATAGACATGTTACACTACACACAGGGCTATAGACATGTTACACTACACACAGGGCTATAGACATGTTACACTGCACATAGGGCTATAGACATGTTACACTACACACAGGGCTATAGACATGTTACACTGCACACAGGGCTATAGACATGTTACACTACACACATGCATATATACATGTTACACTACACACATGGCTATATACATGTTACACTACACACAGGGCTATATACATGTTACACTACACAAATGGCTATATACATATTACACGACACACAGGGTTTTATACATGTTACACTACATACAGGGCTATATACATGGTACACTACACACAGGGCTATAGACATGTTACACTACACAAAGGGCCATAGACATGTTACACTACACATATGGCTATAGACATGTTACACTACACACATGGCTATAGACATGTTATACTACATACAGGGCTATAGACAGTTACACTGCACACAAGGCTATAGACATGTTACACTACACACATGGCAATAGACATGTGACACTACACACATGGCTATACACATGTTACACTACACACAATGCTATATACAGTTACACTGCACACATGGCTATAGACATGTTACACTACACACAGGGATATATACATGTTACACGACACACAGGGTTATATACATGTTACACTACACACAGGGCTATATACATGGTACACTACACACAGGGCTATAGACATATTACACTACACACAGGGCTATAGACATGTTACACTACACACAGGGCTATAGCCATGTTACACTGCACACATGGCTATAGACATGTTACACTGCACACATGGTTATATATATGTTACACTACACACAGGGCTATATACATGTTACACTACACACAGGGCTATATATATGTTACACTGCACACATGGCTATAGACATGTTACACTACACACATGGTTATATATATGTTACACTACATACAGGGCTATACACATGTTACACTACACACAGGGCTATAGACATGTTACACTGCACACATGGCTATAGACATGTTACACTGCACACATGGCTATATACATGTTACACTGCACACAGGGCTATAGACATGTTACACTACACACAGGGCTATAGACATGTTACAATACACACATGGCTATATACATGTTACACTACACACATGGCTATAGACATGTTACACTGCACACAGGGCTATAGACATGTTATACTACACACAGGGCTATATACATGTTATACTACACACATGGCTATAGACATGTTACACTGCACACATGGCTATATACATGTTACACTACACACATGGCTAAATACATGTTACAATACACACAGGGCTATATACATGTTACACTACACACAGGGCTATAGACATGTTACACTGCACATAGGGCTATAGACATGTTACACTACACACAGGGCTATGGACATGTTACACTACACACATGCATATATACATGTTACACTACACACATGGCTATATACATGTTACACTACACACAGGGCTATATACATGTTACACTACACAAATGGCTATATACATATTACACGACACACAGGGTTTTATACATGTTACACTACATACAGGGCTATATACATGGTACACTACACACAGGGCTATAGACATGTTACACTACACACAGGGTTATAGACATGTTACACTACACAAAGGGCCATAGACATGTTACACTACACATATGGCTATAGACATTTACACTACACACATGGCCTATATACATGCTGTTACACTGCACACAAGGCTATAGACATGTTACACTACACACATGGCATATGTGACACTACACACAGGTATACACATGTTACACTACACACATGGCTATATACAGTTACACTGCACACGGCTATAGACATGTTACACTACACACAGGCTATATACATGTTACACGACACACAGGGTTATATACATGTTACACTACACACAGGGCTATATACATGTACACTACACACAGGGCTATAGACATGTTACACTACACACAGGGCTATAGACATGTTACACTACACACAGGGCTATAGACATGTTACACTGCACACATGGCTATAGACATGTTACACTGCACACATGGTTATATATATGTTACACTACACACAGGGCTATATACATGTTACACTACACACAGGCTATAGATATGTTACACTGCACACATGGCTATAGACATGTTACACTACACACATGGTTATATATATGTTACACTACACACAGGGCTATACACATGTTACACTACACACAGGGCTATAGACATGTTACACTGCACACATGGCTATAGACATGTTACACTGCACACATGGCTATATACATGTTACACTGCACACAGGGCTATAGACATGTTACACTACACACAGGGCTATAGACATGTTACACTACACACATGGCTATATACATGTTACACTACACACATGGCTATATACATGTTACACTGCACACAGGGCTATAGACATGTTATACTACACACAGGGCTATATACATGTTATACTACACACAGGGCTATAGACATGTTACACTGCACACATGGCTATATACATGTTACACTACACACATGGCTATATACATGTTACACTACACACATGGCTATATACATGTCACTACACACAGGGTTATAGACATGTTACAATACACACAGGGCTATATAGACATGTTACACTACACACAGGGCTATAGACATGTTACACTACACACAGGGCTATAGACATGTTACACTGCACATAGGGCTATAGACATGTTACACTACACACAGGGCTATAGACATGTTACACTGCACACAGGGCTATAGACATGTTACACTACACACATGCCTATATACATGTTACACTACACACATGGCTATATACATGTTACACTACACACAGGGCTATATACATGTTACACTACACAAATGGCTATATACATATTACACGACACACAGGGTTATATACATGTTACACTACATACAGGGCTATATACATGGTACACTACACACAGGGCTATAGACATGTTACACTACACACAGGGCTATAGACATGTTACACTACACAAAGGGCCATAGACATGTTACACTACACATATGGCTATAGACATGTTACACTGCACACAGGGTTATAGACACGTTACACTACACACATGGCTATATACATGTTACACTGCACACAGGGCTATAGACATGTTACATTGCACACATGGCTATAGACATGTTACACTGCACACATGGTTATATATATGTTACACTACACACAGGGCTATATACATGTTACACTACACACAGAGCTATAGACATGTTACACTGCACACATGGGCTATATACATGTTACACTGCATACATGGGCTATAGACATGTTACACTACACACAGGGCTATATACATGTTACACGACACACAGGGTTATACACATGTTACACTAAACACAGGGCTATATAAATGGTACACTACATACAGGGCATATAGACATGTTACACTACACACAGGGCTATAGACATGTTACACTACACACAGGGCCATAGACATGTTACACTACACACATGGCTATAGACATGTTACACTGCACACATGGTTATATACACGTTACACTACACACATGGCTATATACATGTTACACTGCACACAGGGCTATAGACATGTTACACTGCACACATGGCTGTAGGCATGTTACACTGCACACATGGTTATATATATGTTACACTACACACAGGGTTATATACATGTTACACTACACACAGGGCTATAGACATTTTACACTGCACACATGGCTATAGACATGTTACACTACACACATGGTTATATATATGTTACACTACACTCAGGGCTATATACATGTTACACTACACACAGGGCTATAGACATGTTACACTGCACACATGGCAATAGACCTGTTACACTGCACACATGGCTATATACATGTTACACTGCACACAGGGCTATAGACATGTTACACTACACACAGGGCTATAGACATGTTACACTACACACATGGCTATATACATGTTACACTAAACACATGG
The DNA here is from genome assembly GCA_014843695.1 of Archivesica marissinica. Classification (NCBI taxonomy): domain Eukaryota; kingdom Metazoa; phylum Mollusca; class Bivalvia; order Venerida; family Vesicomyidae; genus Archivesica; species Archivesica marissinica. The sequence goes on from CM026387.1 coordinate 20,671,907, forward strand.
CTATAGACATGTTACACTGCACACAGGGCTATAGACATGTTATACTACACACAGGGATATATACATGTTATACTACACACAGGGCTATAGACATGTTATACTGCACACATGGGCTATATACATGTTACACTGCATACATGGGCTATTGACATGTTACACTACACACAGGGTTATATACATGTTACACTACACACATGGGCTATAGACATGTTACACTACACACAGGGCTATATACATGTTACACTACACACATGGCTATATACATGTTACACTACACACAGGGCTATACACATGTTACACTACACACATGGCTATATACATATTACACGACACACAGGGTTATATACATGTTACACTACATACAGGGCTATATACATGGTACACTACACACAGGGCTATAGACATGTTACACTACACACAGGGCTATAGACATGTTACACTACACAAAGGGCCATAGACATGTTACACTACACATATGGCTATAGACATGTTACACTGCACACAGGGTTATAGACACGTTACACTACACACATGGCTATATACATGTTACACTGCACACAGGGCTATAGACATGTTACATTGCACACATGGCTATAGACATGTTACACTGCACACATGGTTATATATATGTTACACTACACACAGGGCTATATACATGTTACACTACACACAGAGCTATAGACATGTTACACTGCACACATGGGCTATATACATGTTACACTGCATACATGGGCTATAGACATGTTACACTACACACAGGGCTATATACATGTTACACTACACACATGGCTATAGACATGTTACATTGCACACATGGCTATATACAGGTTACACTGCACACAGGGCTATATACATGTTACACTGCACACATGGGCTATAGATATGTTACACTACACACAGGGCTATATACATGTTACATTGCACATATGGATATATACATGTTACACTACACACATGGCTATATACATGTTACACTGCACACATGGCTATAGACATGTTACACTACACACATGGCTATAAACATGTTACACTGCACACATGTCTATATACATGTTACACTACACACATGGCTATATACATGTTACACTACACACATGGCTATAGACAGTTACACTGCACACATGGCTATAGAAATGTTATACTACATACAGGGTTATAGACAGTTACACTGCACACATGGCTATAGACATGTTACACTACACACATGGCAATAGACATGTTACACTACACACATGGCTATACACATGTTACACTACACACAATGATATATACAGTTACACTGCACACATGGCTATAGACATGTTACATTACACACAGGGCTATATACGTGTTACACTACACACATGGCTATATACATGTTACACTGCACACAGGCCTATATACATGTTACCATACACACAATGCTATATACATGTTACACTACACACATAACTATAGGCATGTTACACTACACACATGGCTATATACATGTTACACTACACACAGGGCTATAGACACGTTACACTGCACACATGGCTATAGACATGTTACACTACACACAGGGCTATATACATGTTACACTACACACAGGGCTATAGACATGTTACACTACACACAGGGCTATAGACATGTTACACTTCACACATGGATATAGACATGTTACACTACACGCATGGCTATTGACATGTTAGACTGCACACATGGCTACAGACATGTTATACTACACACATGGATATATACATGTTACACTACACACAGGGCTATATACATGTTACACTACACACAGGGCTATATACATGTTACACTACACACAGGGCTATAGACATGTTACACTACACACAGGGCTATAGAAATGTTACACTACACAAAGGGCTATATACATGTTACACTACACACATAGCTATATACATGTTACACTACACACAGGGCTATCGACATGTTACACTACACACATGGATATATACATGTTAAACTACACACCTGGGCTATAGACATGTTATCCTGCACACATGGCTATATACATGTTACACTACACACATGGCTCTATACATGTTACACTGCACACATGGATATATACATGTTACACTACACACAGGGTTATATACATGTTACACTGAATACATGGCTATATACATGTTACACTACACACATGGCTATAGACATGTTACCCTGCACACATGGCTATAGACAGGTTACCCTGCACACATGGCAATAGACATGTTACACTACACACATGGCTATATACATGTTACACTACACACAGGGCTATATACATGTTACACTACACACATTGCTATAGACATGTTACATTACACACAGGGCTGTATACATGTTACACTACACACATGGCTATAGACATGTTACCCTACACACAGGGCTATATACATGTTACACTGCACACATGGCTATATACATGTTACACTGCACACGGGGCTATATACATGTTACACTTCACACATGTGCTATATACATATTACACTACACACATGGCTATATACATGTTACACTACACACATGGCTATATACATGTTACATTGCACACATGGATATATACATGTTACACTACACACATGGCTATATACATGTTACACTGCACACAGGGCTATATACATGCTACACTACACACAGGGCTATATACATGTTACACTACACACAAGGCTATATACATGTTACACTACATACAGGGCTATATACATGTTACACTGCACACATGGCTATAGACATGTTACACTACACACAGGGCTATAGACATGTTATACTACACACATGGCTTTATACATGTTACACTTCACACAGGGCTATATAAATGTTACACTGCACACATGGCTATAGACATGTTACACTACTCACAGGGCTATATACATGTTACACTACACACAGGGCTATAGACATGTTACACCACACACATGGCTATAGACATGTTACACTACACACAGGGCTATATACATGTTACACTGCACACATGGCTATAGTCATGTTACACTACACACAGGGCTATAGACATGTTACACTACACACATGGCTATAGACATGTTACACTACACACAGGGCTATAGACATGGTACACTGCACACATGGCTATAGACATGTTACACTACACACATGGCTATATACATGTTATACTACACACATGGGCTATATACATGTTACACTACACACATGGCTATAGACATGTTACACTACACACAGGGCTATAGACATGTTACACTGCACACAGGGCTATATACATGTTACACTACACACATGGATATAGACATGTTACACTACACACAGGGCTATAGACATGTTACACTACACACATGGCTATATACATGTTACACTACACACAGGGCTATATACATGTTACACTACACACAGGGCTATAGACATGTTACACTACACACAGGGCTATAGACATGTTACACTGCACACAGGGCTATATACATGTTACACTACACACAGGGTATATAGACATGTTAAACTACACACAGGTCTATATACATGTTACGCTACACACAGGGTATTTAGACATGTTACTCTGCACACAGGGCTATATACATGTTACACTACACACAGGGCTATATACATGTTACTCTGCACACAGGGCTATATACATGTTACACTACACACAGGGCTATAGACATGTTACACTACACACAGGGCTATTGACATGTTACACTACACACAGGGCTATAGACATGTTACACTACACACAGGGTATATAAACATATTACTCTGCACACAGGGCTATATACATGTTACACTACACACAGGGCTATAGACATGTTACTCTGCACACAGGGCTATATACACGTACTGCACACATGGCTATAGACATGTTACTCTGCACACAGGGCTATATACACGTACTGCACACATGGCTATAGACATGTTACACTGCACACAGGGCTATATACACGTACTGCACACATGGCTATAGACATGTTACACTGCACACAGGGCTATATACACGTACTGCACACAGGGCTATAGACATGTTACACTGCACACATGGCTATAGACATGTTACTCTGCATACATGGCTATTGACATGTTACACTGCACACATGGCTATAGACATGTTACACTGCACACATGCTATAGACATGTTACACTTTTGTTTTAACAACGGCCTGCACCAGAACGTCACAGTTATGCATAATTACAAAAAATGACTGATTTTGGCAACAATTAATGAAACAAACTCAAATAGGCATGAATTAAACGAAAGCACTAAATATCACGTTATGTGTTTCACCTAATAATTATGCATCATATGCCATACATGAAATTCATTTATGTGCATACGATTTATTAATAAACTTATGTTTTGCTATATTATGTCTATATAGTGTTATAATATATTTCGGGTTTTACGCCTGCATCAGCACCATTTTGGGCTATATCGCCGGCGGGCAGTTTACCTAACAACACCTGTCCTGGGCAGGCTCCAGCGGTTAACCAGTACTTGGGTGCCCCAACCTCCGTAAGAAACTGCCAACTTTGTCATATAAATGAGACACCGTCTGAGCGGGGCTCGAACCCGTGACCATCTGCGATGGGCTCGAACCCGTGACCATCAGTGATGATAGGTTACAGCGGTATACAAGTCAGCGACCTTAACCACTCGACCACGAAGGCGGACCCTGATGTACATTGTATTTTACTATGTGATTGAATACATTGACGAGACTTAAATAATCGATACAATATACGCACACTCATGAATCGGTTGGGTGACATCGTGTCTGTAACCAAGAGATATTTTCATAGTTTATACAAATTTATTTTAATTCGATTGCGAAACAAGTTCTTACAACTTATATTAATCACTCTCGAGACCTCATTCCTGATGGAATCTATAGCCACGAGGGAGAGAGAAGAGGCGACGTGGAATTTAAATGCCTTGCCTAAGGGCACAATCGTAACGACACCAGCGGGGCTCGAACTCCGGACCGTTCGCACTGTTCCGGCCAGTAGGATCCCTGTGCTCGAGTGGTTACGATCGCTGACTTGCATACAGCTGTAACCTATCATCACTGATGGTTACGGGTTCGAGCCCCGCGCAGACTATATATCTTTATATGAAAACGTTGCAGTTTCTTACGGAGGTTGGTGCACCAAGTACTGGTTAACCGCTGGAGCCTTCCCAGGAAAGGTGTTGTTATTAAAATTGCCCGTCGCTCAACTGGGAAACCGGTAGCGACGATAAATAAACTTATCAAATAAAAATAAGTTGGCGCGCGAGAAAGCGATTACATCTATATGCATTGGTGTGGGGTAAGGATAACCCACCCTCTTGGTCACAATATGTCGTCAGAAACCAGGCAGGGAGCCTCGTTTCTAACGAAATATTCTGTCACTCTATATAATAGCATTGTCCCACGCGAGTGTATTTGAAGGATACACTTAGCAGTCTAGTCTAAACACATGTCTTACTAAACACATGTCTTACTAAACACGTGTCTTACTAAACACGTGTCTTACTAAACACATGTCTTACTAAACACGTGTCTTGCTAAACACACGCGTCTTGCTAAACACATGTCTTACTAAACACGTGTCCTACTAAGCACACGCGTCTTGCTAAACACATGTCTTACTAAACACGTGTCTTACTAAACACGTGTCTTACTAAAATCACGCGTCTTACTAAAAACACGCGTCTTACTAAACACATATCTTACTAAGCACGTGCCTTATTTTCTACAGGCACATCCCGCTGTTGGTTCGAATCCCACTAGGGGTGCTGAATTATTTCATGTGAGGAAGCTAGCCAGCTGGCTTGCGGTATGTCGGCGGTTCTACCGGGGTTCCAGTCCGTGCCTGCAATACGTCTCGGAAGGGGCACCCGAGGTCTTCCTCCACAAAAAGCAGCTGGAGAGTTGCTGTATGACCTACGTTGTTGGTGGAACTTTAAATCCAATATAGCAAACAAACCAGCTATGACCTACGTTGTTAGTGGAACATTAAACCCAATAAAACAAACAAACAAGCTATAACCTACGTTGTTTGTGGAACTTTAAACCCAATAAAACAAACAAACAAGCTATGACCTACGTTGTTGGTGGAACCTTAAACCCAATATAGCAAACAAACCAGCTATGACCTACGTTGTTGGTGGAACTTCAAACCCAATAAAACAAACAAACCAGCTATGACCTACGTTGTTGGTGGAACTTTAAACCCAATAAAACAAACAAACAAGCTATGACCTACGTTGTTGGTGGAACTTTAAACCCAATAAAACAAACAAACCAGCTATGACCTACGTTGTTGGTGATAATTTAAACCCAATAAAACAAACAAACCAGCTATGACCTACGTTGTTGGTGGAACTTTAAACCCAATAAAACAAACAAACAAGCTATGACCTACGTTGTTGGTGGAATTTTAAAGCCAATAAAACAAACAAACCAGCTATGACCTACGTTGTTGGTGGAACTTTAAACCCAATATAGCAAACAAACCAGCTATGACCTACGTTGTTGGTGGAACTTTAAACCCAATAAAACAAACAAACAAGCTATAATCTACGTTGTTTGTGGAACCTTAAACCCAATAAAACAAACAAACAAGATATGACCTACGTTGTTGGTGGAACTTTAAACCCAATATAGCAAACAAACCAGCTATGACCTACGTTGTTGGTGGAACTTTAAACCCAATAAAACAAACAAACAAGCTATAATCTACGTTGTTTGTGGAACCTTAAACCCAATAAAACAAACAAACAAGATATGACCTACGTTGTTGGTGGAACTTTAAACCCAATATAGCAAACAAACCAGCTATGACCTACGTTGTTGGTGGAACTTTAAACCCAATAAAACAAACAAACAAGCTATAATCTACGTTGTTTGTGGAACCTTAAACCCAATAAAACAAACAAACAAGATATGACCTACGTTGTTGGTGGAACTTTAAACCCAATATAGCAAACAAACCAGCTATGACCTACGTTGTTGGTGGAACTTTAAACCCAATAAAACAAACAAACAAGCTATAATCTACGTTGTTTGTGGAACCTTAAACCCAATAAAACAAACAAACCAGCTATGACCTACATTGTTGGTGGAACTTTAAACCCAATATAGCAAACAAACCAGCTATGACCTACGTTGTTGGTGGAACTTTAAACCCAATAAAACAAACAAACCAGCTATGACCTACGTTGTTGGTGGAACTTTAAACACAATAAAACAAACAAACAAGCTATGACCTACGTTTTTTAGGGAACTTTAAACCCAATAAAACAAACAAACAAGCTATAACCTACGTTGTTGGTGGAACTTTAAACCCAATATAGCAAACAAACCAGCTATGACCTACGTTGTTGGTGGAACTTTAAACCCAATAAAACAAACAAACAAGCTATAATCTACGTTGTTTGTGGAACACTATAGAGTCACCTCCTTATTGATGACGTATATGTATCGCGCAACTACTGAGATCGGCGTCCATGTACGAAGGCGTACCTCTATGTAACGTTCGGTGGCCATCTTGGATGATCTAGTTACAGTAACAGATTTGCGTATGAGTCTCTACGCGAGAGCGGCGTCCATTTTGGATGGCCTTATAGGTTATTTTTAGCGACATGACGTAAACCAAAAATAATCGCCAATGACAGGCGAGTACAAATCTTTAAATACGTTCGTTCCGTCTCGAGACGAACCATTTTACCATAGGCGTGAAGATGAAAACACCGTTTATACTTTCGACCCACGCTGTCGAAAAACACCTGAATGTGTACGATTTCGACACCTCCGTGTTACTTAGCGGGCGACTAATGTACGATTGCGTACAAAAATGCCTGGATAAGCCGGATAAAGTTAAGCAAAGCGGGAAACGAACTGAACTGACAAAAACGTTCTTTTACGACATCGGTATACTGAGATATACTGATCGGTACAGTAACAGAGTGAAAGTGGTGTATAAGAAAGCGAAGCGCCTACACTACGTTATTACTACATACCCGATTGCACCGACCAATGAGAGCGTGTCTATAAATATACACCAATGGGAACGAACCGCTCTATAAATAGCAATCGCGTACGTTTCTATAAATATCGACAAATTGGAACGAACCGATCCATAAATAGCAATTACGTACGCTTCTATAAATATCGACCAAATAGAATGGACTTAAATCTATAAAAGACGGCGTAACTTTAGTTAGTGTCATTAGAGTTTCTACGCTCGAACAACCAACATGACTAGATGCAAACTAAGCCTTGGCAACGGTCGTTACGTGCAGGTGAACGAATGGAAAGGGGAGCTTAGAGTCGACTTACGAGAATGGCAAGACGACAAACCGACGAAAAAGGGCATTAGTTTAACCTTGATGCGATGGAAGAAATTGGTTGATCAGCTAGAGTTTGTGGACAAGGTCTTAGAGAACAGAGAAGCGTTTGAACTACATTTGGGCGGAAACGTAAACCTTACCGTGCAGGAGGGGAACGTGTGCGTGGATATCAGACAGTACTGGAAGCCCGAGACGGAGGTGGTGCCTACAAAAAAGGGGCTATGTTTAAGGCCCTTTGAATATAAACAATTGAAGGAACTGATACCCGAGATTGGAAAGGTGTTACCCGAATTGGACGCTGTGGTACCGTGCGCCCTAAGGAGCGATCAAATGAACCAATTAGGAGCGGCACAGTGTCCGGAATGTAACCCGAATGACTTTGTAAACTGGTAAATAACGCTCTAAAATGGTATGAACTTGTAAAAATAGCAACCAATGGGCTACAAGTTCTAAAAATAATCACCAATCACAAACGTTGAAGTTGTATATAATTGGGCCTTTTTTCAATAACACCGCACTTCCGAAGTCAGTGGCTAACCATCAACATGAACATTTTCACTCAGAGCGATTCAACCAAAGTGTCTCAGTTTTCCATGTCTGAGATGATGTTTTACGAAGATCGACTACAGAGTTTTGAACACTGGTCGAAACAGATCGAACCGAATAAAATGTCTTTGGCTTAAGCGGGCTTCTATTATACCGTAAGCGCGGATAAAGTTACCTGTTTCTCTTGCGGTGTGAAGGTGATGTCGTGGGAGCTCTCGGATCAGCCTTGGGAAGAACACGAAAAATGGTCTCCGACGTGTATATACTTGAAAATGACTGGCTACAAAAAGGGAGATACCAGCTTGTTCGCTCCCGGATTTACCCCAGCCAGTAAGAACGCACCAGTTACATTTGGACACAATACTGGATTTAGTTTCGGATTTGGTACACAGGCTCCCTCACGCGGCCATGGAGCGTTTGCGTTAGATGGAGAGCAAACTAACAAAACTTCATCATTCGGACCAAACAGTGTTACTGGAGCTAATTTGTTTGTTAGACGTTAGACATGTTTGGACTCGTGTGCGTGACAATGTCTTTAATTAATGACTTGGAATGGTGGTTTAGATATAGACAGTTGATGAGAGAAGCCGTGGAGGGCGCAGATAGACTTATCGAAATATTAGAAATATATGTAGAACCATTGTGTTATAAAATTGTGTTATAAAATAATGTACATATAATAAAAATGTAAATTTACACACACCTTTGTTGTATTTGTAGGAATACTTAAGAATATGAACTGTTCTAGTAATTAATAATCAGTATGGAATGTATACAAATTATAGCCCAACAGATTGTGGACGGCCAAATGTCCATATTATACCGAGATTCTGATTGCTTTAGACGCTACCGTTCCCTTCTAAGGTCGCTAAAGAGTGTTTGGGTCTCATTCGCCCGTAAGAAACAGATACTCTTGATGAGACATACGCTTGTACCAAGAATATTGAGACAACATTATTTACGTCACTCCATCCTTTAGACGAAATAAGATCTACAGAAGACTAGACCCGTAATGTTGAATTGGAAACAGTATTTATCATCATTGTATTATAATTCCAAGAATCCAGCTAGTTTTTCTGGCCCCGAGAAGCTCTATCAGTATGTCAAGGGAGAAGGCAAACATAAAATCGGTAGACACGAATCAGAAAATGGCTGCAAGATCAAGAATCTTACTCCCTAACCAGAGGAGCCAGACGACATTTTAAGCGTTCTAGAGTAGTTGTGGACGGTGTAGACAGTCTCTGGGACATGGATTTGATGGATATGGTTAACTTGTCGAAGCAGAATGACGGGTACCAATACGTATTGGTAGCCATAGACGTGTTTTCACGCTTTGCTCACGTTCAACCAGTTAAAAGTAAAAAAGGACAATATGAGGTAGACGCTTTAACGCGAGTACTATCGGGTCCACGGAAACCAAACACGGTTCGTACAGATCGAGGCATGGAGTTCAGAAGCAAAGACGTTAATAAGTATTTACGAGACCAAATCATATAGGTACCTAAATATCCTTACACTTTGGCATCCAATACTTAAGTCACAAAGGACTGAGCACGCGCGTGTTTATAGTTTCTGGAATATTACATCAGTCAGTTGTTGGCGTCACGAAATCATGCCCAGACACGTATAGACCTATCCTATAAATGACCTACGTTACATTTACGTACATATCTACAAACATACATATCTACGCACATACGTACCTACTTTGTATGTTACATACATATCTACAAACATACATATCTACGCACATACGTATCTACTCTGTATGTTACATACATATCTACAAACATACATATCTACGCACATACGTACCTACTCTGTATGTTACATACATATCTACAAACATAATATTTACTTTGTGTGTTACATACATATGTACATACAAACATATCTACTTTGTGTGTTACATACATATCTACGCACAAACATAGCTACACACATACATATCTACACGCATACAAATCTACGCGCATACATATCTACGCGCATACATATCTACGCGCATACATATCTCCTCTGTGTGTTACATACATATCTACAAACATACAAATCTACTTCGTGATTACTTGACTCGCTATAATATATTGTTTCTTGAATACTAAAGCAGGTACCATATACATTATTAACTTCGTGATTACTTCACTCGCTATAATAGACTGGTTCTTGTCGAAAGTATTCGGAAGAATCTGTAGTAGCAATGCATTTATACGTGAACATGCATTTTATTTGCTTTTTGCGATGTAATGTCGCTTTAATGATGTAGTTATTCATACTAAACTATTTAGCTTTTGTAGCGATGTCGTAACGAGAGTAACACCGGGGAATCGATGCTACACATTGTAATGCAAGTGAAACAATAATAACATTATAGAGCGACATCATAATTATTATGATTCATAAAGATATTTCATTTTTGTTTAGCAAATGTAAACATAACGATGCCGAAACTGAAATATAAATCGGAGGCTGATAGGGGTACACCTAATTTTAGTAAACACATGTTGTGTAGTCAATGTGACATTTCATCTCTATATAGCAATTGTCGACTCATTCGAAAAATACATCTCGGAAAATATGGTAATGCGAACGTCTAACGATTGACGTTCTATGATTCCAAATTATCGTGTGGGAGGGGGCACACCTCACGCACACACAGCCACACACGCGCGCACACACACACACACACACGTACACACCATCTAGCAACATTGCACCGTTGGTGCTTTGCAGCAATTTATTCGCCGGCCCTACACATTTAATGTCGCTAGCTACGCACCTGGCTATGCATTTGTAGGGAGGTCATTTGAGTTTATTTTTTTAAATTGTCGCTCTTTACTTGGCTTATTTATTAGTTAGTTTAAACAATTGTAACAGCGATTTTGAACAGGAATGCATGGTTAGGCAACATTGGGTCGATAATGTTGCATCATGAAATCCATATTCGAGGACCCTCTGTGTTGTGTTCCTAGTTCGCGCAAGGTCCAGTTTCCCTTATTTGCGTTGTGTTTCTAAAATGTGTTACAATGAGTTCATTGGTGTCATTGTTTTGTTTTTGGGGTTTTAAGATATCCAGCTGGCTTGTGGAAGGTCGGTGGTTTTGATGAAGTAGCCTCGCTTTAAAGAGTCTTCGTAAGCTTTCGTGAAACCTCGAGCTTTTCCCGGGTAGAGTTGGCGTCCCATAATTCCCACTAGTGATACGTCTCTCAAGTTTTTCATCAATACCATATACCAAGTATTTAAGGCGATAGTGTTTTCCTCTAGGGTACAAATTCTGGGTAATTAAAATACCACTGACGTCAATAACGATCAATTTATGACGTCGGTCGCGCGTAAACGTATCCAATTCTTCTGACGTCGGTAATCATAGTTTACTGGTAAAGTTCGGTACGGTTTGTTCCATCTCATCAAAGATCCGTTGATGTATACCGTAACAGTATAAGACGTGGGAAGGAGGGTCTCTGGAGTACATGCGCGGTAAATTCTTTAAAAACCTGTACACCCACTGCGTTTTACCGCTTCCTGTTTGTCCACTGATACACATACTGGAACACGGTTCAAATGGCAACAACGACTTCATTATTCCAAATGCTAATGACATTAATTGCAATTGTAGTGTCACATATCGAAACGACGGAGACAAAAACTTAAATGACAATGACAAAAACTGAAATAACAATGACAAAAACTGAAACGCTTGTGTCAGAAACTGAAACGACAGAGACAAAAAATGAAAAGTAAACTGGAGAATTACGTGTTAAAAATTGAAACGACAGATACGGAAACTGAAACGCTAGTGTCAAAAACTGAAACGCTAGTGTCAAAAACTGAAACGCTAGTGTCAAAAACTGAAACGCTTGTGTCAGAAACTGAAATGACAGAGACAAAAAATGAAACGGACTCTATGGAGAATTACGTGTTATAAATTGAAACGACAGATACGGAAACTGAAACGCTAGTGTCAAAAACTGAAACGCTAGTGTCAAAAACTGAAACGCTAGTGTCAAAAACTGAAGCGCTAGTGTCAAAAACTGAAACGCACAAAATTTACCATTTTATGGAATTGAAACAAACGAGCTTAATGCATTCTTTCCAAAATACGAATGTGTTACAGTTGCTCACCTCATCGCATTAACACCTCTGAAACAGGATTGTTCACATGATATATCAACACTTTCCTCACAGAATGACAACCTTCAGTTGAAAATAGAAGAACTTCAAAATAAAGTACTCAAAGAACAAAGGCGTTGTCAATTAGCAGAAAACGCCACCCATTTGGCAGATTACTCATCAGCGAAATTGAAAAATCAACTGGAACAATGTCTAGAACAGAATTCTGACCTTCAAATTGAGAAACTGAAAATTGAAGAAGACTGATAGTTTGAAAACTGAACTTGAAACTTCATCCATGACCATATTAAATGTTCAAGCAGAGGCTCAGAAATTAAGGCAACAAAGTTATGCAATCCATCAATCTCAGTGTGAAGTCCAACAACATCTTTATAATTTGACATATTGTTATGATAACACCAAATTGGAAATGGTAAATGTGTTAAATGAAATCTACATGGATCAAGAAAAACCTTCTCGCTCAGGTAGGACATTCAACTGCAGACAATGTGGGAGCACCATCCCCCACAAATCTACTACTTGCTCGCAGAAATATGTGTGCTATGTGTGGGAAAGACAATCATTTTACTGTTGTATGTAGTGACATGATAAAGCCACTGACCGTTGATAAACGTCTTTCCGAGTTGTTGCATAGTGTAGGAGTAGATATAATGGAACAATTAAGAAAACACAATAGCACGCAGGTGAAATAGAAAACTGACATAACAAAATAAATATACTTCGCAAATAAATCCTGCATTGCTGTGTAATATATTATATGCTGTATCTACATAATATAGTGACCGTTAAGTTGTATATCTATATGTATTGTTAAGACACATGCTCGTCGAAAATAAGTTGTGTTCATGCGGTATTATACATGTTGCACATTTGACCATTATCACAATAAGTACATTGTATAGTGCTAATAATCTAGCTACATTCGAAACTAACAAAAATAGTATAATGTCTATTGTGACAGAAATATGTAAATGTTCGCACAGATAAACCAAGCAATTGGTCCATGGATCATTGATTAGAACATGATTGCTTATTGTCAAATGCAGTCTGGATATTTTAGGACGTGTGTTATAACATCTTATGTATCATTTTGTGTAATATTTTCAAACTTTGGGGACCAAAGTCTTCGAAGCAGGAGGGAACTATTATTCCCCCATATATTCCACGTAATCATCACGAAATATTAATATATATTGAAACCATACTTGGTGTATAATGTAATTTTAATAGGAATATTTGTTTTGGATTTGTAATTTTGTTTTTTATAGATGGTAAAATATACATGCATCTATTTCATTTTTCAAGTTGCAGAATTTACATTTAAATTGTTCGGAAGATTAGGTTATCAACTTCCGCATTTCTAAGCACATTGTCAAAACTGTGAAAATGTATTTATCCAATGTTTGGCTTTAGCTAATTGGTAAGTGTTTTGTTCCCCCTAAAACATGTGAAATTGTTTGTGCTAACAGAGTAAGTAAAACCCATATTAAGTGACAACTGCCAGAAACTTGTTTATAAAACAAAGTATATGACTGATTACTTAATGTCCTATGTGTGTGCCACTTAGGCTATGTTTGAAGAGTATAAAGGCTTTTTGTACTCTCAAAGTCCACAGCCAAGTCTTCTAGCGGAAATCCCGTCAGATCAGAGATCAAATATTGGGCCTATTGAACCACCAAATAGCGCTGACTCTAGATCCAGTGATGTGCCCCCACTGAACAATAGTGTTATCCATATTATTGACGATGAAAATTCATGTGAAAAATTTCATGTGAATTCGGGAGAATCGAAATCACCGGCCACTGACAGTAACGAAGCTGCGGTCCGTTTTTTGGAAATCCCCTCTGTGAAACACAATCCTCCGGACTCGATTATACAAGAGGAAATTGTGACGAGACTATAGGCATAGCAACTGTGAACATTGAAGGCGCCAAGTCAAACATTTTATTTCTTAAGCAACTAGGTGAATCCAATGATATACTATGCATACAAGAACACTGGTTATTTGAATGTCAGAAACATGAACTAGAAAATATTCTCCCACATAAGGATTTCTATATTAGATGCTGTGACACATACGACAACCTCACAGGGGATAGGTACCAAGAGGAAAAGCAGGAGTGGCTATTGTATAGCCGAAAGAATGGGCAAGTAAGGTCAACAAACTAGACTGTGGTAATGAAAGAGTGATTGCAATAGAAATATATGCAGAATTCAAATTGCTAAGTATATGTGTGTATCTACCTACACACTTTTCTACCACGGAATCGTATTCCGATTATCGCGAGTGTCTAGACGTTCTTCGCGATATATTGACACAGTTTTGCTCCAGTCATAAGGTAGTTCTCGCCGGCGACTTCAATGGTACATTACTACAGCCGCGGCCCTACAACAGACACGGTACTCTGATAGCTCAGTTCATTACAGAGCATAGCCTACATGTGTCATTGAATACAGACAAACCTGCATTCGTGCATCATTCATGTCGCAAATTGACTATATAGTCAGGAGCTGGACTTAACCTGTCAAGTCACCGCGTACTACAGTCCAAAATAGGCACCCATATTGACATTACTAAAGTGAAGAACAGGGGCAAGTCGTGGTCTGTTCGGAAATTTCTGTGGAAGAATATGAACCAGGAGAGATACGAGTGTGAATTATCAAAGGAACTAGAAACGTTGCCGTCCCTAGCGCTACAAACAGTCGACGATAAAGTCAGCTTCTTGAATAGTGCGTTAGATCACACTACAAAAGTCGCGGTGCCCACTATGATAATAAAATTGAAAGGTACATCTTGGAAAGCCTCCCCGCAGGTTATGCAACTACTAAAACAGTCAAAAACCAAATATAGGCAATGGGCTGATAGCGGAAGAACTGATAGTAAATTACAAAGGGAAAAATACAAGCACAGAGACAGCTCCGAAGACAAATTAGACAGGAACATTTTATGGACCGTCAGAGTTTCTACGCTGAAATTATGGAAACCCAGTCCAGTGAACTATTTGATAGATTAATTAATCGAAATAGAAATGGTAGAGCTAACTCCACAGCGTGTATACACATGAATGGGGAAGATTTTTACTCATCGAGCGGACAGCGGAACTGTTTCACCAAGTATCTTGAAGATCTATCCGTCCCTAAGGAGAGTGGATATGATACAGCTTTTCTAGAACTTACTAATGTGTGGGAAAAACTGATCACCATCATATGTGACAATGATTCCACATAAATAGAACCGCTGACGGAAGTAGAAGTGAATACAGCAATAAAGCAGCTAAACTCCGGCAAAGCCGCTGATGAATTTGGACTTGTTGCAGAACAGCCTAAAGCCAGTAACAATACCTTAGTGCCATTTATAACCACCATGTTTAACCAAATTTTCTCAAACAAATCTGTACCAGAATCATTCAGAGTAGGAATTGTAACTCCAGTTCTTAAGAAAGGGAAAGAAGCAAGTAATTTGGACAACTACAGAGGGATCACTGTGACTCCTATCCTGAGCAAACTGTTTGAATATACACTCCTGCCAAGATTATCTGCCAATGTTAGTCAGTCATCGCTTCAGTTTGGTTTCACGGAAGGACTCTCACCACTAATGGCAGCATTACTAGTGTCAGAGGCTAGGGCAGAAGTGAAATGTACCACTAAAACACCACTATTCCTAGTTACACTTGACAGTCGGAAAGCATTTGACATAGTCTGTCACACCATCCTTCTTGATAAGTTATATGAAAGTGGCATCCATCCAACACTATGGACTTTAACTAAGAATATGTACTCTGGACTATCATCACGTGTGAAATGGCTCGGCGAGCTTGGACCTAGCTTCGATATCCTTCAAGGAGTCCGACAAGGTGGTGTGTTGTCAACATTCCTATGTAAGACATACATCAATAGTGTGCTTGTTGAATTGAAGAACCAAGGACTCGGACTATCCATCGGTAATACCTATATCGGGTGTCCCACTGTTGTTGATGATGTGTGCCTGATGTCGGAATGCAAAGAGGAGCTACAGTGCATGTTAGAAGTTGCCTCTCGGCATGCCAAACAGGATCGAGTTACTATACATCCAACTAAATCTAACGCCATAGTTATAAATAAGACAACGCGCTATAGAAAAACGGACTTGGAATGGACCCTTGGTGAAACTGAAGTGACGCCCAGTGGCAAAACCACTCATCTAGGTATAACGCGCGCAGAAGCTCGGGAAAATGAAATCAATACTGAAGAAAGACTCAGTCTAGCTAGAAGAACTATGTACTCATTGATAAATACCGGATTTCACGGGTCAAACGGGCTTAACCCAGCAGTATCACTTAGGATATACCAATGCTATGTGCACCCCAGGCTTCTGTATGGTCTTGAGGTGTTGCCACTGACTTTACTGCAAACATCAATGTTAACAAGGTTCCATATGAAAATGCTGCGGAAAGTGCAATCGCTTCCAGACCGAACTGCCACTGGAATAGTGTATATCTTATTAGGAGCCCTGCCGATGGAAGCAGAAATCCACAAACATCAGCTGAGTTTTCTGTTCAACATACTATCATGTGAAAACGAAACCATCCAAAAACTAAGCGAAAGGCAAATAGCTGTAAACCTGGACTGTCATCTGAGCTTCTACCATAGAGTTGCTGAGGTGCTACTACTATATGGACTCCCAGATATCTCTACACTGAAGGACCATCTAACAACTTAACTGAGCTGGAAAATACAAGTAAAACAAGCTGTTAACACTTAACAGTTACTGGACTGATAAATTGAATGGTGACATTATCGATAAATCATCTCTGAAGTTCTTGGCCAAAGCAGGACTGCAAATAGGTGTAACCCACTCAGTCTGGCGAACCCTATACTCGACTGTATCGGATGTTAAAAAAGGTATTACAAAAGGACGCATGATGACGGGCACATATATGCTACACACTACGAAACATAGATTTAATCAACAAACTGAAGATCCACTATGTAAATGCTGTGCAATGGAAAGTGAAGACATTGTCCACATGCTCACCACATGTCTACACGAGGTCCGAAAAGAGGGCTTATCCAAGATGAAACACCTCGTCGCTTCATTGATAGGAGTCGATAACTGGAGGAGATACTTCACCAATAAAGTTGCCATTACAAAGTTGATTATAGACTGTATTCACTTCAGCCATATTTTCACCAAATCGGAAGATATTAACGCCATAATGAGATTGTCAACGGATCTGTGCCACAAGTTACATACCAAACGGACACTTTCGCTGCAGTGAAATATGTGCTGATCTAACTACATGTACCTATGAATACCCACCGATTTATAAATTGTCCCTGCACTGTACAACATTCACTAGCTGTGCGTGAACTATCTACATGTACCTGTATATAGATGCATGAGTGGAGGTCTCGACGAGGTGAAGGGTTAGATTTTATTATTAGCCTGTGATTTTTATCTACGTGTATGAGGAATATTCCGACCAACATAATCATACTACTACAAGATGTGACCAGGGATCATCTTGGTGTTCCATAATTGGAAGGGCATACGGAGGAAAAGAAAAGAAAGAAAGACTTATATATAAATGTGCTCACTATTTGAAAGAGCAGGATAGATAAATTTGTATCTGGAATTCCAGTGAGAAAGGATAGTTATATGGATCTCCATAGTGGATGTTGACATTGTTATTTATTTGAACCATTGGATAGCCAGTGTTAAGAACTTGTACAAAGTCATACCGTAAATAAAATGTATAAACACCAACGGAACTTGGTTATTAAGCTTCACAGTTTCCACTTTATACGACTTTGAACACCGAACCATTTCCCCGGTATAATAATTACAAATGTATACTGTTTAAACGTAAACATCAGAGTGCATTTCTGATGTAATAGCACACATGTGTGGGAAAACCTTTAATATGCTGATCAGGCATACATGTAAGGGATGTCCACGCCAAGTATACTTATTTCTCTGCCAAATGTACTTGGCTTTCTGCCAACATAAACAATTTCTTTGTATAACGACCGTATACAGCAGTATTAGAAATGGACCAATACTCATGATTATGTATCATGCTATGCAACTAATTATGGAGGTAATTAATTAACATAATCAACATATAACCCCATTGTGTTACACAATGGTAATACTATGAAGATTAAGAACAACTGTACTGTCTTAATGTGTATCTGTACTAAGATAGTTCATAACTGATCCCCGAGTACATATAATTATAATCAGCCATACAGATATATAGCCGATAATAACAGATCTCCCATATACATAGGACATTATAATTGAGGTTATATATCACATTTATGTCCTCAGCCCACTATGTCGTTTGGACATCTTTTTTGACATGTTTAAGAAAGACCAAACTAATATGGGTTACCCGTAAACACATAAATATACAACTAAACCCAACTCAAATGACCTCCCTACACTCATCGATTTTCAAACAAATGACTTCTTCTCAGAAACCCGTCGGTGCAGGGAATTTTCAGAGCCGCTCGGGGCGACGGATCAAACCGGTCGGGAGTGGTTACTGTAGCAGACGACGTTTTCCCGCCATATTGTTTATAGTATCCCTATAGCAGACGATACTCGACTAGTTACATGTATCATACCGGTTTAAACATATAGATATATAATCATAAGACGACACGGTACCATACCAGATTAAACCAGTTTGGTAATTAGTAGCCGTTGTGCAATGTACAGCGAATCATCTATACACTAGTTCTCTCAAAGCACTTTTACCTGCTAATTAACCAATCAAATCATCCTAAGCCTTTGATAATCTACATTTCCCATTTATTCAACTCACTTTTAAACCTGGGCTAGAGAGGTAAAGATCGTCGTTATAGAGCGTATTTTGTAGTTTACGTAGCTACATAGCACAGGGTTAAGAGTACCTTTCTTAAACCAATAGCCAATCAAATTAACAGCTTGATTTTTATCTACGATGTATTCAGCATGCAAGAGGATAGCGATATGTACACTTGAGCAAAAACCCGTTTATCCACTAAACGTTACAGCGTAATACATGTAGTTGGAATGTAAACATAGCTGGGTTTAATGGGCCACTCTATGAATGTAGATACTTCTCATATAGGACTGTCATATTAATCTCCCTTTCATGGATTGAAAAAGGACAAGAATATATTCATCTTTTATTGACGTATGTTTGTATATATGTATGTAACACACAGAGGAGATATGTATGCGCGTAGATATGTATGCGCGTAGATATGTATGCGCGTAGATTTGTATTCGTGTAGATATGTTTGTGCGTAGATATGTATGTAACACACAAAGTAGATATTATTGTATGTAGATATGTATGTAACGCATAAAGTAAATATTATGTTTGTAGATATGTATGTAACATACAGAGTAGGTACGTATGTGCGTAGATATGTATGTTTGTAGATATGTATGTAACATACAGAGTAGAGACGTATGTGCGTAGATATGTATGTTTGTAGATATGTATGTAACATACAGAGTAGGTACGTATGTGCCTAGATATGTATATTTGTAGATATGTACGTAAATGTAACGTAGGTCATTAATAGGATAGGTCTATACGTGTCTGGGCATGATTTCGTGACGCCAACAACTGACTGATGTAATATTCCGGAAACTATAAACACGCGCGTGCTCAGTCCTTTGTGACTTAAGTATTGGATGCCAAAGTGTAAGGATATTTAGGTACCTATATGAATTATATAATAGAGCATTGCGGCCATCAAAATCTTACGATTGAAATGACAATAATAAATATAATCATTTTATCGGTATAATGAGATTGTGTAGAGGGAGGTAATTGTGTACGGACATTAGCTACGTAATTAGAATTAAGGGTAGATACAGACAGATATTGAGCAACACACCCCGAGTCGAATGGACCATTAATAAGCGAGATAGTGTTTTCCCGTTTTTTGAAAATCGTAGGCGCGGAACGTATAATTGTTTAGTACGATTATCGAAACCCCCGGATAGATAGGACCTATAATAAAGCTTATATAACGAATTTATATCGGTACTTCCGGTTTTTCGGATCACTACTTCCGGTATGAGGTCAGATCATTAATTGAGTCGCGGATTCGTCATTGTCTCTTCGAGATCTTTCCAACGATACCAAACAAGGCCAGGGACATAATTAGTATTATAGATATATCGAATAATGATAGATCAAAATGAAGGGTAGCGTTGGACTCGTGCCGACGATACGCATATATTAGAACTAACGTATAGTTACGGTACTTACGTTTAAATATTTTTCATTTTCATCGATTGGACTTTAAGGATATATAAAATATTTTAACCTCGATATCTCGAAAACTACTTGCCGTATAAATAAAGGAAAGATATCGTTGGATCGGTCTCGCCGAGCTACGTCGAATAATACAGATTTCTACGCTCTAACACCGAGTCGAAAAATTGATGACGTCAGATTCGTCGGCCATTTTGTTTTTCGAAATCAACTAATTCCATTCTTCGAGAAAAGTTTAGCCTATAGCGATATTTGACTATCTGTTAAGTTAATAACTAATTTGTTGTAATATCTCTCGTGTCAATTTTATTTAATATAAAAACGAATATGCCATAATTCATCGATATTACTCGCGTTTAATATCAAATTCTACTAATTGATACGTTCTGAATCGATGTCTAGGGTCAAAACCGGTCAATTCCCAATTATTTACAATCATTGAATATAATTGACATTTAACATTTTTTAATTACATTTACGGATTTCCGTGTCGATTTGTAGTAATTTGAACCCGTAATTACCCGTCTCTTCTTACCGGTAGATTGTACGGTGTATTGTGATATATTTAACAACATGCGATACAGGATACAGGATACAAAATTTATTTTGAGTCGGCATGATTTAACATTGAACATTAACTATGCATAGCTATTAACCGACATGATAAACATATAGTATAAGTTTAACAAATGTATATATAACTGAAATGAAGACAGTATTTGAGATTTCTAGCATATTAAGCTTGTTAGAGAGAGCAATCACCTTGCTTTAAGGCTTTTTAAGCCGTCCAAAATATACATTTTAGCGTTCAATTGTGTGTGTTTTACGTTTATTTATCGTCGCAACCAGTCTCCTGAAGAGATTAGTCATTTTAGATATTTGGAGAATAGTGCATTGATACAGACAGAGACCCATTCCAGAGTCCCCTCTGGTTCTTATACGTGCACGGTGTAAAGCACCGACTCGAGACCTGGTTTAAAGTCCCATCTGAAAGACTGTTAATTTTATTAGGGTCAGACGGGGATCGAACCTGCGATCCCTGGATTCCCAGTCCAACGTGTTACCACTGGACTACAGATCCGTCTGTGAGCGTTCAATTTGTAATATAATAGCACTATAACTGACATGTTAAGGAGGCCAACAGCCGAGATTGTTGTGAATAAAAATGAGTATCCCGTCTACAATGTCATTTTCTGTTAGCAAATATATCCCAATCTCTATATCATTGCGCAAATATAAAACCACAAGGAAGTACCTTACCTATACGCCTCATGTGATATGTTGGTTCATAGAGTTGATCTTTCAGCTAAAAGTTTGACTCTATGTTCTATATTTTGCATTAAATTAGTGTCTAGGCATAAAATAAACCAATAAAGTGTGAAGAGTGTAGAAATGCAAAAACATTAATAATCTTTACAATATTGTTATTCACGAGTCTATACAGCGACGGTTTTCAGGTATGTGCATATTTCATCATTTCATCATTTCAATATTTCCGTTTGTGTATTGTGACATTAAACTGTATTGTTTTATTTGATTTGTTCTCGGTGTCGGCAATTATTCATCAACTGATGGTGGTTCAGTAGATATGGAAACCCCCAATGGTCCGACAATGGAAAGGTATCGCGTTATATTAGTCATTTATGAACGCAACAAGGACCAATTAGCATGGGAACAGTCGTCGACATATTTTGCCTGGTCAGTCAAATAAATATATTTTAACACCGAGACTATTAATTGGGCCGTATTGAGTTTCTGATCATATCAACGTCATTATGCCAGAAGTTAAAAAGTGAACACTCGACAGACTGGAACCCAGGCTAGGACCAATAAGCGTGTGGCTAATGATATTTATCCTAATTATCTCCATGACACTTCGTTCAAATACAAATCTAAATTTTTATATACCTAACGCAAATTGTGAGATGTTTATGGGTAGCCTTTTATACTCTGGACCAATTGTTTGGAACTGTCTACCCTTGGAAATAAAAACTTCAAGCTCACTTACTTTGTTCAAATCGAATTGTTTAAAATGGCTGGATGTCTAATATTTACTAATACTGTCAACTACTGTTCATAATCCATGCACTTGTAGTTTATGTAGATGCGTTCTTACTTTTATTAGTTCTAATACCACATGTCTTTTAGTTCAGTTGTTTTGTATGTCATGTGTGTATAAATATGTTTTATGTTTAAGAGGGCCCCATGGAAGATTAGCCTTGCTAAATGGGTTACCCTCTCTAAATAAAGAATTTACTTACTTACTTACTTACTTACTTACTTACTTACTTACTTACTTACTTACTTACTTACTTACTTACTTACTTACTTACTTACTTACTTACTTACTTACTTACTTACTTACTTACTTACTACTTACTTACTTACTTACTACTTACTTACTTACTTACTACTTACTTACTTACTTACTTACTTACTTACTTACTTACTTACTTACTTACTTACTTACTTACTTACTTACTACTTACTTACTTACTTACTTACTTACTACTTACTTACTTACTTACTTACTATACTTACTTACTTTACTTACTTACTTACTTACTTACTTACTTACTTACTAATACTTACTTACTTACTACTTACTTACTTACTTACTTACTACTTACTTACTTACTTACTTACTTACTTACTTACTTACTTACTTACTTAACTTACTTACTTACTTACTTACTTACTTACTTACTTACTTACTTACTTACTTACTTACTTACTTACTTACTTACTTACTTACTTACTTACTTACTTACTTACTTACTTACTTACTTACTACTTACTTACTTACTTACTTACTTACTACTTACTTACTACTACTTTACTTACTTACTTACTTACTTACTTACTTACTTACTTACTTACTTACTTACTTACTTACTTACTTACTTACTTACTTACTTACTTACTTACTTACTTACTTACTTACTTACTTACTTACTTACTTACTTACTTACTTACTTACTTACTTACTTACTTACTTACTTGGCATATAGTAAAGCTAGTCGTTCATGTAGAAAGTGGCATTATAATGTTAAGAGTCATTAATGATTTCATTTCCTATGTGCATTAGCTTTGCTATTCCAATATCACCATATTGTGCACACTGGGTCGTTGTTGGAAACGTCGAGTGATCATGTGACTTGTAGTGCGGACGTGTTTTTTGTGTTGTCTCGAGGAAAATTTATTTTAAGTGTCTAATGTTCGATTTTTGAGATATAACTTCATGGATTGTTACATTGTTATGTGGATGTACCTGCGTTGTGATGGGGAAGAAGAATACGACGGATAAGAGGAAGCATAAGAGTAGTGGGACTAGTAGTAGTGACAGTGAATGTGGCAATAAGAAAAAGTCACACAAAGTCGGAGGCCCGGACGTTAACACATCGGTGAGCGATCAAACGAACGCTGTTTTATATGAAGATAACGAACTACATGTAGTTTCTAGATTAACTTTATTAGATGACAGTGTATTTTCATCTGAATCGGATATAGTGAACTTTACATAGGACAAAAGTAGCCAATCCAACATGGCG
Organism: Archivesica marissinica; assembly: GCA_014843695.1. NCBI lineage: Eukaryota > Metazoa > Mollusca > Bivalvia > Venerida > Vesicomyidae > Archivesica > Archivesica marissinica. The sequence goes on from CM026387.1 coordinate 20,696,662, forward strand.
TCTCATGGGAACCAGCAGCCATCTAACGGCGATATAATGGCTTGTCTGAGAAATATTGAATCAAGGCTGGATAATATGGACAAGAGATTGGAGACACTTGAGGAATTAAAGGCAAAAGTGAGTGAGTTTGATAAGGATATGAAGAGACTTTGGACCTTAGTGGAGGATAGAAATACAATGACAGATAATTGAATAAAAGTAGTTGAAGAGAAGGTCGACAGTTATGGGTTCTCGCAAGACAAGCTGTACGATAAAGTTAATTTGCTTGAAGCAGAGAAGCGCTCATTGAAGGACGATGTAGTTTATTTGCAATCTCAATCCATGCGTCAAAATTTACTGTTCTCAAACATCCCAGAATCTGAATCTGAGTCAAATACCGAGACAGAGTCTCACATGTATTCATGATCCTATAGTGTCTCTTTAAACACCACAAACACAAAACAAAAACCCACACCACACAACAAAAAAACACACACACCAAACCAACACACCAAAAAAACCCACCCCCAAACCAACAAACAAACCAAAACAAAAAACAAAACAAAAACAAAACCAAAAAACCACAAACAAAACACACACAAAACCCCAAAAAAACAACAAAAAACCACAACAAAACCAAAAAAAACAAAAAAAAAAAAACCAAAAACACCCACAAACACACAAAAAAAAAACAAAACAAAACAACCCAAAAAAACCCCTGTTAACACATACGATACGTGTATGAATAGTTGGTTAACCAAGACAAACAGTGACATAGGTACTTCTGGTTTTTATTCGTCTTAGAAATTAGTCGCCAAAATGCATTTATGAGGTGACGACTTTATAAATAAATGTAAATAGTCAGTCAGTCCTTCTGGTCGCGGGCGAAATAAATTGAGTGTATAAATTGTTTAAATCTGAATATATAGCAAAGAAATATTGCAAAATTGTTTTACCACCCTGCGTTGTGCTTTTTATGCAAATCTCGACTAGGAGTTGCTCCTATGTATTAGGTTAGAGACGGGCCGATATGACACAACTCATGGTACTGTTAACAGTTACTGTTACAGGAAATACATAGAATAATCTCTTTACAACGAGAGGACTTATAAATGTCAACGGATGGTATCAGTGTATATAATGTAACACAACATTAGCCATGTTAATCAAACTATTGATATACGATGAATATATAGATATACGTGAATAAAATATACTAGAGGACATAGAAAACGCACACTTCGGATAAGTGTGTTTTTACATGAAAAACTATATAAATACATAGTTTTATATATTTTGGACTATTTTTAGTTGTTCAGTTTGTGTTTTGTAATAAAGATGTGATATATCTTTGATGGAATCCTTCGTATTTCGTTTTCATGTAATAATAATCATATAATGTAGGTGTGCGTTTTCTATGTCCTCTAGGTATATCAATACATACTAAATGAGGGTGTTTATATAACATGGGATCATATAGATTTTAAGATTGCTTACGATACAATTAATAGAGACTTGATGTACATTAAATTAAGTAAACTTGGTTTTCATCCAAAACTTATTAATGCTGTAAAGTCCCTATATCATAATGTTTTGTGTTCTGTGAAATTAAATCATTTTAATACAGATTGGTTCTCAGTTAACACTGGGCTAAAACAGGGCTGCTCATTGTCACCGATTTTATTTAATCTGTATATAAATGATTTGGCTCTAAAACTCGAGGTTGTTGGTAAAGGGATTGATATTGATGGTGAAAATGTATCGGTTTTGTTATATGCAGATGACATTGTTTTAATTGCTCCTTCTGAAAATGATCTTCAATGTATGTTAGATGTATTAAATACATGGTGTATAGGAAATGCTATGTCGATAAATGCTTCAAAATCCAATATTGTACACGTCCGAAATCCTTCAGTAAATATATCTGAAGTTGCTTTTAAAGTCGGAATTTTAGAGCTAAGTTATGCAACCCAGTATAAATATTTAAGCTCGTTACTTACTGAACATTTAGACTTCTCTGTTACAGCTAGAACCGTTGCACAGTCTGCAAATAGAGCTTTATGTCTGTTAATCGCCAATACAAAGGCACCTGGACGGATGCCAAATGAAGCCTTTACAGAAATGCATGAAGCCACTGTTTGTCCAGTTATAACTTATGCAGCTTCTGTTTGGGGAACTGAAACATTTTCCTGTATTAATGCTGTACAAAAACGGGCGGCAAGGTTTTTTCTTAATGTTGGCAGATACACCCCGAATGCAGCTGTCTGTGGTGATATTGGATGGAAACCTATATTAAGTTTTTGTTGGAAATCTGTATTAACCAATTGGTGTAGACTCGTAAATATGGATCATATACGATTAAATAAGAAGATTTTTAATTGGTCAAATAGGGTATCAAGTCACAGGTGTAAACATTGGAATCACCGAGTTTGTCAAAAACTAAACAAGTATAACTGTGACAGATTCTGTAATATTGATGTTTTAGTTCATAAAATGGATGTTTTAAATAATGTTTTACCTAAAATTATTGAAGATTATGTACAATGTTGGAGTATGGATATTAATCGTGATACAGCACTGAGAGGCATAGGAGGAAACAAGCTTAGACTTTATAAAACGTTTAAACTAGTTTTTGAAGCTAAACATTATTGCAAATCAGTTTTAAACAAGTCATATAGGGGTGCCCTTGCACAATTTAGAAGTGGTACAGCTCCAATTGGCATTGCCATTAGCAGATATAATGGTTTACCAATCAGGGATCGAATTTGTTTTCAATGTACTGACTGTGTTGAAGATGAAACTCATGTGTTATTACATTGTCCTCTGTACAATAGTTTACGAACAGAATTGTTAAATGAAGCCACTGAATGGAAATTTTAATGCTTTTAATGATTGTGAAAAAATTGCTTATCTACTTTCTAATCCAGATATTGTATTTTTAAGTGCCAAAACCTGTTTTAATATTTTAAATAGAAGAAAAACATTGTTGTATAATTTTAACATATTGTATATATAGTAATGTTGTAAATACATCACTGAGTATTAAGATGTTATATGTTTTTTCAGTATTTTACTAGTGCTGTGCGAAGGCTTTTACTGTACTGTAAGTCTCTCATATTTCTTCTTAGCAAGGTTTGCATGATGAAAGTTTCTATATTATGTAATTATATGTATCATGTAAAGTAAGACTATAATAAACAAATCTTATCTTATCTTACATACTAAATGTGGGTGTTTATATAACATGGGATCATATATATGGATATAGTAATTGCATATATAATAACTAATGTCTCATCTCAAACGCTTCATAAGCATTCAGCACACTGAAACATTAATTTATTTAATTAACGCTCATTAATTTGTACGTGGTAAGACTCTTTGTAAATGTTGAACAAGAATATGACATTAAACTCGCTAGACTGGAACGATGGATACACGACACATAAACAAGGACTGTCCAGTTCTTCACATCGTTTGATACGTAGTGTTTTGCATAGCGTGTGCAGAGCATGGGATATTAAAACTCGTGGAAAACGATCAGCTATTTCATGTAATATGAGTTTCATGTAATATTCATGAGTATTTATATTACGCATTCATATGAAATATAGAAGTTTATCAGCGAACTAATATATACTACACTCGTTGAAAGGAGTTGAATAACACAAGTCATTTCTCACTGCTTTATGTTGGAACCACAGGGATTCGGCACGTTTGGGGGTACTAGTATATATATTTAAGTACAGGGATTCTACTCTGTGGGATGTCAGATTTCGCATCGATCAGTAAAATGGCCCTATCTGAAAATATTTTGAACAATCGTCAACTAAATTTTAAATGCGAACTAGTTAACGTGTGTATTGAATGGTAGTTTTCAACATCAATGTGAGGAGCTCTCAGCGGGGGTAATAAAAACATGCGATCGGCCTAATGCAACTAAAATGTGCATTATCAATGGAAAACATAAAATAAAAGCAAATTTGTGTATCTCAGTGTAAGAGTTTATCTCGTCTCGTGACCTGACACAGTCAGTGGAATACATATTTTCGTGACGGAATATATATTTAATGTCACGTGATACTGTTAAAGGCATATATTATTAGCGTTTCATTTTACAGTTAATGTAATATATATTTAACGTGTCGTGACACAGTTAATGTAATATATATTTAACGTGTCGTGACACAGTTACGGGTAAGTTTATTAACGTTTCGTGACACAGTTAATGTAATATATATGTAACGTGTCGTGACACAGTTACGGGTAAGTATATTAACGTTTCGTGACACAGTTAATGTAATATATATTTAACGTGTCGTGACACAGTTACGGGTAAGTATATTAACGTTTCGTGACAGAGTTAATGTAATATATATTTAACGTGTCGTGACACAGTTACGGGTAAGTATATTAACGTTTCGTGACACAGTTAATGTAATATATATTTTACGTGTCGTGACACAGTTACGGGTAAGTTTATTAACGTTTCGTGACACAGTTAATGTAATATATATTTAACGTGTCGTGACACAGTTACGGGTAAGTATATTAACGTTTCGTGACACAGTTAATGTAATATATATTTAACGTGTCGTGACACAGTTACGGGTAAGTATATTAACGTTTCGTGACACAGTTAATGTAATATATATTTTACGTGTCGTGACACAGTTACGGGTAAGTATATTAACGTTGCGTGACACAGTTAATGTAATATATATTTAATGTGTCGTGACACAGTTACGGGTAAGTATATTAACGTTGCGTGACACAGTTATATTTTTAAGAGAATATAACTTTAACATCACGTCCTATTTTTAAGTGAATATCACTTTACTGTCTCGTGCTACAGTTAAGTGAATATAACTGTACTGTCTCGTGTTACAGTTAAGTGAATATAACAGTACTGTCTCGTGCTACAGTTAAGTGAATATAACTTTACTGTCTCGTGTTACAGTTAAGTGAATATAACTTTACTGCCTCGTGCTACAGTTAAGTGAATATAACTTTAGCGTCACGTGCTACAGTTAAGTGAATATAACTTTACTGTCTCCTGCTATCGTTAAGTGAATATAACTTTACTGTCTCGTGCTATCGTTAAGTGAATATAACGTGGTAACACGCTGGACTGGTAATCCAGGGATCGCAGGTTCGATCCCCCGTCTGACCATAATAAAATTAACAGTCTTTCAGATGGGACGTTAAACCGAGGTCTCGTGTCGGTGCTTTACACCGTACACGTAAAAGAACCAGAGGAGACTCTGGAATTGGTCTATGTCTGTGACTATCCTTCAAACATCTACAATGACTAACATAAATTGTAAGAACTTGTTTCGCTATCAAGCTAATATGAATGTGTATAAACTAAACCCAAGTACAAGTACAAATTGCGATAATCCCGACGTTCCACTGATTTTTATATGGCGAGTAATACATTGCGAAATCAGCCTTAGCAACTCACGCTAGATGGCGCGAATGAAAGGGTATATGTGTGCGTTTGTGTGGGAGGAAACGAGAATACCCTGAGAAACCCCACCTGTCCAATCTGGAGACCACTGTACCATCTCACATACTTCACATTCCGATTCCGGGTTGCATTGGCGTGAAGCGTTCCGTCGGTCCATCCAGGCCAGTCTCGCAACACACAGCAAAGGGTATATGTGTTCGTGTGTGTGGGAGGAAACGAGAATACCCTGAAAAACCCCACCTGTCCAATCTGGAGACCACTGTACCATCTGACATACTTCACATTCCGAGGATCGAACCCAGGTTGCATTGGCGTGAAGCGTTCCGTCGGTCCGTCCAGGTCAGTCTCGCAACACCCTGCCCCGCCCGTCCCGTCATAATATTTAGGAATATGCTAATAAAATAAATATATATATATTCAACTAACAAAATAAGTATTTATAATTGCAGAGACAAACACAATGAACAGGAAAGGACGGCCATCAATTGTGTGTGGGTTATATATTGTTGTCATGTTGTGCTCAGTAAATGTCTGCGCAACGGCTGATGTATGTTCTTCGTCATTTCCTGGTGACCCAATTTGTGTCTGTAGCGCGACACCTATCAGTTCCATGGAATACGATTGCAAAGAGAAAATGTTGACGTACGTTCCTAGTGACGTCAGAAGCGAAGCAACTAGTCTGTATGTAATGCTGTTTCTATTTACAATTATTGTTTTTAATTTATCTCATAAAATTTAATGTCCACAGTCTCGTAACCATGGTTTCAGCCTGTATCCAGATAATGCTATGACCGCCGACGTATACAATGGTAGCAACATCAGGATCTATCTAGGTTCCTTGCAACATGTATGGTGTTAGTTGTGGTAGCATTATTTAATCAAGGCGGATATTCTTGCTGAAACATTGGGTCAATTTAAGTTTATTTGAACATTGATGATATGTAATTACATATGTTTTGAATAATTAAGGCCTATCAATTCATACCAGTGTGTGGTATTTATTAAAGTACATCCATTGTGCTACATATATTTGTCTCACACCTGAACAAAAATGATGCAACCGATATGAAAATGTTTGTATATATCAGGCAGTATTGTAATGTGTGTTTTATGTATATCAGGCAGTATTGTAATGTGTGTTTTATGTATATCAGGCAGTATTGTAATGTGTGTTTTATGTATATCAGGCAGTATTGTAATGTGTGGTTTATGTATATCAGGCAGTATTGTAATATGTGTTTTATGTATATCAGGCAGTATTGTAATGTGTGTTTATGTATATCAGGCAGTATTGTAATGTGTGTTTTATGTATATCAGGCAGTATTGTAATGTGTGTTTTATGTATATCAGGTAGTATTGTAATGTGTGTTTATGTATATCAGGCAGTATTGTAATGTGTGTTTTATGTATATCAGGCAGTATTGTAATGTGTGTTTTATGTATATCTGGCAGTATTGTAATGTGTGTTTTATGTATATCAGGTAGTATTGTAAGGTGTGTTTTATGTATATCAGGCAGTATTGTGATGTGTCTTTTATGTATGTCAGTCAGTATTGTAATGTGTGTTTTATGTATATCAGGCAGTATTGTAACGTGTGTTTTATGTATATCAGGCAGTATTGTAATGTGTGTTTTATGTATATCAGGCAGTATTGTAATGTGTGTTTTATGTATATCAGGCAGTATTGTAATGTGTGTTTTATGTATATCAGGCAGTATTGTAATGTGTGTTTTATGTATATCAGGCAGTATTGTAATATGTGTTTTATGTATATCAGGCAGTATTGTAACGTGTGTTTTATATATATCAGGCAGTATTGTAACGTGTGTTTTATGTATATCAGGCAGTATTGTAACGTGTGTTTTATGTATATCAGGCAGTATTGTAATGTTTTTTAGTAAGTCGTCTGTGACATATGAACTTCTAGGCTACCTAGCTTGTCCGCCTTGGTATGGTGAATGCGTAAGTCGTCTGTGACATATGAACCTCTAGGCTACCTAGCTTGTCCGTCTTGGTATCGTGAATGCGTAAGTCGTCTGTGACATATGAACTTCTAGGCTACCTAGCTTGTCCGCCTTTGTATGATGAATGCGTAAGTCGTCTGTGACTTATGAACTTCTAGGCTACCTAGCTTGTCCTCCTTGGTATGATGAACGCATAGGTCGTTTGGTATGTACCATGTGTACGCTATTATATAATATCATACATACACTATTTTGTTAACAGGGATTTGTCCAGCAACAAAATCACCAACGTATATAAGGGAGAGCTGAGCCACCTCCGACAGCTAAAAATATTGTAAGTACATCAGGGTTCATTCTAGGTCAGAATTTTTGGGAGAAGTGAGAAAGCGCGTGATAGCTTCCTTAAATGGTGTTCTTTAATATACTTCTGCAAATTAGGGTTAAAATGCACAGTACAACCATTAAATACAACATTGGAATAGAAGGAGTGCTTTATAATGAACCAGTGTATCTTACTAGACAACATTTTGTTTGAAAATCGTAAAAACAAAAAAATATAAACATTTTTTAGGGAGAAGTGGGGCCCCCAGAGGGCGAAGGCAGGGTCCCTAGGGCGACAATTTCGCCCATATCGCCCTCTAGAATGATCCCTGGTACATTATAGAGCTTTATTACGCTTCAATGCAGTTTCCAGCATTTTGTTTGCTGTAAATATATGTGATAGTTTAAAAGTTTAAACTTTATTTATTATACAACGATTGCGAAGCAAGTTTTAACAACTTATATTAGGCACCCTCGTTGGCGCTGATGAAAGCGTAAATGTGGTCATTCGTGTGGGAGGAAACCGGAGAAAACCCACCTGTCCGATCTGGCGACCACCGTACTATCTCACATATTTCCACATGTGATAGTTCCTGCCTAGCCAGGGTATATACGTGCCTCACGATGCTTAGAATAAGAACGGAATATGCGCATACGGTTAGACTATGCGCACTTCATCTGTACCAGTCGCTGAAATAAATTTATTAAAGATTCAAATATGGAGCTAATTCTTCTATACTTGTCACCATTTAAATATGTTGAAATTCTCAACACACGGTAAGAGTACAGCAAAATATGATATGAAAATCAATTGGAAATTTGCGGGATTCTTAATCTGGCCGGTGTTACGGTAAAAGACACACATTCGTGAAATTACCTGTGAGCCGGTCCGGTAAAATAACCAGGTATGCTAATGGAATTGGGGTATCTTCCGTATCTTGCACTTGCTGTTTCCAAAAAATATTCTAGCTACGACAATATTATGTGAAGCGTATGTAGATGAAAACCCCGAATACTTAAACTAATCTTTTTTAGGATCAGATACGCATGTATCTATTTTTTCGTTCAAGGACCCTACAGATGAACTTAATACATACTATAGAAGTTGGGAGCTTTGATGGTCTCATGAGATTACAATGGCTGTGAGTATGATACTAGACAAAATTAGTAATTTGATACGACATAAATCAAAGACACCCAATTGCATAGATACGCCCCTGTATCACTGACAACTATACGCGAACATAAAGGCTTGCACGGTGAATTTGTGTTGATATTTAAACACAGTCATGTCTCATTCATTGATTAAAAATCGTCGCGTAAAATAGACAGGGGTGCACGGGCGTAATCGGCTGACTGTGACATAAACTTCACATTTACATTGTGTGTGCTGCTTCAAGATATCACTATCGTTGGTGTGATAGAGAGTATATATGTAGTTCTGTCAAGAAATCACTATCGTTGATGTGATAGAGAGTACACATGTAGTGCTGTCCAGAAATCACTATCGTTGGTGTGATAGAGGGTATACATGTAGTGCTGTCAAGAAATCACTATCGTTGGTGTGATAGACGGTATACATGTAGTGCTGTCAAGAAATCACTATCGTTGCTGTGATAGAGGGTATACATGTAGTGCTGTCAAGAAAGCACTATCGTTGCTGTGATAGAGGGTATACATGTAGTGCTGTCAAGAAATCACTATCGTTGGTGTGAAAGACGGTATACATGTAGTGCTGTCAAGAAATCACTATCGTTGGTGTGATAGAGGGTATACATGTAGTGCTGTCAAGAAATCACTATCGTTGATGTGATAGAGGGTATACATGTAGTGCTGGTAAGAAATCACTATCTTGGTGTGATAGAAAGTATACATGTAGTTCTGTCAAGAAAGCACTATCGTTGATGTGATAGAGAGTATGCATGTAGTTCTGTCATGAAATCACTATCGTTGGGCGACCCCCGCTGCCCCCTCCCGTCTTATGTCTTAAGTTGGCATACATCGATTCCAGCCAAGCTACGCCCCTAATACAAATCACTTACCAACAATTGAATGTCTCCATTATCTTCGAATTGTTTACACCTCGTGCGGAACACATGATACCAGTCTATAAGGTTGTAAAACAGCAAATATATTGCCTATTAAATACATAGTAAAAAGTAAAAAACATACAGTCTGTTCATTTATATTTCCAATCTTTCATTTCTTCTGATACCACATCCACTGTGAAGAGGTATTCAAATCAGTCTGAAACACAACCAAGAATATTTCAAAGTTTCAAATAACCAGTGCTCGCCTGTGAATAACGTCACTGTGTTTATACACTGTATTCTCCCGCCAAATAATACAGTATACCGACCTTCCGTTTGCAATGGTCTGAATTCTTATACCACATCTTGTATATACGCCAACTAGTCTGAAGTCTTCTCACGTCACATAATTTCTCAAAAAACACAAACACTATACACAGCCTGTCATGAAAATGCATTTTTACCAAAAAGAAAAAAGAACTATATTAGTCATTGGGACTACATTCGACCGCGGATGCACTTCTGCCTATTTACGTATATACAACCATAATAATCGTATAAGTATTCCAGAAATGAGATAGGAACCAATTATGCATAATCTGAACACCCCACGCCCATCATCAGAGTGAAGCCAATCCTTGAAAGAAGCCATGCTATGTATATCCAATTATTGTTGTAGAATTTCAACTGCGTAAATATATTTCTGGATACAAGCTCAATCCTGTATTTCTATGTACGCACAAATGAAAGCTTGGAACTAGTTCCCTTAAAACAACATTTGACATAAAATGTTATGATAATTTGTCTTGAATCCATCAGAAAATGAAACACAAACATTAATATATGAAATAAGAGGGTTTGTGGATACCTTCGCACTTTTAAACGCACCGCCTGTTGGTGTTATTCTTTATTCATATAATCATAGACACGTTATTCCCCTACTACCATGCCCAGAAACGTCTACACGTCATAAATTGCAATTATATTCCAGTTTATTAAATGGAAACCAGCTGACTACAATCGAAAGAGGAGTGTTTCGACATTTGGCAGAATTAATAGAATTGTAAGTTGTTATGCACACCTCGAGTTTGAGATATGCAAAGGGGCAGATTTACGTTTAATTTAAGCTTTATTTATTTTACAAGCTTGCAAAGTAAGTATTAACAACTTATATTAATCACTCTCGTTGGCGCGGATGAAAGCGTAAATGTGGTCATTCGTGTGGGAAGAAACCGGAGTACCCGGAGAAATCCCACCTGTCTAATATGGCGACCACCATACTATCTCACATACTCCCCTGTCCGAGGATCGAATCTGGGTTACATTGGTGAGAAGCGGATTAACGTTGCATGATACACCTGGCTGTAACTCAAACAGGGGCCTTTCATCAAGATAAAGTAAGTAAACAAGAACATTCTATTGAATACACCTTTCTCACATTACCCCCGCTTGGCCGAAATTCACCGAAATTACGGCTTTCCGCTATCGCATTAGTTGGTAAGAAGAGATTTCACCTGTCGACGCGTATTGCGGGACTATTAGACTCGGGGAACAGTGCACTATACGTTATTGCTGCAATCGACTAAGCACAAAATATTATTAAGTCATACATCATTGGAAAGCTCAGGATATCTTCTAAGTTATATCTATTTCAGTCATTTTAAAAATGTTCATTAAATTTTATTCAGTTAATTACAGATTTAAAATACTCATTTGGAGGCCTCTAAATATCGGGGACCCCTGGCTTCAGCTAAGTCAGCCCTCCCTTAATCCGCCACTGGATATGCAACCCCCTCCACACACAGGTACACTGTGTTTGACACTGTCTGACGACTTACGCATTCACGATACCAAGGCGGACAAGCTAGGTAGCCTAGAAGTTCATATGTCACAGACGACATACGCATTCACGATACCAAGGTGGACAAGCTAGGTAGCCTAGAAGGTCATATGTCACAGACGACTTACGCATTCACGATACCAAGGCGGACAAGCTAGGTAGCATAGAAATTCATATGTCACAGACGACATACGCATTCACCATACCACAAGCTAGGTAGCCTAGAGGTTCATATGTCACAGACGACCTATGCATTCACCATACCATAAGCTAGGTAGCCTAGAGGTTCATATGTCACAGACGACTTACGCATTCACCATACCAAGGCGGAATAATATATCCGTGTTATAATCTAGAAGTTCACTGTACACAACTGGTGTACCATCTCCACTCGTGTTTATATTTTGGAGAAACTATACTAAAATCATTACAATACTGCCTGATATACATAAAACACACATTACAATACTGCCTGATATACATAAAACACACATTACAATACTGCCTGATATACATAAAACACACATTACAATACTGCCTGATATACATAAAACACACATTACAATACTGCCTGTTATACATAAAACACACATTACAATACTGCCTGTTATACATAATACACACATTACAATACTGCCTGATATACATAAAACACACATTACAATACTGCCTGATATACATAAAACACACATTACAATACTGCCTGTTATACATAATACACACATTACAATACTGCCTGATATACATAAAACACACATTACAATACTGCCTGATATACATAAAACACACATTACAATACTGCCTGTTATACATAATACACACATTACAATACTGCCTGATATACATAAAACACACATTACAATACTGCCTGATATACATAAAACACACATTACAATACTGCCTGTTATACATAATACACACATTACAATACTGCCTGATATACATAAAACACACATTACAATACTGCCTGATATACATAAAACACACATTACAATACTGCCTGTTATACATAATACACACATTACAATACTGCCTGATATACATAAAACACACATTACAATACTGCCTGATATACATAAAACACACATTACAATACTGCCTGTTATACATAATACACACATTACAATACTGCCTGATATACATAAAACACACATTACAATACTGCCTGATATACATAAAACACACATTACAATACTGCCTGTTATATTCAATTCAATTCAATAAATTTATTGCATTAAATATGACAACATACTTATAGCAAAGAATACATATATAAACAAAGTACAATGGAAAGACATGGATACATTTTCAGAAGAGCATAGATGATTATGATGTTTAAAAAACAAAATTAATTTCTTACTAAATTTGCGTAATATATAAGTTTGGACAGGTTTTGAACAATTTTCCTATCAGTTTGTGTAAGTAAGGTAATAAACCTTTGTTTGGTAGGCCAAGTATAATAGTAGCGTTTCAGATATTTTTTTCTTAAATTTCTAAATTTAGGACAAATAAGAAGAAAATGATACTCGCTTTCAATCATTCTATAATTACAATTTATACAGATACGTTCATTCCGTGGTACGTTTGTGTAACGACCTCGTTCTATTGCTAGGTCATGGGATGAGGTCCGGAACTTGGTTAAAGATATTCTAAATTTTGGTTCTAGTATAATGTCGAGATATTTTTCTAACTGAAATTCATGTTTAAACAAGTTATACGTTTCAAGACGAGTAGAGTTATTGATTGATGAATACCACTGTTGATGATACATATCAAGTATTCGTTGTTTTATTATATTAAAATTGATAAGCATATTGAACTGATTTTGCCATATATATGTTAAACCATGTTCATCAAGGATGGTTTTAATTTTGTATGCCCAATTATTACCATTATATAAGAGTCCTGCATTTGTATCATTCTTGAGCATATTGTAAGTTTTAAACAATATTGTCTGATTGTCTAGAGTAAGTAATTTTATCCAGTATTTAATTAATAGTATTTTCCTATGAATATTCATTGGTATTCTACCTAATTCCCCATAGAGAGCATCTATATTTGTGGAGCGCTTTACACATAGTATTTTTCTACAAAATGTTGTATGTACAATTTCAATGTCTGGTCCGGCATGGTGACCCCATATCTCGGCGCAATAATTAAGGGTTGACGATACAAGGGAATCAAATAAGTATATTCTTTGAGAAACAGGTAATTCTAACTGGTTATAAACAGTGAATAAATTATGTAATGAAAATTGAGCATGTTGTGCAATACGTTGTTGAGTGCGATTCCAATTGCCATTTTTAAACAAATGAACACCAAGATATTTAAATGACTGTACAATATCAATAAGTGAGTTGTAGATGAAAAAATCATATGATGTATGACGACCATTTTCAAATATCATAATTTTAGTTTTATTAATATTTAACTTAAGGTCCCAAGTATTACAATAAATCTCTAAGTCATTTAACAATGATTGTAATGTTTGAGGCTCGTAAGCGAATAATGCTCCATCATCAGCGAATAATAGTAAAAATATATTTATATCATCAATGCTCAATATTCCATTTAAATTAGAATTAATATTTCCCAGAATATCATTCAAAAAGAAAAGACATAGGATACTGCTAGCATGGTCTCCCTGTTTTATCCCAACAAATGATTGTATAGGATGTGAGTTTGCAGATTGATAACGGATAACAGATTTAACAACAAGATACATTGATTTAATTGCTGTGATGAGTTTGGTGCTCACCTTTGTTGTTATTAATTTTTGCCATAACATTGCTCGATCAATCCGGTCAAACATTTTTTCCCAATCCAAAAAGGCTACATAAAGTTTCTTTTTCATAGATAGTGTCTTTTGAATAATAGCATGAAGAACAAAAACACAATCATTGGTTGATTTGGATTTCTGAAATCCATACTGATTATCTATCAATACTGAATTTTCATCTGCCCATTTCGTAAGTCTCGTAATTAGCATTTTAGAATATATTTTTGACAAAATATTATTGAGTGTGATACCACGAAAATTCTTTGCTTCATGTTTACCACCTTTAAATATGGGTACTATAATTCCCTGTTGCCAACTTTGTGGAAAAACACCATCGTTGAATAGCTTATTATACAGTTTAAGTAAGAAAGGAGAAATTATATCGTAAGCATGTTTAAATACCTCGGCTATCAACTGATCAGTACCTGGGCTTTTCGAATTAATTTGCGAAAAAATTGCATTTTTTAACTCTGATTCTATAAATAGGTCATCTAAACCATCATTCTGTATAGTATCATGTTGTTGTTGTTGTGGTTGTTGTTGTTGTTGTTGTTGTTGTGGATGTGGTTGATGATGATAATGTTGTTGTTGATGCTGGTGCTGTTGTTGTGGTGGTGGTGGTTGTTGATGATGTTGTTGTTGTGTTGGTTGTGTTCCGTACAAGTTATTAAAATGTGTGTACATGTCTGTCATGGTAACATTACTCGGGTCTGTGTTATTTTGTCTATTTTGCGATTTAATATTTTTCCAAAAGGACTTTGGATTGGATTTTGCTAGATGTGAAATGCGTTTTCCCTCATTTCGTTTAAACTGTATTTTACATTTACGCTTAATATTGTTATAAGCAAGTTTTTTATTCAAAAATATGGTTTTATATTCAACTGTTCTATGTCGTAGATAGTAATTTCTTGCCATATTAAATTCATGACGTGCATTGTAGCAGTCTTTATTAAACCATTTCTTTTTATTTTTTAACAATATATTATTCAGTTTGTATGTTTTTCTAGTTTTACCGAATACACTGAAAGCATTTTCTTGCATATAAGATGTGAACAATTCAATCGATTGGTCAACGGTGACCGTATGTAAATGAGCCGTAATTTGGTCAAGTAGTAAGCGTCGATTTAATAAATTATTCCTAAATATATCTATACGCGCACTATCCCAAGATAGGAATATTTTCTGATTGGTATCATTATTATCACGTGGTACAGGTAGGCGTATTTCACGTTTAATGTGAATATGTATAGCATTGTGATCGGAAAATTCAGTAGCTTGCATTATATTAAAGTACGTGATTAAGTTAAAGTTTGTTGGATTTGTTAGCAAATAATCAACTGTCGAAGTACCATTTTTATTTATAAATGTAAATTCGCCTTTATTCCTGTCATTTTGAAGACGACCGTTGCATATTAACAAATTTGTTGACTTACATAATTGTATCAATCGTTTACCATGTGTATCTAATATTTGGTCTTTATTTACTCTGGGTAAGATATCATCGTTAGCGAGAAGATCGTTGTCATTATCCAGAAATCTGTCAAACATAATAAAATCGGACACATTTGAAGTTCTAGAATTTAGATCTCCAGTTACAAAAACGTTACCTTGAATCTTATATTTTTCAATTCCTATTTCGATTTGTTCGGATATATCAATCTCATTGCGATTAATTACTTTTGAGTCATATGGTGGAATATACGTGCAACACATAAATACATCAGTATCAAAATTAAATGTTATATACAAACATTTTCATAGCGGTTGCATCATTTTTGATCAGGTGTGAGACAAACCAAACAATAGATGTAGCACAATGGATGTACTTTAATAAATACCACACACTGAAATGAATTGATAGGCCTTAATTATTCAAAACATATGTAATTACATATCATCAATGTTCACATAAACTTAAATTGACCCAACGATTCAGCAAGAATATCCGCCTTGATTAAATAATGCTACAACAACTAACACCCTACATGTTGCAAGGAACCTAGATAGATCCTGATGTTGCTACCTGCTTATCAACATGTATACATTGTATACGTCGGCGTTCGTAGCACTATCTGGATACAGGCTGAAACCATGGTTAAATATGTTGAAATTCTCAACACACGGTAAAATTACAGCAAAATATGATATGAAAATCAATTGGATATTTGCGAGATTCTTAATCTGGCCGGTGTTAAGGTAAAAGACACACATTCGTGAAATTACCTGTGAGCCGGTCATGTAAAATAACCAGGAATGCTAATGTAATTGGGGTATCTTCCGTACCTTGCACTTGCTATTTCCAAAAAATATTCTAGCTACGACAATATTATGTGATGCGTATGTCGATGAAAACCCGGAATACTTAAACTATTCTTTACCCTTTAAGATCCAATACGCATGTATCTATTTTTCATTCAAGGAACATACAGAAGAACTTAATACATACAATAGAGGTTGGGAGCTTTGATGGTCTCATGAGATTACAAATTCTGTGAGTATATATACTTTAAACTATTATGGCAATAACCTACATTTGCAAATGTCAATTGCAATAAGTGAAAGAAACCCCATCGCTAGACGTAGTCTGCCTTATTATGTTTCGTTATTATAAAAAAAAAAAAAAAAAAAAAAAAACATTAAAAAAAGAGCTGCGAGTCTGATGCTAGACAGTAGTAATTTGATACGACATAAATCAAAGACACCCAATTGCATAGATACGCCCCTGTACCCCTGACAACTATACGCAAACATAAAGGCTTGCACCGTGAATTTGTGTTGATATTTAAACAGTCATGTCTCATTCATTGATTAAAAAAAGTCGCGTAAAATGGACAGATGTGCACGGGCGTAATCGGCTGACGGTGACATAAACTTCACATTTACATTGTGTGTGCAGCTTCAAGAAATCACTATCGTTGATGTAATAGAAGGTATACATATAGTTCTGTCAAGAAATCACTATCGTTGATGTGATAGAGGGTATACATGTAGTGCTGTCAATAAATCACTATCGTTGATGTGATAGAGGGTATGCCATGTAGTTCTGTCAAGAAATCACTAGTTGCTGTGATAGAAAGTATACATGTAGTTCTGTCAGGAAATCACTATCGTTGATGTTATAGAGGGTATGCATGTAGTTCTGTCAAGAAATCACTATCGTTGCTGCGATAGAAAGTATACATGTAGTTCTGTCAGGAAATCACTATCGTTGATGTTATAGAGGGTATGCATGTAGTTCTGTCAGGTAATCACTATCGTTGGTGTTATAGAGAGTATGCATGTAGTTCTGTCAGGTAATCACTATCTTTGATGTGATAGAGAGTACACATGTAGTTCTGTCAAGAAATCACTATCGTTGATGTGATAGAGGGTATACATGTAGTTCTGTCAAGAAATCACTGTCGCTGATGTGATAGAAAGTATACATGTAGTTCTGTCAAGAAATCACTATCTTTGATGTGATAGAGAGTATGCATGTAGTTCTGTCATGAAATCACTATCGTTGGACGACCCCCGGGCCCCCCTCCCGTCTTAAGTCTTAAGTTGGCATACATCGATTCCAGCCAAGATACGCCCCTGATACAAATCACTTACCAACAATTGAATGTCTCCATTATCTTCGAATTGTTTACACCTCGTGCGGAAAACATGATACCAGTCTATAAGGTTGTAAAACAGCAAATATATTGCCTATTAAATACATAGTAAAAAGTAAAAAACATACAGTCTGTCCATTTATATTCCCAATCTTTCATTTCTTCTGATACCACATTCACTGTGAAGAGGTATTCAAATCAGTCTGAAACACAACCAAGAATATTTGAAAGTTTCAAATAACCAGTGCTCGCCTGTGAATAACGTCACTGTGTTTATACACTGTATTCTTCCGCCAAATAATACAGTATACCGACCTTCCGTTTGCAATGGCCTGAATTATTATACCACATCTTGTCTATACACCAACTAGTCTGAAGTCTTCTCACGTCACATAATTTCTCAAAAAACACAAAAACTATACACAGCCTGTCATGAAAATGCATTTTTACCAAAAAGAACTATATTAGTTATTGGGACTACATTCAACCGCGGATGCACTTCTGCCTATTTACGTATACACAACCATAATAATCGTATAAGTATTCCAGAAATGAGGTAGGAACCAATTATGCATAATCTGAACACCCCACGCCCATCATCAGAGTGAAGCCAATCCTTGAAAGAAGCCGTGCTATGTATATTCATTTTATTGTTGTAGAATTTCAACTGCGTAAATATATTTCTGGATACAAGCTCAATCCTGTATTTCTATGTACGCACAAATGAAAGCTTGGAACTAGTTCCCTTAAAACAATATTTGACATTTATGATAATTTGTCTTGAACCCATCAGAAAATGAAACACAAACATTAATATATGAAATAAGAGGGTTTGTGGATGCCTTCGCCCCCCCCCCCATCACACTTTTAAACGCACCGCCTGTTGGTGTTAGTCCTTATTCATATAATCATAGACACGTTATTCTCCTACTACCATGCCCGGAAACGTCTACACGTCATATATTGCAATTATATTCCAGTCGTTTAGATGCAAACCAGCTGACTACAATCGAAAGAGGAGTGTTTCGACATTTGGCATCATTAGAAACATTGTAAGTTGTTATGCACACCTCGAGTTTGAGATATGCAAAGGGGCAGATTTACGTTTAGTTTAAGCTTTATTTATTTTACAAGCTTGCGAAGTAAGTATTAACAACTTATATTAATCACTCTAGTTGGCGTGGATGAAAGCGTAAATGTGGTCATTCGTGTGGGAAGAAACCGGAGTACCCGGAGAAAACCCACCTATCCAATATGGCGACCACCGTACCATCTCACATACTTCCCTGTCCGAGGATCGAACCTGGGTTACATTGGTGAGAAGTGGATTAACGTTGCATGAGACCCCTGGCTGTAGCTCAAACAGGGGCCTTTCATCAAGATAAAGTAAGTAAACAAGAACATTCTATTGAATACACCTTTCTCACATTACCCCTGCTTGGCCGAAATTCACCGAAATTACGGCTTTCCGCTATCGCATTAGTTGGTAAGAAGAGATTTCACCTGTCGATGCGTATTGCGGGACTATTAGACTCGGGGAACAGTGCACTATACGTTATTGCTGCAATCCACTAATGTACCGTAATCGTATAGCATAAGTTCAAACAAGTCCAAGTTATAACACAAGTATTTATTTATCATTAAAATAAATTGTTATGGTGTGCATAAAGCACCATAAGGCGCTTTCAATCACCCCAGTTCGTCTCCCTGTAATCTAAAGTTATCTCATCTTTTATAGAGAAGCAAGCTTGGACATGTATTCCATAAAATGTCAAGCTACAGATGTTCCAGTAAACATGTTTGGTATAACTGTCACTCAATATATCAATTCGGATATATTGTTTTGGTGCAAACACATGCTTGTATGGAAAATAACATGTTACTATTTTGAAATTGTACTGTTTAAACTTAAACATCAGAGTACATTTCTGATGTAATAGCACACATGTGTGGGAAAACCTTTAATATGCTGAATAGGCATACATGTATGGGATGTCCACGCCAAGTATACTTGTTTCTCTGCCAAATTTACTTGCTTCTCTGCCAACATAAACAGTTAGTACAGTTCCATGTATAATTGCCTTGTATAGCGATCGTATACATCGTTATTATAAATGGACCAATACTCATGAATATGTGCCATGCTATACAACTAATTATGGAGGTAATTAATTAACATAATCAACATATAACCCCATTATGCTACACTAAGCACAAACTATTATTAAGTCATGCATCGTTGGAAAGCTCAGGATATCTTCTAAGTTCTATCTATTTCAGTCATTTTAAAAATGTTCATTAAATTTTATTCACTTAATTACAGATTTAAAATACTCATTTGGAGGCCTCTAAATATCGGGGACCCCTGGCTTCAACCCAGTTAGCCCTCCCTTAATCCGCCACTGGATATGCAAACCCCCCACACAGGTACACTGTGCTTGACACTGTCTGTGCACAGAATAACTCAAAAAGCTGTTGATGGATTTTGGGGAAACGTTTTGGATATATAGAACGTTTGGGATGAATTGATTCGGGTGAAATGACTTGTGATCAGGGTGGTTAGTCCCGGGGATTTATGTAGTAAATTGGGCACTTCACTGGCCGCCCTGACCATATGTGCTGACCAATTTGAATTGAACATGGCGTCAAAAAGGTTCTACGTTTCAAACACCAATCACATTTCATGTACAGGAAATGTGTTGTCTGGTATTGTCACATAATTGACACGTGACATTGTAAAGCCAAACATAGACTTCTCCCGTGACAAAAATAGACTATTGAAATATTTCTTTCCAAATATCTCTGTTTAAGGATTGTTTAGGGTACACGTGAACGAGACTAATGAAAAACATCAACATTTAATGTTTTCGACATAAAAGGTGAATATGAATCTGCTTTTGCTCATTTTCGTGTTTAGCATTTTTAGCGTCTGCCATATAATCCAAGTACATGCTACTCACTAGCCTGGGTTCCAGTCTGTCGATTTTTCACTTTTTAACTTCTGGCAAAATGATATTATCAGAAGTTCAATACGGACCAATTAATGATCTCGGTATTAAAATATATTTATTTGACTGACAAGGCAAACTATTTCGACGCCTGTTCCCAGGCTAGCTACTGACAACGATGACGTCATTTGCAAACAAAATCGAAAATAGGGCGATTGACGATATATGTTTCGAATTTAAACTATATAGGCTGTCGGATTATTTTTCTATTTTCAGGAATCTGACGGCGAACAAGATTGTATCGATCAATAGATTCGCATTTATTACATTGCCTAGTATATCTACGATGTAAGTACATATATATCATTTCAACATTATTATATACTTACTTCGCTACTGCATATCCTTCGATGCACGTATATTCCATGTTTGTATCTATTTTCGTGTGAATGCCCTCACTAATGATATGCAGCTGACATGTCTGAGCACTGGAAGTTACGGTCATGCGCATTCGCAGTGTTGGTCAGCGTTCCATTGATTTTCTTTGAATAATGAATGTATATATAAATATCAGTAATGAATCGCTCGTTAATAGTTTCAATCAGGGTATGAACTATATCAGGCGTATTTAAAGTTAGTGTAGAAGTCTCTGGCCTCCATATTATTTATTGTTATGATGATGATGATGATGATGATGATGATGGTGGTGGTGGTGGTGATGATGATGATGATGGTGGTGATGGTTGTGATGATGATGATGATGATGATGATGATGATGATGATGATGATGATGACAACCGAGTCGATATCTTCCATTTGTTATATATCAAACATAAAATTTGACACCCATTTCACCTCACGGGCCACGCCCATATTTGATCCCACGGTCACTGTTTGAACAAATTTGAAAGTGAATTGTACATCAATCATTCATTCATACCAAGAATCATCACACTCCTGTTGACGGTTCGTGGGAAGAAGACGTTTGAAATTGTTCACGGACGACGGACAACGGACAGACACATTGCGGTAACAATGCCTCACATGAGCCTTTCTCAGGTGAACTAAAAACCGAGGGAATAATTTTAACATATACGTTTAAAGACACAGACGCTTGGGGTCTGGATAAATGGTTTCGGGTTCAAACCAAAAATTGTTTACACATGCTTGGATACAGCCTACACAATGTGCATGTGTACACAAGCCTATGGTTTATCATACCAGATGTGGGGTGTTAAGCAGAAACCTTGCGTGTGTAATTAAATAGTTCCATGGTGCATCGTTTAGTACATACATTGTGGCCATGGGATAACATCTTAGTTTTTATTTTGTTCCTTCTACATATATGGTCTAACATAGAAAACAATAAATAATGTGTCAGACATGGTGAATGCAATACTAGATTTAGTGGAAGTCATGATAGCGCAGTGGTAGCGCGTTCGCATCAGGTGGGAAAGGCCCGGAGTTCGAGCCCCGTGGGAGCTGTTACGAGTGTGCCCTTAGGCAAGGCACTTAATTCCACATTGCCTCTTCTCTCTCCCTCGTGGCGATGGATTACATAAGGAATGAGGTCTCGAGAGCGATTAACATGAATTGTAAGAACTTGTTTCGCTATCGAGCTCAAATAAATGTGTATAAACTAAATCCAGGTACAAGTACACAGTTCGATAATCCCGACGTTCCACTGAAAGTACAAAGTTCGATAATGCCGACGTTCCACTGATTTTTATATGGCGAGTAACACATTGCGAAATAAGCCTTAACTACTCACGCTAGACGTACAATCGAGTTAAAATAAATGTGTATAAAATACTAAATTTACACAGTTTCATTTCCAGTTTTAAAATGAAAATAAATGGATGCTTGTGTTTCTTGGGGTCATAAGTTTATTTAATATCGTCGCCACAAATAGTGTATTGGTCATTTTTATTTCTTGTAAGATAGAGCAAGACATGGAAGCCACTCCAATTACAGAATATTCCCCTGGTTATGTTCATGCCCGATGTATAAGACTTCGATGTATAGTGTGCAAAAAACAGCTATTTTGCACACGATACTAAGTATTGTGATTGTCTAATGAATATATTATAAATATTCGCGCCTAAAAATCAACAAGCTATTTAGGCGCGCAAAAAGATGATTACATGAGAAATTAATGTGTGTATCGCTAATTTATCTTACCGCGAGAAATGATGTAATAGTTGTCGGTTTCTTTTGATGAGGCGCCAATATGTCTGGCTGTTTCGTTAAAGTTACGATTTTGATTGCGTAAGGTAACAGGTGGTCAGCGCCACGCTGTCTGACTTAAATGTATATAATTCCGAGTAATTGTGATGAGAAATTAGAACACAATAGGCTGTCCTTATGCAAGGATTGATTGTGTGTCTCAAATAGAAAACAATTACTGTTTCTATGACGCTAAAGGCGAGATGCCTTAATGTATATTAATTTAATATACTTATAAAACTATAAACTGAACTTAAGTGTTATGGACACAGTGAATAGCGATTGATTAACTAGCACCGTATGTCTTAAATAGAATATGTGAAAGCTAAGATGCAAGATGAGATGTTATCTGTATATTAATTTAAATATACTTATAAAACGAACTTAAGTGTTACGAACACTTTGAATAGCGATGGATTAAATAGCACCGTATGTCTTGTATTGAATACGTGATAGATGATATGATATAGATAAGAGATACAAATTATCTCTAAAATATAGCGGTAATAAATTGATACCAGAACAGTTCGGAGATATATTGAATTTATCAAAAGACGCGAGCGGCTGATCTAATTAGACAGTCTAATTGAGATAACCTTGATTGTATATTGAAGATTACAAATGTAATCCAATTATCGACAGGGCGGTGATCTAATAAAGACACTAGAAATTAATGTGGCTTGAAGTGATTATGATATAGATAATAAATCATAGATTCACGGGACTTAAATATATGAAATAGAAGATATACCAGACGACCAGTAAACTAGATAGAAAAATAACATTGTGTTACATGGTTATTGTATTGATAGAGAAATGAAATATACCCCTAGACAACCGACCAGAGAGTTTATATAGTTTAAACCTTGGAAAGAGCCGTAAATAGACCAGACGTAGATAAGAGCCGACGAGGGGGGACGCCACAATAGTCCCATCTGAAACACTGTTAATATTGTTAGGGTAAGACGTGTGATTGAGCCAGCGAGACTGCAATCTCTGTATTAGTGAATATGATGTACGATTATTTATCGTCGCTACCGGTTGTCCATATGAGCGACGCCACCTATAGAGAATAGTCATTTTAGATTTGTTGGGGATAGTGAATTGATACAGACAGAGACACATTCCAGGGTCTCATCTGGGTTACGTGCACGGTGTAAAGCACCAACACGAGACCTCGGTTTAAAGTCCCAACTGAAAATTTATTATTGTCAGACGAGGGTCGAACCTGCGATCCCTGGGTTAGCAGTTAAACGTGTTGACCACTGTACTATAGATCCGTCTGTGTGTGCATATGTGAATTAACTATAACTTGTTGATATACTGTACAGAGAGTTGGACGATAATCCCATAGAATGCGGTTGTGATGAGGTATTGTTGCGAGAGTTCTATGAAATGCTGACAACAACGATAACTGTAACCCCGGATGTGTGTTCGGGCATGTCCTCGACTGACTACTGCGATACAGGTTTGTTCTATGATATACTGGCAACAACGATAACTGTAACCCCAGGTGTGTGTTCGGGCATGTCCTCGACTGACTACTGCGATGCAGGTTTGTTCTATGATATACTGGCAACAACGATAACTGTAACCCCGGGTGTGTGTTCGGACATGTCCTCGACTGACTACTGCGATGCAGGTTTGTTCAATGATATACTGGCAACAACGATAACTGTAGCCCCGGGGGTGTGTACGGGCATGTCCTCGACTGACTACTGCGATACAGGTTTGTTCTATGATATCTGGCAACAACGATAATTGTAAACCCGGGTGTGTGTTCGGGCATGTCTCGACTACTACTGCAATGCAGGTTGTTATGATTACTGGCAACAACGATAACTATAACCCCGGGGTGTTTACGGGCATGTCCTCGACTGACTACTGCGATGCAGGTTTGTTCTATGATATACTGGCAACAACGATAACTGTAACACCGGGTGTGTGTACGGGCATGTCCTCGACTGATTACTGCGATGCAGGTTTGTTCTATGATATACTGGCAACAACGATAACTATAACCCCGGGTGTATGTACGGACATGTCCTCGACTGACTACTGCGATGCAGGTTTGTTCTATTACTTTCTACTGTACGTTTTACATTTATTTATCTTCGCTACTGGTTGACGTGGGGGTATATCTCATAGATAAAATGAGAACAGATATACCGTGATAGTTTACGTATGTACTTGACTGTCAGTTATACAGTGAAAGTTTACGTATGTACTTGACTGTCAGATATACAGTGATAGTTTACGTATGTACTTGACTGTCAGTTATACAGTGATAGTTTACGCATGTACTTGACTGTCAGCTATACAGTGATATGTTACGTATGTACTTGACTGTCAGCTATACAGTGATAGTTTACGTATGTACTTGACTGTCAGTTGTACAGTTATTGTTTACGTATGTACTTGACTGTCAGTTATACAGTGATAGTTTACGCATGTACTTGACTGTCAGCTATACAGTGATAGTTTACGTATGTACTTGACTGTCAGTTGTACAGTTATTGTTTACGTATGTACTTGACTGTCAGTTATACAGTGATAGTTTACGTGTGTACTTGACTGTCAGCTATACAGTTATTATTTACATATTTACTTGACTGTCATGTATATAGTGATAGAATAGCGTATGTACTTGACTGTCAGTTATACAGTTACAGTTTACGTATGTACTTGACTGTCAGTTATACAGTGATAGTTTACGTGTGTACTTGGCTCTCAACTATACAGTGAGAGTTTACATATTTATTGACTGTCAGGTATACAGTGATAGTTAAGTATGTACTTGACTGTCAGCTATACAAAGATAGTTTACGTGTGCACTTGACTGTCAGCTATACAGCGATAGTTTACGTGTGTACTTGATTGTCAGTTATACAGCGATAGAATATCGTATGTACTTGATTGTCAGTTATACAGCGATAGAATATCGTATGTACTTGATTGTCAGCTATACATATATATTTACGTATTTACTTGACTGTCAGCTATACAGCGATAGAATAACGTATGTACTTGACTGTCAGGTATACAGCGATAGAATAACGTATGTACTTGACGGTCAGGTATACAGCGATAGAATAACGTATTTACTTGACTGTCAGCTATACAGCGATAGAATAACGTATGTACTTGACTGTCAGTTATACAGCGATAGAATAACGTATGTACTTGACTGTCAGTTATACAGCAATAGTTTATGAATGAAACATGTCCAACAATTAAGTGTGTGTGTTCCTACATTTATTAATCCTCGCTACCGGTTGCCCTTATGAACAACGCCTCATGTAGGGCCTATACATTAGTCATTTTAGATTTTGATGGATAGTGCAATGATACAGATAGAGGCTCATTACAGAGTCTCGTCTGGTTCATTTACGTGCACGATGTAAAGCACCGACACGAGACCTCGGTTTAAAGTCCCAATTGAAAGAATGTTAATATGTTGAAGGTCAAACGGAAGATCGATCTCCAGATTCGCAGTCGAACGTGTGTTAACCACTGGACTACTGACCCGTCTATAGCTTACCATTGAAAGTCATGATATAGATGCATTGTCCATCAACATTACGATGTGGAAGTCGTGATAGCGCAGTGGATGCGCGTTCGCTTCAGGTGCGAAAGGTCCGGAGTTCGAGCCCCACTGGAGCCGTTACGATTGTGCCCTTAGGCAAGGCATTTGAATTCCACGTTGCCTCTTCTCTCTCCCTCGTGGCGATGGATTCCATCAGGAATGAGGTCTCGAGAGTGATTTATATAAGTTGAAATAACTTGTTTCGCAATCGAGCTAAAATAAATTTGTATAAACTAACATTACGAAGTGTGACATTGCCTGCTTATTGTTAGATGTAAAGGTAGGTATGTTGTGTCTATAAAGTCAATAGACGGTCAGTAGTCCAGTGGTTAACACATTGGTCTGCACATCCAACGATCGCAGGTTCGCTCTTCCACCTGACCCTAATAAAATTAAAGTCTTTCATGTGGGATTTTAAACCGAGGTATCGTGCTTTACACAGTGCACGTAAAAGAGACTAAGTATGTACCAATATATTCGCTCATATACAAGCTAGATTAACAAAATTTGTGTCAAAATGTTCTTTTTCCAGAGCATATACAAAGTAAATAACCAATGTTTACTCATTGTTTATTCCGCATATAATGCTTACGGTTTGCAATTCGGTGTCAATTTTAGGGGAGTCGCTCTTCCCGGCGTCTAAATCATGCTATAGCTGCTTCATGGTGGTGGGCATTAGCGAGTGTGAGGATGAACAGAGTGTAGAAACCTGCAAAGACAGTTTAGTAAGTTAGTCTGTGTATTCAAACATTATGCAGTTTTACATTCACCTTGTAGACTAGTAACCCTTTCGGTACCAACTTTCTCAGCGCCAAATAGTGTCCATATTTATTATTCTAACACAACCCAGCTAATAACATACATACGTGTAGAGTAAAAGCAATCTCTGGTTATTCTGCAATATACCTACCTTGAACTATGCTGCGCGCACCGTGTTTTGGCTACGTCATTTATACAATGCGTGTAAAGTTTTATGAATGAAATTCACGTGATGTTTGTAAAAAATACCGTTGGAATTCACGGAAATGAGCTATTTTTAGAATCAGATAATCTCTTGTCCGTCTTGTTTCAGTTACTATTCTGTACAGTTTTATTTGACAAAATAAATAAAATTATTGATCAGTTACAACTTTTGTTCATTTATGCACTAGATTGATATTTTCCATAAAAAATAACATCATCACCCCTTACGCGGGAGGAAATTTCGAAAGCCAAATGCAGCGGTGTTTGATGAAAATACTCCTTTAAAATTATTAGAAGTAAGTCGTGTTAGAATCGAAATAATAAGTATCGACCGTGGTATATCGCAGAATAACCCTCGTTTGTCGTTCTTATGCGTAGAAATATATCACTTAGGCCTTCGGCCTTCGTGATATATTTCTACGCATAAGAACTTCAAACTCGGGTTATTCTGCGATATACCACGGTTGATACTTATTATTTCTTAATTATACCATTCTTATTGAGCGCCCTGCCCTTATCATATAAAGATTACACGTTCAAAAGCGCTTTGCATAAACATGTAATATAACACACATATAACAATAAAAATCAAAAGATTACAAAATGTAGAATGCAGGGTTAAAAGCATGTGATAAAAGTACGGATTTTTTTATTTTTATTTATACATGTTTTAAATAGTACCCTTAAACTGATGAGAAACCTACTTAAAATATGGAGTGTACGTTAGATACACAAAATAAGAAATTATAGATTTAAACTACAACATATAAACCATATGATAGCAACTTTAAGAAATGGAAGGATAATTAAAGACACCACCCTAGGGCATAATAAAATCGTTTACAATACTATCATGAATAAAGTACAAACAATAATGTTTTTATAATATAATTTTAAAGTAAAATGTTTTACATAATAAATGGATAGTACTAAAAGTGATAAACGAAATATTGTGTGTTGTGTAACTATGATGTGTATGTATGTATATTGTTCCAGAATATTTACATATATTATATACGCACGTGTTTCCATCTTATATGTTTATACAAATTTATTTTAGCTCGATTGCAAAACAAGTTCTTTCAACTTATATTAGTCACTCTCGAGACCTCATTCCTGATGGAATCCATCGCCACGAGGGAGAGAGAAGAGGCAATGTGGAATTTAAATGCCTTGCCTAAGGGCACACTCGTAACCGCTCCAGTGGGGCTCGAACTCCGGGCCTTTCGCACCTGAAGTGAACACGAATCTACTGCGCTATCACCACTTCCATCTTATATGACCAACTCACGCAGCCGTGACATAAAAACAACAAGTCAAAACAACTATCGCAACATTTTTTTGTTTAACCCATTCAACACCACATACCTGTAAATAGGCTTACAAAAAGTGTAGATCCAGATGAGACGGCCCGTCGCGTCGTCGTCTCATCAGGATCTGCACTTTTTGCCAGTAATATTACTATTTTTAGACAAAATTACTCATTTTGATAAATGAACTGGTCCAAGTGTAATTTTCTTATTAATTTATTGGTCTAATAATATCATGCACAAGTCCATGTCAGTTACTTTGTGTTGAATGCACCAGTCCATGTCAGTTACTTGGTGTGAATGCACCAGTCCATGTCAGTTATTTGGTGTTGAATGCACCAGTCCATGTCAGTTATTTGGAGTTAAATGCACCAGTCCATGTCAGTTACTTGATATTGAATGCACCGGTCCATGTCAGTTACTTGGTGTTGAATGCACCAGTCCATGTCAGTTACTTGGTGTTGAATGCACCAGTCCATGTCAGTTACTTGGTGTTGAATGCACCAGTCCATGTCAGTTACTTGGTGTTGTCCTCTAGTTTATCTGTCACACGTGTGAAATAGTGTTTAGGTCAGACCGTGGGGTGTTATTATATATAGTGGTCTGGGATTGGTTGAAAAAGTGTAGGGTAGCCCTTAAGAGTTATTGATACATGAACTGATTGGCTGAGTAGGTATTGTCACAAATAGTGAAAATGACTTCTAAATATTAAAATACAATATATGAGCTGTATTTTGGAATATTTAAAAATATGTGCAGACTATTTGGTGACAAATAAACAGCATATTATAAATGCAAGTGTCAGTGCATCATTCACCACCAAATTACCTTCAGAGTAGGGGGTGGGTGCCATTAGTGGGAAATTTAAAAAACGCAATCGGTCAACCCCATTGAAATTTGACATTTTCCTGTGGCTCAAAGGCCAGTCTGTTGAAAACTACTGTCTTTTGTGCCAAACTATTTTTGGGGACAATATAATGGCACTGTGTGTTATAATGGTGGCCTATGGAAATTGCAATAGCGGTGTCTGACCTAAACAATGTTAAGTAATTACCCACGAAAACAGGTTATAGACAAAGATTATGACACGTGCAATAAAGTGACGTCAACAACTAAATGTCACATTCAACAGCGTAACTATTAATTAATAAATACATTACCAATAACATATACTCCTCAAATCATTTACTTCTGATAGATAAAACTCGCGGTTAACTCAAGAATGTGCGTCAATTCAACAGTATTTGGTCACGCACGCACGCACGCACGCACGCACGCACGCACACACACGTGACCAAAACAACCATCGTAAACGAAACAATTACCCTGACCAGTCTGTTTCAAATCAATCATAATACATTCAAACTAACAAGTAAATGAAAGAAAGCAAAATAATAGAATTTCCCGCTCTCTTCCCATCTCCAAACTTGACTCTACTGTACTCTTTATGATTTATATATCAACCCGTGTCACAACATCTGTTAACTAATTACATGTATACTCACTCATATGTCATGTAAATGATCTGGGCACAGGAACCAAAGGTCTCGTACCTCTATCCTAGGACACCCCCTCTGAAGTGTTTTACCACATGCAAAACTAGTGGTGATCACATATGTCAGGTCAACTCAAATCTTTACTTCCTACTCAATATGAGATAGATAATAGATACAAATAAACAATAAATACAATGAATGTCTATACATAGGACATTATATACAACAACACTATTGTACGCACGCACGCACGCACACACGCACGCACGCACGCACGCACGCACGCAC